>OX463227.1:145328373-145330873 GCA_949820135.1 Sylvilagus floridanus
AACCCTAGCCCTAGCCCTAACCCTAATCCTATCCCTAAACCTAACCCTAGCCCTAACCCTAACCCTAGCCCTAAACCTAACCCTAACACTAACCCTAACCCTAACCCTAGGCCTAGCCCTAGCCCTAGACCTAGCCCTAGCCCTAGCCCTAACCCTAACCCTAGCCCTAATCCTAACCTTAACCCTAACCCTAAACCTTGGCCTAGCACTAGCCCTAGCCCTAGCCCTAACCCTAACCCTAACCCTAAGCATAAACCTAGCCCTGGGTCTAACCCTAACCCTAGCCCTAGCCCTAACCCTAGCCCTAGCCCTAGCCCCAGCCCTAGGCCTAGCCCTAGACCTAACCTTAGACCTAGCCGTAACCCTAGCCCTAACCCTAACCCTAGCCCTAGCCCTAGCCCTAGCCCTAGCCCTAGACCTAACCCTAACCCTAACCCTAGCCCTAGCCCTAAACATAACATTAGCACTAGCCCTAGCCCGAGCCCTAGCCCTAGCACTAGCCCTAATCATAACCCTAACCCAAACCCTAGCCCTAACCCTAACCCTAACCCTAACCCTAACCCTAACCCTAAACCTTGGCCTAGCCCTAGCCCTAGCCCTAACACTAACCCTAACACTAAGCATAACCCTAGCCCTAGCCCTAGCCCTAAACCTAACCCTAACCCTAGCACTAACCCTAACCCTGACCCTAACCCTAACCCTAATCCTAGCCCTACCCATAGCCCTAGCCCTAGCCCTAACACTAACCCTAACCCTAACCCTTGTCCTAGCCCTAGCCCTAGCCCTAGGCCTAGCCCTAGCCCTAACCCTAACACTAGCCCCAGCCCTAGACCTAGTCCTAGCCCTAAACCTAACCCTAACACTAAACCTAGCCCTAACCCTAACCCTAACCCTAAACCTAACCCTAGCCCTAGCCCTAGCGCTAGCCCTAACCCTAAACCTAGCCCTAGCCCTAGCCCTAGCCCTAACCCGAACCCTAACGCTAGCCCTAGACCTAGCCCTAGCCCTAGCCTTAGCCCTAACACTAACCCTAATCCTAGCCCTAGCCCTAGCCCTAAACCTAACCCTAACCATAGCCCTAAACCTAACCCTATCCCTAGCGCTAACCCTAGCCCTAACCCTAAACATGAACCTAGCCCTAGTCCTAGCCCTAGCATAGCCCTAACCCTAACCCTATCCCTAGACCTAGCCCTAAGCCCTAGCCCTAGCTCTAGCCATAACACTACCCTAACCCTAACCCTAGCCCTAGCCCTAGCCCTAGCCCTAGCCCTAACCCTAACCCTAAATCTAGCCCTAGCCCTAACCCTAGCCCTAACCCTTACCCTAACAGTAACCCTAGTCCTAGCCCTAGCCCTATCCCTAGGCCTAGCCCTAGCCCTAACCCTAACCCTAGCCCTAGCCCTAGAACTAGTCCTAGCCCTAAACCTATCCCTAACCCTAACCCTAGCCCTAACCCTAACCCTAGCCCTAGCCCTAGACCTAGTCCTAGACCTAAACCTATCCCTAACCCTAACCTTAGCCCTAACCCTAACCCTAACCCTAACCCTAGCCCTAGCCCTAACCCTAATCCTATCCCTAAACCTAACCCTAGCCCTAACCCTAACCCAAGCCCTAAACCTAACCCTAACACTAACCCTAACCCTAGGCCTAGCCCTAGCCCTAGACCTAGCCCTAGCCCTAGCCCTAACCCTAACCCTAGCCCTAATCCTAACCCTAACCCTAACCCTAACTCTAAACCTTGGCCTAGCACTAGCCCTAGCCCTAGCCCTAACCCTAACCCTAACCCTAACCCTAAGCATAAACCTAGCCCTGGGTCTAACCCTAACCCTAGCCCTAACCCTAACCCTAGCCCTAGCCCTAGCCCCAGCCCTAGGCCTAGCCCTAGCCCTAACCCTAACACTAGCCCCAGCCCTAGACCTAGTCCTAGCCCTAAACCTAACCCTAACCCTAAACCTAGCCCTAACCCTAACCCTAACCCTAAACCTAACCCTAGCCCTAGCCCTAGCGCTAGCCCTAACCCTAAACCTAGCCCTAGCCCTAGCTCTAGCCCTAACCCGAACCCTAACTCTAGCCCTAGACCTAGCCCTAGCCCTAGCCTTAGCCCTAACACTAACCCTAATCCTAGCCCTAGCCCTAGCCCTAAACCTAACCCTCACCCTAACCCTAAACCTAACCCTATCCCTAGCGCTAACACTAGCCCTAACCCTAAACATGAACCTAGCCCTAGTCCTAGCCCTAGCATAGCCCTAACCCTAACCCTATCCCTAGACCTAGCCCTAGCCCTAGCCCTAGCTCTAGCCATAACACTACCCTAACCCTAACCCTAGCCCTAGCCCTAGCCCTAACCCTAACCCTAAATCTAGCCCTAGCCCTAACCCTAGCCCTAACCCTTACCCTAACAGTAACCCTAGTCCTAGCCCTAGCCCTATCCCTAGGCCTAGCCCTAGCCCTAACCCTAACCCTAGCCCTAGCCCTAGAACTAGTCCTAGCCCTAAACCTA
>OX463227.1:145343373-145345873 GCA_949820135.1 Sylvilagus floridanus
CCTAACCCTAACCCTACACCTAGCCCTAGCCCTAGCCCTAGCCCTAACCCTAACCCTAACCCTAGCCCTAGCCCTAAACATAACACTAGCACTAGCCCTAGCCCGAGCCCTAGCCCTAGCACTAGCCCTAATCATAACCCTAACCCAAACCCTAGCCCTAACCCTAACCCTAACCCTAACCCTAACCCTAAACCTTGGCCTAGCCCTAGCCCTAGCCCTAGCCCTAACCCTAACCCTAACACTAAGCATAACCCTAGCCCTAGCCCTAGCCCTGAACCTAACCCTAACCCTAGCACTAACCCTAACCCTAACCCTAACCCTAACCCTAATCCTAGCCCTACCCATAGCCCTAGCCCTAGCCCTAAACTAACCCTAACCCTAACCCTTGTCCTAGCCCTAGCCCTAGCCCTAGGCCTAGCCCTAGCCCTAACACTAACCCTAGCCCCAGCCCTAGACCTAGTCCTAGCCCTAAACCTAACCCTAACACTAAACCTAGCCCTAACCCTAACCCTAACCCTAAACCTAACCCTAGCCCTAGCCCTAGCGCTAGCCCTAACCCTAAACCTAGCCCTAGCCCTAGCCCTAGCCCTAACCCGAACCCTAACTCTAGCCCTAGACCTAGCCCTAGCCCTAGCCTTAGCCCTAACACTAACCCTAATCCTAGCCCTAGCCCTAGCCCTAAACCTAACCCTCACCCTAGCCCTAAACCTAACCCTATCCCTAGCGCTAACCCTAGCCCTAACCCTAAACATGAACCTAGCCCTAGTCCTAGCCCTAGCATAGCCCTAACACTAACCCTATCCCTAGACCTAGCCCTAGCCCTAGCCCTGGCTCTAGCCATAACACTACCCTAACCCTAACCCTAGCCCTAGCCCTAGACCTAGCCCTTGCCCTAGCCCTAGCCCTAGCCCTAGCCCTACAACTAATGCTACCCTTAACCTAAACCTAACCCTAGCCATAACACAAACCCTAGCCCTAGCCCTAGCTCTAGCCCTAGCCCTAACACAACCCTAACCCTAACCCTAATCCTAGCCCTATCCATAGTCCTAGCCCTAGCCCTAACCCTAACCCTAACCCTAGCCCTAGCCCTAACCCGAATCCTATCCCTAAACCTAACCCTAGCCCTAACCCTAACCCTAGCCCTAAACCTAACCCTAACACTAACC
The DNA here is from genome assembly GCA_949820135.1 of Sylvilagus floridanus. Taxonomy (NCBI): domain Eukaryota; kingdom Metazoa; phylum Chordata; class Mammalia; order Lagomorpha; family Leporidae; genus Sylvilagus; species Sylvilagus floridanus. The sequence continues at coordinate 145,344,540 of OX463227.1, forward strand.
CTAACCCTAGGCCTAGCCCTAGCCCTAGCCCTAGCCCTAGCCCTAACCCTAACCCTAGCCCTAACCCTAACCCTAACCCTAACCCTAACCCTAAACCTTGGCCTAGCACTAGCCCTAGCCCTAGCCCTAACCCTAACCATAACCCTAAGCATAAACCTAGCCCTGGCCCTAACCCTAACCCTAGCCCTAAACCTAACCCTATCCCTAGCCCTAACCCTAGCCCTAACCCTAAACATGATCCTAGCCCTAGTCCTAGCCCTAGCATAACCCTAACCCTAACCCTATCCCTAGACCTAGCCCTAGCCCTTGCCCTAGCCCTAACCCTAACCCCAGCCATAGACCTAGCACTAGCCCGAGCCCTAGCCCTATCCCTAGCCCTAGCCCTAACCATAACCCTAGCCCTAGCCGTAGCCCGAGCCCTAGCCCTAGCCCTGGCCCTAACCATAACCCTAACCCTAACTCTAAACCTATCCCTAAACCTAACCCTAACCCTAAAACTAGCCCTAGCCCTAGCCCTAGCCCTAGCAATAGCCCTAACCCTAACCCTAGCACTAGCCCTAACCCTAATCCTATCCCTAAACCTAACCCTAGCCCTAACCCTAACCCTAGCCCTAAACCTAACCCTAACCCTAACCCTAACACTAGGCCTAGCCCTAGCCCTAGCCCTAGCCCTAGCCCTAACCCTAACCCTAGCCCTAAGCCTAACTCTAACCCTATACCTAACCCTAGACAGAGCCCTAGGCCTAGCCCTAGCCCTAACCCTTACACTAGCCCCAGCCCTAGACCTAGTCCTAGCCCTATACCTAACCCTAACCCTAAACCTAGCCCTAACTCTAACCCTAACCCTAACCCTAACCGTAACCCTAGCCCTAGCCCTAGCCCTAGCCCTAGCCCTAACCCTAACCCTAGCCCTAGCCCTAGCCCTAGCCCTAACCCGAAACCTAACCATAGCCCTAGCCCTAGCCCTAGCCCTAACACTAACACTAACCCTAACCCTAGCCCTAGCCCTAGCCCTAACCCTAACCCTAACCGTAGCCCTAAACCTAACCCTATCCCTAGCCCTAACCCTAGCCCTAACCCTAAACATGATCCTAGCCCTAGTCCTAGCCCTAGCCCTAGCCCTAACCCTAACCCTAACCCTAGACCTAGCCCTAGCCCTAGCCCTAGCCCTAGCCCTAACCCTAACCCTAACCCTTGCCCAAGCCCTAGACCTAGCCGGAGCCCTAGCCCTAGCCTAACCCTAACCATAACCCTAGCCCTAGCCCTAGCCCGAGCCCTAGCCCTAGCCCTTGCCCTAACACTAACCCTAACCCTAACTCTAAACCTATCCCTAA
>OX463227.1:145350873-145375873 GCA_949820135.1 Sylvilagus floridanus
GAACTAGCCCTAGCCCTAGCACTAGCAATAGCCCTAACCCTAACCCTAACACTAGCCCTAGCCCTAACCCTAACCCTAGCCCTAACCCAAACCCTAACCCTAAACCTAGCCCTAGACCTAGGCCTAGCCCTAACCCTAACCCTATCCCTAAAGCTCACTCTAGCCCGAGCCCTAACCCTAGCCCTAGCCCTAGCCCTAACCCTAACCCTAACCCTAGCCCTAGCCCTAGCCCTAACGAAAACCCTAACCCTAACCCTAACCCTAGCCCTAGCCCTAGCCCTAACCCTAATCCTATTCCTAAACCTAACCCTAGCCCTAACCCTAACCCTAGCCCTAAACCTAACCCTAAACCTAACCCTAACCCTAGGCCTAGCCCTAGCCGTAGCCCTAGCCCTAGCCCTAACCATAACCCTAGCCCTAACCCTAACTCTAAACCTAACCCTAACCCTAGGCCTAGCACTAGCCCTAGCCCTAACCCTAACCCTAACCCTAAGCATAACCCTAGCCCTAGACGTAAACCTAACCCTAGCCCTAACCCTAACCCTAACCCTAGCCCTAGACCTAGCCCTAACCCGAGCACTAGCACTAGCCCTAGCCCTAACCCTAACCCTAACCCTAAAGCTCACTCTAGCCCGAGCCCTAACCCTAGCCCTAGCCCTAACCCTAACCCTAAACCTAACCCTAGCCCTAGCCCTAATGATAACCCTAACCCTAACCCTAACCCTAACCCTAGCCCTAGCCCTAACCCTAATCCTATCCCTAAACCTAACCCTAGCCCTAACCCTAACCATAGCCTTAAACCTAACCCTAACCCTAACCCTAACCCTAGGCCTAGCCCTAGCCCTAGCCCTAGCCCTAGCCCTAACCCTAACCCTAGTACTAACCCTAACCCTAACCTAACCCTAACCCTAGGCCTAGCCCCTAGCCCGAGCCCTAACCCTAACCCTAACCCTAAGCAAAACCCTAGCCCTAGCCATAACCCTAACTCTAACCCTATCCCTAACCCTAGCCCTAGCCCTAGCCCTAGCCCTAGCCCTAACCCTAACCCTAGCCCTAACCCTAACCCTAACCCTAACACTAACCCTAAGCCTTGGCCTAGCCCTAGCCCTAGCCCTAACCCTAACCCTAACCCTAAGCATAAACCTAGCCCTAGCCCTAACCCTAACCCTAGCCCTAACGCTAACCCTAGCCCTAGGCCTAACCCGAGCCCTAGGCCTAGCCCTAGACCTAACCTTAGCCTTAGCCCTAACCCTAGCCCTAACCCTAACCCTAGCCCTAGCCCTAGCCCTAGCCCTAGCCCTAGCACTAACCCGAACACTAACCCTAGCCCTAGCACTAGCCCTAGCCCTAGACCTAGCCCTAACACTAAACCTAACCCTAGCCCTAGCCCTAGCCCTAACCATAACACTAGCACTAACCCTAGCCCGAGCCCTAGCCCTAGCCCAAGCCCTAACCATAAACCTAACCCTAACCCTAGCCCTAACCCTAACCCTAACCCTAACCCTAACCCTAAACCTTGGCCTAGCCCTAGCCCTAGCCCTAGCCCTAACCCTAACCCTAACCCTAAGCATAACCCTAGCCTTAGCCCTAGCCCTAAACTTAACCCTAACCCTAGCACTAACCCTAACCCTAACCCTAAACCTAGACCTACCCATAGCCCTAGCCCTAGCCCTAACCCTAACCCTAACCCTAACCCTTGTCCTAGCCCTAGCCCTAGCCCTAGGCCTAGCCCTAGCCCTAACCCTAACACTAGCCCCAGCCCTAGACCTAGTCCTAGCCCTAACCCTAACCCTAACCCTAGCCCTAGCCCTAGCACTAGCCCTAGCCCGAGCCCTAGCTCTAGCAATGCCCTAACCATAACCCTAGCCCTAGCCCTAGCCCGAGCCCTAGCCCTAGCCCTAGCCCTAACCATAACCCTAACCCTAACACTAAACCTATCCCTAAACCTAACCCTAAACCTAGAACTAGCCCTAGCCCTAGCACTAGCAATAGCCCTAACCCTAACCCTAACACTAGCCCTAGCCCTAACCCTAACCCTAGCCCTAACCCAAACCCTAACCCTAAACTTAGCCCTAGCCCTAGGCCTAGCCCTAACCCTAACCCTATCCCTAAAGCTCACTCTAGCCCGAGCCCTAACCCTAGCCCTAGCCCTAGCCCTAACCCTAACGCTAACCCTAGCCCTAGCCCTAGCCCTAACGAAAACCCTAACCCTAACCCTAACCCTAGCCCTAGCCCTAGCCCTAACCCTAATCCTATTCCTAAACCTAACCCTAGCCCTAACCCTAACCCTAGCCCTAAACCTAACCCTAAACCTAACCCTAACCCTAGGCCTAGCCCTAGCCGTAGCCCTAGCCCTAGCCCTAACCATAACCCTAGCCCTAACCCTAACTCTAAACCTAACCCTAACCCTAGGCCTAGCACTAGCCCTAGCCCTAACCCTAACCCTAACCCTAAGCATAACCCTAGCCCTAGACGTAAACCTAACCCTAGCCCTAACCCTAACCCTAACCCTAGCCCTAGACCTAGCCCTAACCCGAGCACTAGCACTAGCCCTAGCCCTAACCCTAACCCTAACCCTAAAGCTCACTCTAGCCCGAGCCCTAACCCTAGCCCTAGCCCTAACCCTAACCCTAAACCTAACCCTAGCCCTAGCCCTAATGATAACCCTAACCCTAACCCTAACCCTAACCCTAGCCCTAGCCCTAACCCTAATCCTATCCCTAAACCTAACCCTAGCCCTAACCCTAACCATAGCCTTAAACCTAACCCTAACCCTAACCCTAACCCTAGGCCTAGCCCTAGCCCTAGCCCTAGCCCTAGCCCTAACCCTAACCCTAACCCTAGTACTAACCCTAACCCTAACCTAACCCTAACCCTAGGCCTAGCCCCTAGCCCCAGCCCTAACCCTAACCCTAACCCTAATACTAGCCGTAACCCTAAACCTAGCCGTAACCCTAACCCTAGCCCGAGCCCTAGCCCTAACCGTAACCCTAGCCCTAGCCCTAGCCCTAACCCTAGCCCTAACCCTAACCCTAGCCCTAGCCCTAGCCCTATCCCTAGCCCTAACCCTAACCCTAACCCTAACACTACCCTAGCCCTAGTCCTAACCCTAACCCTAACCCTAGCCCTAGTCCTAACCCTAACACTAACCCTAACCCTAGCCCTAGCCCTAACCCTAACCCTAACCCTACCCCTAGCCCAGGCCTAGGCCTAGCCCAAGCCCTAGCCCTAACCCTAACCCTAACCCTAACCCTAACCCTAGCCCTAAACCTAACCCTATCCCTAGCCCTAACACTAGCCCTAACCCTAAACATGATCCTAGCCCTAACCCTAGCCCTAGCCCTAGCCCTAACACTAACCCTAACCCTAGACCTAGCCCTAGCCCTAGCCCTAACCCTAACCCTAACCCTAGCCTTAGCCCTAGCCCTAGCCCGAGCCCTAGCCCTAGCCCTAGCCCTAGCCCTAACCCTAACCCTAACCCTAGCCCTAGCCCTAGGCCTAGCCCGAGCCCTAGCCCTAGCCCTAGCCCTAGCCTGAGCCCTAGCCCTAGCCCTAGCCCTAACCCTAGCACTAACCCTAACCCTAACCCTAGTCCTAGCCCTACCCCTAGCCCTAGCTTTAGCCCTAACCCTAATCCTAACCCTAACCCTAGCCCTAGCCTTAGCCGTAACGATACCCTAACCCTAACCCTAACCCTAGCCCTAGCCCTAACCCTAATCCCATCCCTAAACCTAACCCTAGCCCTAACCCTAACCCTAGCCCTAAACCTAACCGTAACCCTAACCCTAGGCTAGGCCCTAGCCCTAGCCCTAGCCCTAACCCTAACCCTAGCCTAACCCTAACCCTAATCCTAACCCTAAACCTTAGCATAAACCTAGCCCTAGCCCTAACCCTAATCTAGCCATACCCCTAACTCTAGCCCTAGCCCTAACCATAGCCCTAGCCCTAGCCCTAGCCCTAACCCTAACCCTAGCCCTAGCCCTAGCCCTAGCCCTAACCCGAATCCTAAACCTAGCCCTAGCCCTGGCCCTAGCCCTAACACTAACTTTAATCCTAGCCCTAGCCCTAGCACTAAACCTAACCCTAACCCTAGCCCTAAACCTAACCCTATCCATAGCCCTAACCCTAGCCCTAACCCTAAACATGATCCTAGCCCGAGTCCTTGACCAAGCATAGTCCTAACCCTAACCCTATCCCTAGACCTAGCCCTAGCCCTAGCCCTAACGCTAACCCTAACCCTAACCCTACACCTAGCCCTAACCCGAGCCCTAGCCCTAGCCCTAGCCCTAACCATAACCCTAGCCCTAGCCCTAGCCCGAGTCCTAGCCCTAGCCCTAGCCCTAACCATAACACTAGCAATAACCCTAGCCCGAGCCCTAGCCCTAGCCCTAGCATCAACCATATCCCTAACCCTAACCCTAACCCTAACCCTAACCTTAACCCTAACCCTAAACCTAAACCTTGGCCTAACCCTAGCCCTAGCCCTAGCCCTAACCCTAACCCTAACCCTAAGCATAACCCTAGCCCTAGCCCTAGTCCTAAACCTAACCCTAACCCTAGCACTAACCCTAAACCTAGCCCTAGCCCTAGCCCTAACCCTAACCCTAACCCTAGCCCTAGCCCTAGCACTAGCCCTAGCCCTAACCCGAACCCTAACCCTAGCCCTAGCCCTAGCCCTAGCCCTAGCCCTAACACTAACCCTAATCCTAGCCCTAGCCCTAGCCCTAAACCTAACCCTAACCCTAGCCCTAAACCTAACCCTATCCCTAGCCCTAACCCTAGCCATAACCCTAAACATGATCCTAGCCCTAGTCCTAGCCCTAGCATAGCCCTAACCCTAACCCTATCCCTAGACCTAGCCCTAGCCCTAGCCCTAACCCTAACCCTAACCCTAGTCCTAGACCTAGCCCTAACCCGAGCACTAGCACTAACCCTAGCCCTAACCATAACCCTAGCCCTAGCCCTAGCCCAAGCCCGAGCCCTAGCCCTAACCATAACCCTAACCCTAACTCTAAACCTATCCCTAAACCTAACCCTAACCCTAGAACTAGCCCTAGCCCTAGCCCTAGCAATAGCCCTAACACTAATCCTAACACTAGCCCTAGCCCTAACCCTAACCCTAGCCCTAACCCTAACCCTAACCCTAATCCTAGCCCTAGCCCTAGCCCTAGCCCTAACCCTAACCCTAACCCTAAAGCTCACTCTAGCCCGAGCCCTAACCCTAGCCCTAGCCCTAACCCTAACCCTAAACCTAACCCTAGCCCTAGCCCTAATGATAACCCTAACCCTAACCCTAACCCTAGCCCTAGCCCTAACCCTAATCCTATCCCTAAACCTAACCCTAGCCCTAACCCTAACCATAGCCTTAAACCTAACCCTAACCCTAACCCTAACCCTAGGCCTAGCCCTAGCCCTAGCCCTAGCCCTAGCCCTAACCCTAACCCTAGTACTAACCCTAACCCTAAACCTAACCCTAACCCTAGGCCTAGCCCTAGCCCTAGCCCTAGCCCTAGCCCTAACCCTAACCCTAGTACTAACCCTAACCCTAACCTAACCCTAACCCTAGGCCTAGCCCCTAGCCCGAGCCCTAACCCTAACCCTAACCCTAAGCAAAACCCTAGCCCTAGCCATAACCCTAACTCTAACCCTATCCCTAACCCTAGCCCTAGCCCTAGCCCTAGCCCTAACCCTAACCCTAGCCCTAACCCTAACCCTAACCCTAACCCTAACCCTAACCCTAACCCTAACCCTAAGCCTTGGCCTAGCCCTAGCCCTAGCCCTAACCCTAACCCTAACCCTAAGCATAAACCTAGCCCTAGCCCTAACCCTAACCCTAGCCCTAGGCCTAACCCGAGCCCTAGGCCTAGCCCTAGACCTAACCTTAGCCTTAGCCCTAACCCTAGCCCTAACCCTAACCCTAGCCCTAGCCCTAGCCCTAGCCCTAGCCCTAGCACTAACCCGAACACTAACCCTAGCCCTAGCACTAGCCCTAGCCCTAGACCTAGCCCTAACACTAAACCTAACCCTAGCCCTAGCCCTAGCCCTAACCATAACACTAGCACTAACCCTAGCCCGAGCCCTAGCCCTAGCCCAAGCCCTAACCATAAACCTAACCCTAACCCTAGCCCTAACCAATACCCTAACCCTAACCCTAAACCTTGGCCTAGCCCTAGCCCTAGCCCTAGCCCTAATCCTAACCCTAACCCTAAGCATAACCCTAGCCTTAGCCCAAGCCCTAAACTTAACCCTAACCCTAGCACTAACCCTAACCCTAACCCTAAACCTAGACCTACCCATAGCCCTAGCCCTAGCCCTAACCCTAACCCTAACCCTAACCCTTGTCCTAGCCCTAGCCCTAGCCCTAGGCCTAGCCCTAGCCCTAACCCTAACACTAGCCCCAGCCCTAGACCTAGTCCTAGCCCTAACCCTAACCCTAACCCTAGCCCTAGCCCTAGCACTAGCCCTAGCCCGAGCCCTAGCTCTAGCAATGCCCTAACCATAACCCTAGCCCTAGCCCTAGCCCGAGCCCTAGCCCTAGCCCTAGCCCTAACCATAACCCTAACCCTAACACTAAACCTATCCCTAAACCTAACCCTAAACCTAGAACTAGCCCTAGCCCTAGCACTAGCAATAGCCCTAACCCTAACCCTAACACTAGCCCTAGCCCTAACCCTAACCCTAGCCCTAACCCAAACCCTAACCCTAAACCTAGCCCTAGCCCTAGGCCTAGCCCTAACCCTAACCCTATCCCTAAAGCTCACTCTAGCCCGAGCCCTAACCCTAGCCCTAGCCCTAGACCTAACCCTAACCCTAACCCTAGCCCTAGCCCTAGCCCTAACGAAAACCCTAACCCTAACCCTAACCCTAGCCCTAGCCCTAGCCCTAACCCTAATCCTATTCCTAAACCTAACCCTAGCCCTAACCCTAACCCTAGCCCTAAACCTAACCCTAAACCTAACCCTAACCCTAGGCCTAGCCCTAGCCGTAGCCCTAGCCCTAGCCCTAACCATAACCCTAGCCCTAACCCTAACTCTAAACCTAACCCTAACCCTAGGCCTAGCACTAGCCCTAGCCCTAACCCTAACCCTAACCCTAAGCATAACCCTAGCCCTAGACGTAAACCTAACCCTAGCCCTAACCCTAACCCTAACCCTAGCCCTAGACCTAGCCCTAACCCGAGCACTAGCACTAGCCCTAGCCCTAACCCTAACCCTAACCCTAAAGCTCACTCTAGCCCGAGCCCTAACCCTAGCCCTAGCCCTAACCCTAACCCTAAACCTAACCCTAGCCCTAGCCCTAATGATAACCCTAACCCTAACCCTAACCCTAACCCTAGCCCTAGCCCTAACCCTAATCCTATCCCTAAACCTAACCCTAGCCCTAACCCTAACCATAGCCTTAAACCTAACCCTAACCCTAACCCTAACCCTAGGCCTAGCCCTAGCCCTAGCCCTAGCCCTAGCCCTAACCCTAACCCTAGTACTAACCCTAACCCTAACCTAACCCTAACCCTAGGCCTAGCCCCTAGCCCGAGCCCTAACCCTAACCCTAACCCTAAGCAAAACCCTAGCCCTAGCCATAACCCTAACTCTAACCCTATCCCTAACCCTAGCCCTAGCCCTAGCCCTAGCCCTAGCCCTAACCCTAACCCTAGCCCTAACCCTAACCCTAACCCTAACACTAACCCTAAGCCTTGGCCTAGCCCTAGCCCTAGCCCTAACCCTAACCCTAACCCTAAGCATAAACCTAGCCCTAGCCCTAACCCTAACCCTAGCCCTAACGCTAACCCTAGCCCTAGGCCTAACCCGAGCCCTAGGCCTAGCCCTAGACCTAACCTTAGCCTTAGCCCTAACCCTAGCCCTAACCCTAACCCTAGCCCTAGCCCTAGCCCTAGCCCTAGCCCTAGCACTAACCCGAACACTAACCCTAGCCCTAGCACTAGCCCTAGCCCTAGACCTAGCCCTAACACTAAACCTAACCCTAGCCCTAGCCCTAGCCCTAACCATAACACTAGCACTAACCCTAGCCCGAGCCCTAGCCCTAGCCCAAGCCCTAACCATAAACCTAACCCTAACCCTAGCCCTAACCCTAACCCTAACCCTAACCCTAACCCTAAACCTTGGCCTAGCCCTAGCCCTAGCCCTAGCCCTAACCCTAACCCTAACCCTAAGCATAACCCTAGCCTTAGCCCTAGCCCTAAACTTAACCCTAACCCTAGCACTAACCCTAACCCTAACCCTAAACCTAGACCTACCCATAGCCCTAGCCCTAGCCCTAACCCTAACCCTAACCCTAACCCTTGTCCTAGCCCTAGCCCTAGCCCTAGGCCTAGCCCTAGCCCTAACCCTAACACTAGCCCCAGCCCTAGACCTAGTCCTAGCCCTAACCCTAACCCTAACCCTAGCCCTAGCCCTAGCACTAGCCCTAGCCCGAGCCCTAGCTCTAGCAATGCCCTAACCATAACCCTAGCCCTAGCCCTAGCCCGAGCCCTAGCCCTAGCCCTAGCCCTAACCATAACCCTAACCCTAACACTAAACCTATCCCTAAACCTAACCCTAAACCTAGAACTAGCCCTAGCCCTAGCACTAGCAATAGCCCTAACCCTAACCCTAACACTAGCCCTAGCCCTAACCCTAACCCTAGCCCTAACCCAAACCCTAACCCTAAACCTAGCCCTAGCCCTAGGCCTAGCCCTAACCCTAACCCTATCCCTAAAGCTCACTCTAGCCCGAGCCCTAACCCTAGCCCTAGCCCTAGCCCTAACCCTAACGCTAACCCTAGCCCTAGCCCTAGCCCTAACGAAAACCCTAACCCTAACCCTAACCCTAGCCCTAGCCCTAGCCCTAACCCTAATCCTATTCCTAAACCTAACCCTAGCCCTAACCCTAACCCTAGCCCTAAACCTAACCCTAAACCTAACCCTAACCCTAGGCCTAGCCCTAGCCGTAGCCCTAGCCCTAGCCCTAACCATAACCCTAGCCCTAACCCTAACTCTAAACCTAACCCTAACCCTAGGCCTAGCACTAGCCCTAGCCCTAACCCTAACCCTAACCCTAAGCATAACCCTAGCCCTAGACGTAAACCTAACCCTAGCCCTAACCCTAACCCTAACCCTAGCCCTAGACCTAGCCCTAACCCGAGCACTAGCACTAGCCCTAGCCCTAACCCTAACCCTAACCCTAAAGCTCACTCTAGCCCGAGCCCTAACCCTAGCCCTAGCCCTAACCCTAACCCTAAACCTAACCCTAGCCCTAGCCCTAATGATAACCCTAACCCTAACCCTAACCCTAACCCTAGCCCTAGCCCTAACCCTAATCCTATCCCTAAACCTAACCCTAGCCCTAACCCTAACCATAGCCTTAAACCTAACCCTAACCCTAACCCTAACCCTAGGCCTAGCCCTAGCCCTAGCCCTAGCCCTAGCCCTAACCCTAACCCTAGTACTAACCCTAACCCTAACCTAACCCTAACCCTAGGCCTAGCCCCTAGCCCGAGCCCTAACCCTAACCCTAACCCTAAGCAAAACCCTAGCCCTAGCCATAACCCTAACACTAACCCTATCCCTAACCCTAGCCCTAGCCCTAGCCCTAGCCCTAGCCCTAACCCTAACCCTAGCCCTAACCCTAACCCTAACCCTAACCCTAACCCTAAGCCTTGGCCTAGCCCTAGCCCTAGCCCTAACCCTAACCCTAACCCTAAGCATAAACCTAGCCCTAGCCCTAACCCTAACCCTAGCCCTAACGCTAACCCTAGCCCTAGGCCTAACCCGAGCCCTAGGCCTAGCCCTAGACCTAACCTTAGCCTTAGCCCTAACCCTAGCCCTAACCCTAACCCTAGCCCTAGCCCTAGCCCTAGCCCTAGCCCTAGCACTAACCCGAACACTAACCCTAGCCCTAGCACTAGCCCTAGCCCTAGACCTAGCCCTAACACTAAACCTAACCCTAGCCCTAGCCCTAGCCCTAACCATAACACTAGCACTAACCCTAGCCCGAGCCCTAGCCCTAGCCCAAGCCCTAACCATAAACCTAACCCTAACCCTAGCCCTAACCCTAACCCTAACCCTAACCCTAACCCTAAACCTTGGCCTAGCCCTAGCCCTAGCCCTAGCCCTAACCCTAACCCTAACCCTAAGCATAACCCTAGCCTTAGCCCTAGCCCTAAACTTAACCCTAACCCTAGCACTAACCCTAACCCTAACCCTAAACCTAGACCTACCCATAGCCCTAGCCCTAGCCCTAACCCTAACCCTAACCCTAACCCTTGTCCTAGCCCTAGCCCTAGCCCTAGGCCTAGCCCTAGCCCTAACCCTAACACTAGCCCCAGCCCTAGACCTAGTCCTAGCCCTAACCCTAACCCTAACCCTAGCCCTAGCCCTAGCCCTAGCCCTAGCCCGAGCCCTAGCTCTAGCAATGCCCTAACCATAACCCTAGCCCTAGCCATAGCCCGAGCCCTATCCCTAGCCCTAGCCCTAACCATAACCCTAACCCTAACACTAAACCTATCCCTAAACCTAACCCTAAACCTAGAACTAGCCCTAGCCCTAGCACTAGCAATAGCCCTAACCCAAACCCTAACACTAGCCCTAGCCCTAACCCTAACCCTAGCCCTAACCCTAACCCTAACCCTAAACCTAGCCCTAGCCCTAGGCCTAGCCCTAACCCTAACCCTATCCCTAAAGCTCACTCTAGCCCGAGCCCTAACCCTAGCCCTAGCCCTAGCCCTAACCCTAACCCTAAGCCTAGCCCTAGCCCTAGCCCTAACGAAAACCCTAACCCTAACCCTAACCCTAGCCCTAGCCCTAGCCCTAACCCTAATCCTATTCCTATACCTAACCCTAGCCCTAAACCTAACCCTAAACCTAACCCTAACCCTAGGCCTAGCCCTAGCCGTAGCCCTAGCCCTAGCCCTAACCATAACCCTAGCCCTAACCCTAACTCTAAACCTAACCCTAACCCTAGGCCTAGCACTAGCCCTAGCCCTAACCCTAACCCTAACCCTAAGCATAACCCTAGCCCTAGACGTAAACCTAACCCTAGCCCTAAACCTAACCCTAACCCTAGCCCTAGACCTAGCCCTAACCCGAGCACTAGCACTAGCCCTAGCCCTAACCATAACCCTAGCCCTAGCCCTAGCCCAAGCCTGAGCCCTAGCCCTAACCATAACCCTAACCCTAACTCTAAACCTATCCCTAAACCTAACCCTAACCATAGAACTAGCTCTAGCCCTAGCCCTAGCAATAGCCCTAACACTAATCCTAACACTAGCCCTAGCCCTAACCCTAACCCTAGCCCTAACCCTAACCCTAACCCTAACCCTAGCCCTAGCCCTAGCCCTAACCCTAACCCTAACCCTAAAGCTCACTCTAGCCCGAGCCCTAACCCTAGCCCTAGCCCTAAACCTAACCCTAAACCTAACCCTAGCCCTAGCCCTAATGATAACCCTAACCCTAACCCTAACCCTAGCCCTAGCCCTAAACCTAACCCTAAACCTAACCCTAGCCCTAGCCCTAATGATAACCCTAACCCTAACCCTAACCCTAACCATAGCCCTAGCCCTAACCCTAATCCTATCCCTAAACCTAACCCTAGCCCTAACCCTAACCATAGCCTTAAACCTTACCCTAACCCTAACCCTAACCCTAGGCCTAGCCCTAGCCCTAGCCCTAGCCCTAGCCCTAACCCTAACCCTAGTACTAACCCTAACCCTAAACCTAACCCTAACCCTAGGCCTAGCCACTAGCCCGAGCCCTAACCCTAACCCTAACCCTAAGCAAAACCCTAGCCCTAGCCATAACCCTAAATCTAACCCTATCCCTAACCCTAGCCCTAGCCCTAGCCCTAGCCCTAGCCCTAACCCTAACCCTAGCCCTAACCCTAACCCTAACCCTAACCCTAACCCTAACCCTAAACCTTGGCCTAGCCCTAGCCCTAGCCCTAACCCTAACCCTAACCCTAAGCATAAACCTAGCCCTAGCCCTAACCCTAACCCTAGCCCTAACCCTAACCCTAGCCCTAGGCCTAACCCGAGCCCTAGGCCTAGCCCTAGACCTAACCTTAGCCTTAGCCCTAACCCTAGCCCTAACCCTAAACCTAGCCCTAGCCCTAGCCCTAGCCCTAGCACTAACCCGAACACTAACCCTAGCCCTAGCACTAGCCCTAGCCCTAGACCTAGCCCTAACACTAAACCTAACCCTAGCCCTAGCCCTAGCCCTAACCATAACACTAGCACTAACCCTAGCCCGAGCCCTAGCCCTAGCCCAAGCCCTAACCATAACCCTAACCCTAACCCTAGCCCTAACCCTAACCCTAACCCTAACCCTAACCCTAAACCTTGGCCTAGCCCTAGCCCTAGCCCTAACCCTAACCCTAACCATAACCCTAAGCATAACCCTAGCCTTAGCCCTAGCCCTAAACTTAACCCTAACCCTAGCACTAACCCTAACCCTAACCCTAAACCTAGACCTACCCATAGCCCTAGCCCTAGCCCTAACCCTAACCCTAACCCTAACCCTTGTCCTAGCCCTAGCCCTAGCCCTAGGCCTAGCCCTAGCCCTAACCCTAACACTAGCCCCAGCCCTAGACCTAGTCCTAGCCCTAACCCTAACCCTAACCCTAGCCCTAGCCCTAGCCCTAGCCCTAGCCCAAGCCCTAGCTCTAGCCCTGCCCTAACCATAACCCTAACCCTAGCCCTAGCCTGAGCCCTATCCCTAGCCCTAGCCCTAACCATAACCCTAACCCTAACACTAAACCTATCCCTAAACCTAACCCGAAACCTAGAACTAGCCCTAGCCCTAGCACTAGCAATAGCCCTAACCCTAACCCTAACACTAGCCCTAGCCCTAACCCTAACCCTAGCCCTAACCCTAACCCTAACCCTAAACCTAGCCCTAGCCCTAGGCCTAGCCCTAACCCTAACCCTATCCCTAAAGCTCACTCTAGCCCGAGCCCTAACCCTAGCCCTAGCCCTAGCCCTAACCCTAACCCTAAGCCTAGCCCTAGCCCTAGCCCTAACGAAAACCCTAACCCTAACCCTAACCCTAGCCCTAGCCCTAGCCCTAACCCTAATCCTATTCCTAAACCTAACCCTAGCCCTAACCCTAACCCTAGCCGTAAACCTAACCCTAAACCTAACCCTAACCCTAGGCCTAGCCCTAGCCGTAGCCCTAGCCCTAGCCCTAACCATAACCCTAGCCCTAACCCTAACTCTAAACCTAACCCTAACCCTAGGCCTAGCACTAGCCCTAGCCCTAACCCTAACCCTAACCCTAAGCATAACCCTAGCCCTAGACGAAAACCTAACCCTAGCCCTAACCCTAACCCTAGACCGAGCCATAGCCCTAACCCTAACCCTAGCCCTAGCCCTAGCCCTAACCCTAGCCCTAACTCTAACCCTAGCCCTAGCCCTAGCCCTAACCCTAGCCATAACCCTAACACTAACCCTAGCCCTAGTCCTAACCCTAACCCTAACCCTAGCCCTAGTCCTAAACCTAACCCTAACCCTAACCATATCCCTAGCCCTAACCCTAACCCTAACCCTACCCCTAGCCCTAGCCCTAAACCTAACCCTAACCCTAGCCCTAAACCTAACCCTATCCCCAGCCCTAACCCTAGCCATAACCCTAAACATGATCCTAGCCCTAGTCCAAGCCCTAGCATAGCCCTAACCCTAACCCTATCCCTAGACCTAGCCCAAGCCCTAGCCCTAACCCTAACCCTAACCCTAGCCCTAGACCTAGCCCTAACCCGAGCACTAGCACTAGCCCTAGCCCTAACCATAACCCTAGCCCTAGCCCTAGCCCTAGCCCTAACCATAACCCTAACCCTAACTCTAAACCTATCCCTAAACCTAACCCTAACCCTAGAACTAGCCCTAGCCCTAGCCCTAGCAATAGCCCTAACACTAATCCTAACACTAGCCCTAGCCCTAAACCTAACCCTAGCCCTAACCCTAACCCTAACCCTAACCCTAGCCCTAGCCCTAGCCCTAGCCCTAACCCTAACCCTAACCCTAAAGCTCACTCTAGCCCGAGCCCTAACCCTAGCCCTAGCCCTAACCCTAACCCTAAACCTAACCCTAGCCCTAGCCCTAACGATAACCCTAACCCTAACCCTAACCCTAACCCTAGCCCTAGCCCTAACCCTAATCCTATCCCTAAAACTAACCCTAGCCCTAACCCTAACCATAGCCTTAAACCTAACCCTAACCCTAACCCTAACCCTAGGCCTAGCCCTAGCACTAGCCCTAGGCCTAGCCCTAACCCTAACCCTAGTACTAACCCTAACCCTAAACCTAACCCTAAACCTAGGCCTAGCCCCTAGCCCGAGCCCTAACCCTAACCCTAACCCTAAGCAAAACCCTAGCCCTAGCCATAACCCTAACTCTAACCCTATCCCTAACCCTAGCCCTAGCCCTAGCCCTAGCCCTAGCCCTAACCCTAACCCTAGCCCTAAACCTAACCCTAACCCTAACCCTAACCCTAAACCTTGGCCTAGCCCTAGCCCTAGCCCTAGCCCTAACCCTAACCTTAACCCTAAGCATAAACCTAGCCCTAGCCCTAACCCTAACCCTAGCCCTAACCCTAACCCTAGCCCTAGGCCAAATCGAGCCCTAGGCCTAGCCCTAAACCTAACCTTAGCCTTAGCCCTAACCCTAGCCCTAACCCTAACCCTAGCCCTAGCCCTAGCCCTAGCCCTAGCCCTAGCACTAACCCGAACACTAACCCTAGCACTAGCACTAGCCCTAGCCCTAGACCTAGACCTAACACTAAACCTAACCCTAACCCTAGCCCTAGCCCTAACCATAACACTAGCACAAACCCTAGCCCGAGCCCTAGCCCTAGCCCAAGCCCTAACCATAACCCTAACCCTAACCCTAGCCCTAACCCTAACCCTAACCCTAACCCTAACCCTAACCCTAACCCTAGCCTTAGCCCTAGCCCTAGCCCTAACCCTAACCCTAACCCTAAAGCTCACTCTAGCCCGAGCCCTAACCTTAGCCCTAGCCCTAACCCTAACCCTAAACCTAACCCTAGCCCTAGCCCTAACGATAACCCTAACCCTAACCCTAACCCTAGCCCTAGCCCTAACCCTAATCCTATCCCTAAACCTAACCCTAGCCCTAACCCTAACCATAGCCTTAAACCTAACCCTAACCCTAACCCTAACCCTAGGCCTAGCCCTAGCCCTAGCCCTAGCCCTAGCCCTAACCCTAACCCTAGTACTAACCCTAACCCTAAACCTAACCCTAACCCTAGGCCTAGCCCCTAGCCCGAGCCCTAACCCTAACCCTAACCCTAAGCAAACCCCTAGCCCTAGCCATAACCCTAACTCTAACCCTATCCCTAACCCTAGCCCTAGCCCTAGCCCTAGCCCTAGCCCTAACCCTAACCCTAGCCCTAAACCTAACCCTAACCCTAACCCTAACCCTAACCCTAAACCTTGGCCTAGCCCTAGCCCTAGCCCTAGCCCTAACCCTAACCTTAACCCTAAGCATAAACCTAGCCCTAGCCCTAACCCTAACCCTAGCCCTAACCCTAACCCTAGCCCTAGGCCTAACCCGAGCCCAAGGCCTAGCCCTAGACCTAACCTTAGCCTTAGCCCTAACCCTAGCCCTAACCCTAAACCTAGCCCTATCCCTAGCCCTAGCCCTAGCCCTAGCACTAACCCGAACACTAACCCTAGCCCTAGCACTAGCCCTAGCCCTAGACCTAGACCTAACACTAAACCTAACCCTAACCCTAGCCCTAGCCCTAACCATAACACTAGCACTAACCCTAGCCCGAGCCCTAGCCCTAGCCCAAGCCCTAACCATAACCCTAACCCTAACCCTAGCCCTAACCCTAACCCTAACCCTAACCCTAACCCTAACCCTAAACCTTGGCCTAGCCCTAGCCCTAGCCCTAGCCCTAATCCTAACCCTAACCCTAAGCATAACCCTAGCCTTAGCCCTAGCCCTAAACTTAACCCTAACCCTAGCACTAACCCTAACCCTAACCCTAAACCTAGACCTACCCATAGCCCTAGCCCTAGCCCTAACCCTAACCCTAACCCTAACCCTTGCCCTAGCCCTAGCCCTAGCCCTAGGCCTAGCCCTAGCCCTAACCCTAACACTAGCCCCAACCCTAGACCTAGTCCTAGCCCTAACCCTAACCCTAACCCTAGCCCTAGCCCTAGCCCTAGCCCGAGCCCGAGCCCTAGCTCTAGCCCTGCCCTAACCATAACCCTAGCCCTAGCCCTAGCCCTAGCCCGAGCCCTATCCCTAGCCCTAGCCCTAACCATAACCCTAACCCTAACACTAAACCTATCCCTAAACCTAACCCTAACCCTAGAAATAGCCCTAGCCCTAGCCCTAGCCCTAACCCTAACCCTATCCCTAAAGCTCACTCTAGCCCGAGCCCTAACCCTAGCCCTAGCCCTAGCCCTAACCCTAACCCTAGCCCTAGCCCTAGCCCTAACGAAAACCCTAACCCTAACCCTAACCCTAGCCCTAGCCCTAGCCCTAACCCTAATCCTATTCCTAAACCTAACCCTAGCCCTAACCCTAACCCTAGCCCTAAACCTAACCCTAAACCTAACCCTAACCCTAGGCCTAGCCCTAGCCCTAGCCCTAGCCCTAGCCCTAACCATAACCCTAGCCCTAACCCTAACTCTAAACCTAACCCGAACCCTAGGCCTAGCACTAGCCCTAGCCCTAACCCTAACCCTAACCCTAAGCATAACCCTAGCCCTAGACGTAAACCTAACCCTAGCCCTAACCCTATCCCTAGCCCTAGCCCTAACCCTAACCCTAACCCTACCCCTAGCCCTAGCCCTAGGCCTAGCCCAAGCCCCAGCCCTAGCCCTAACCCTAACCCTAACCCTGGCGCTAAACCTAACCCTATCCCTAGCTCAAACCCTACCCCTAACACTAAACATGATCCTACTCCTAGCCCTAGCCCTAGCCCTAGCCCTAACCCTAACCCTAACCCTAGACTTAGCCCTAGCCCTAGCCCTAGCCCTAACCATAACCCTAGCCCTAGCCCTAGCCCTAGCCCTAGCCTGAGCCCTAGCCCTAGCCCTAGCCCTAGCCCTAACCATAACCCTAACCCTAACCATAAACCTATCCCTAAATCTAACCCAAACCCTAGAACTAGCCCTAGCCCTAGCCCTAGACCTAGCCCTAACCCTAACCCTAACCCTAGCCCTAGCCGTAACCATAACCCTAGCCCTAACCCTAACCCTAGCCCGAGCCCTAGCCCTAACCCAAACCCAAACCCTATCCCTAGCTCTATCCCTATACCTAACCCTAGCCCTAGACCTAACCCTAACCCTAACCCTAAACCTAGCCCTAGCCCTAACTCTAAACCTAACCCTAACCCTAGCCCTAACCCTAACCCTAGCCCTTACCCTAACCCTAACCCTAACCCTAGCCCTATCCCTAGACCTAGCCCTTACCCTAAACCTACCCTTAGCCCTAACCCTAACCCTAGCCCTAACCCTAACACTAACACTAACCATAACCCTAGCCCTAGCCCTAGCCCTAGCCCTTGCCCTAACCATAACCCTAAGCCTAAAGCTAACTCTAGCCCGAGCCCTAACACTAGGCCTAGCCCTAACCCTAACCCTAACCCTTGCCCTAGCCCTAGCCCTAGCCCTAGCCCTAATCCTAACCCTAACACTAACCGTAGCCCTAAACCTAACCCTAAACCTAGCCCTAGCCCTGACTCTAACCCTAAACCTAACCCTAGCCCTAGCCCTAGCCCTAACCCTAACCCTAACCCTAACCCTAGCCCTAGACCTAACCCTAACCCTAACCCTAGCCCTAAACCTAACCCTAACCCGAGCCCTAGCCCTAACTCTAACTCTAACCCTAACCCTAACCCTAACCCTAACACTAAACCTAACCCTAGCCCTAGCCCTAGCCCTAGCCCTAGCCCTAGCCCTAACCCTAAACCTAGCCTTAGCCCTAACCCTAGCCCTAGCCCTAACCCTAACCCTAGCACTAGCCCTAGCTCTAGCTCTACCCTAGCAGTAGCCCTAACCCTAGCTCTAACCCAAATCCTAACCCTAAACCTAAGCCTAGCCCTAACCCTAACCCTAGCCCTAAACCTAACCCTAACCCTAACCCTAGCCCTAGACCTAGCCCTAGCCCTAGCCCTAACCCTAACCCTAACCCTAACCCAAGCCCTAGACCTAACCCTAGCCATAACCCTAACCCTAACCCTAAACCTAGCACTAGCCCTAACCCTAGCCCTAGCCCTAACCCTAACCCTAAACTTAAACCTTGCCCTAGCCCTTCCCTAGACCTAGCGCTAAACCTTACCCTAGCCCTAGAGCTAACCCTAGCCCTAACCCTAACCCTAAACTTAGCCCTAGCCCTACCCCTACCCCTAGCCCTAGCCCAAACCCTAACCTTAACCCTAGCCCTAGCCCTAGCCCTAGCCCTAGGACTAGCACTAGCCCTAAACCTAACCCTAACCCTAACCCTAGCCCTAACCCTAACCCTAACTCTAACCCTAGACAGAGCCCTAACCCTAGCCCTAACCCTAACCCTAGCCCTAAACCTAACCCTAAACCTAGCCCTAACCTTAACCCTAGCCATAACCCTAACCCTAACCCTAACCCTAGCCCTAGCCCTAGCTTTAGCCCTAACCCTAAACCTGCCCTTAGCCCTAACCCTAGACCTATCCCTATCCCTAACCCTAAAGCTAACTCTAGCCCGAGCCCTAACCCTAACCCTAGCCCTAACCCTAACCCTAACCCTAAACCTAGCCCTAGCCCTAGCCCTAGCCCTAACCCTAACCCTATCCCTAAAGCTCACTCTAGCCCGAGCCCTAACCCTAGCCCTAGCCCTAGCCCTAACCCTAACCCTAACCCTAGCCCTAGCCCTAGCCCTAACGAAAACCCTAACCCTAACCCTAACCCTAGCTCTAGCCCTAGCCCTAACCCTAATCCTATTCCTAAACCTAACCCTAGCCCTAACCCTAACCCTAGCCCTAAACCTAACCCTAAACCTAACCCTAACCCTAGGCCTAGCCCTAGCCCTAGCCCTAGCCCTAGCCCTAACCATAACCCTAGCCCTAACCCTAACTCTAAACCTAACCCGAACCCTAGGCCTAGCACTAGCCCTAGCCCTAACCCTAACCCTAACCCTAAGCATAACCCTAGCCCTAGACGTAAACCTAACCCTAGCCCTAACCCTATCCCTAGCCCTAGCCCTAACCCTAACCCTAACCCTACCCCTAGCCCTAGCCCTAGGCCTAGCCCAAGCCCCAGCCCTAGCCCTAACCCTAACCCTAACCCTGGCGCTAAACCTAACCCTATCCCTAGCTCAAACCCTACCCCTAACACTAAACATGATCCTACTCCTAGCCCTAGCCCTAGCCCTAGCCCTAACCCTAACCCTAACCCTAGACTTAGCCCTAGCCCTAGCCCTAGCCCTAACCATAACCCTAGCCCTAGCCCTAGCCCTAGCCCTAGCCTGAGCCCTAGCCCTAGCCCTAGCCCTAGCCCTAACCATAACCCTAACCCTAACCATAAACCTATCCCTAAATCTAACCCAAACCCTAGAACTAGCCCTAGCCCTAGCCCTAGACCTAGCCCTAACCCTAACCCTAACCCTAGCCCTAGCCGTAACCATAACCCTAGCCCTAACCCTAACCCTAGCCCGAGCCCTAGCCCTAACCCAAACCCAAACCCTATCCCTAGCTCTATCCCTATACCTAACCCTAGCCCTAGACCTAACCCTAACCCTAACCCTAACCCTAAACCTAGCCCTAGCCCTAACTCTAAACCTAACCCTAACCCTAGCCCTAACCCTAACCCTAGCCCTTACCCTAACCCTAACCCTAACCTTAGCCCTATCCCTAGACCTAGTCCTTACCCTAAACCTACCCTTAGCCCTAACCCTAACCCTAGCCCTAACCCTAACCCTAACACTAACCATAACCCTAGCCCTAGCCCTAGCCCTAGCCCTTGCCCTAACCATAACCCTAAGCCTAAAGCTAACTCTAGCCCGAGCCCTAACACTAGGCCTAGCCCTAACCCTAACCCTAACCCTTGCCCTAGCCCTAGCCCTAGCCCTAGCCCTAATCCTAACCCTAACACTAACCGTAGCCCTAAACCTAACCCTAAACCTAGCCCTAGCCCTGACTCTAACCCTAAACCTAACCCTAGCCCTAGCCCTAGCCCTAACCCTAACCCTAACCCTAACCCTAGCCCTAGACCTAACCCTAACCCTAACCCTAGCCCTAAACCTAACCCTAACCCGAGCCCTAGCCCTAACTCTAACTCTAACCCTAACCCTAACCCTAACCCTAACACTAAACCTAACCCTAGCCCTAGCCCTAGCCCTAGCCCTAGCCCTAGCCCTAACCCTAAACCTAGCCTTAGCCCTAACCCTAGCCCTAGCCCTAACCCTAACCCTAGCACTAGCCCTAGCTCTAGCTCTACCCTAGCAGTAGCCCTAACCCTAGCTCTAACCCAAATCCTAACCCTAAACCTAAGCCTAGCCCTAACCCTAACCCTAGCCCTAAACCTAACCCTAACCCTAACCCTAGCCCTAGACCTAGCCCTAGCCCTAGCCCTAACCCTAACCCTAACCCTAACCCAAGCCCTAGTCCTAACCCTAGCCATAACCCTAACCCTAACCCTAAACCTAGCACTAGCCCTAACCCTAGCCCTAGCCCTAACCCTAACCCTAAACTTAAATCTTGCCCTAGCCCTTCCCTAGACCTAGCGCTAAACCTTACCCTAGCCCTAGAGCTAACCCTAGCCCTAACCCTAACCCTAAACTTAGCCCTAGCCCTACCCCTAGCCCTAGCCCAAACCCTAACCTTAACCCTAGCCCTAGCCCTAGCCCTAGCCCTAGGACTAGCACTAGCCCTAAACCTAACCCTAACCCTAACCCTAGCCCTAACCCTAACCCTAACTCTAACCCTAGACAGAGCCCTAACCCTAGCCCTAACCCTAACCCTAGCCCTAAACCTAACCCTAAACTTAGCACTAACCTTAACCCTAGCCATAACCCTAACCCTAACCCTAACCCTAGCCCTAGCCCTAGCTTTAGCCCTAACCCTAAACCTGCCCTTAGCCCTAACCCTAGACCTATCCCTATCCCTAACCCTAAAGCTAACTCTAGCCCGAGCCCTAACCCTAACCCCAGCCCAACCCTAACCCTAACCCTAGTCTAGCCTTAGCCCTAGCCTTAACCCTAACAATAACCCTAAACCTAGCCCTAAACCTAACCCTAACACTAGCCCTAGCCCTAACTCTAAACCTAACCCTAACCCTAGCCCTAACCAAAGCCCTAAACCTAACCCTAACCCTAACCCTAACCCTAGCCCTAGCCCTAGCCCTAGCACCAACACTAACCCTAACCCTAACACTAGCACTAACCCTAAACCTAACCCTAGCCCTAGCCCTAACTCTAACCCTAACCCTAACCCTAGACCTAACCCTAAACCTAGCCCTAACCCTAAACCTAACCCTAACACTAGCCCTAACCCTAGCCCTAGCCCAAACCCTAAACCAACCCTTAGACCTAACCCTAGCCCTAGCCCTAAACCTAACCCTAAAGCTAACTGTAGCCCGAGCCCTAACCCTAGCCCTAGCCCTAACCCTAACCCTAACCCTAACCCTAACCCTAGCCCAAGCCCTAATCCTAACCCTAGCCCTAATCCTAACCCTAACCGAAACCTAACCCTAACACTAACCCTAACCCTAGCTCTAGCCCTAGCCCTAGACCTAGCCATAGCCCTAACCCTAAACCAGCCTTAGCCCTAACCCTAGCCCAAGCCCTAACCCTAACTCTAGCGCTAGCCCTAGCCCTCGCCCTAGCACTAGCACTAGCCCTAACCCTATCCCTAACCCTAATACTAACCCTAAACCTATGCCTAGCTCTAACCCTAACCCTACCCCTAAACCTAACCCTAAACCTAACCCTAAACCTAGCCCTAGACCTAGTCCTAGCCCTAGCACTAACACTAACCCTAACCCTAAACCTAGCCCTAGCCCTAGCCCTAGCTCTAACCCTAAGCCTAACCCTAACCCTAGCCCTAGCCCTAGCCCTAGCACCACCCCTCACCCTAACCCTAGCCCTAACCCTAGCACTAGACCTAACCCTAAACCTTGCCATAGCCCTAGACCTAGCCCTAACCCTAACCCTAAACCTAGCCCTAGCCCTAACCCTAGCCCTCACCCTAACCCTAACCCTAACCCTAGCCGTAGCCCTAGCCCTAGCCCTAGCCCTAACCCTAACCCTAGCCCTAGCCCTAGACCTAGCCCTAGCCCTAGCACTAGCCCTAGCCCTAACCCTAACCCTAACCCTAACCCTAGCCCTAACCCTAACCCTAACACTAAACCTAACCCTAGCAATAGCCCTAGCCCTAGCCCTAACCCTAACCCTCTCCCTAACCCTAAACTTAACCCTAGCCCTAGCCCTAGCCCTAACCCTAATCCTAACCCTAACCCTAACCCTAACTCTAGCCCTAGCCCTAACCCTAACCCTAGCCCTAGCCCTAGACCTAGCCCTAACCCTTACCCTAACCCTTACCCTTACCCTAGCCCTAAACCTAACCGTAACCCTAGCTCTAGCCCTAACTCTAACCCTAGCACTAGCCCTAGCCCTAGCCATAGCCCAACCCTAGCCCTAAACCTAGCCCTAACCCTAAACCTACCCTTAGCCCTAAACCTATCACTAACCCTAACCGTAACCCTAGACGTAGCCCTCTCCCTAGCCCTAGCCCTAACCCTAACCCTAACCATAGCCCTAGTCCAGGCCCCAGCCCTAAGCCTAACCCTAACCGTAAACCTAGCACTAGCCCTAGACCTAGCCCTAGCCCTAGCCTCAGCCCTAACCCTAAACCTAGCCCTAGCTCTAGCCCTAGCGATATTCCTAGCCCTAACCCTAACCCTAACCCTTGCCCTAGCGCTAGACCTAGCCCTAGCCCTAACCCTAACCCTAAACCTAGCACTAGCCCTAGCCCTAGACCTAGCCCTAGCCCTAGCCCTAACCCTAACCCTAGCCCCAGCCCTAGCCCTAGCCCTAGCCCTAGACCTAACTCTAACCCTAACCCTAACCCTAGCCCTAACCCTAACCCTAACACTAACCCTAACCGTTGACTTAGCCCTATCCCTATCCCTAACCCTAACCCTAGCCCTAACCCTAACCCAAGCCCTAACCCGAGCACTAGCCCTGACCCTAGCCCTAGACCTAACCCTAGCCCTAGCCCAAGCCCTAGCCCTAACCCTAAACCTAACCCTAACTCTATCCCTAGCCCTAGCCCTAGCCCTAACCCTAACCCTAAACCTAGCACTAGCCCTAGCCCTAGCACTAGCCCTGACCCTAGCCCTAGACCTAACCCTAGCCCTAACCCTAACCCTAACCCTAAACCTATCCCTAGCCCTAGCCCTAGCCCTAACGCTAACACTAAACCTAGCACTAGCCCTAGCCCTAGACCTAGTCCTAGCCCTAGCCCTAACCCTAACCCTAGCCCCAGCCCTAGCCCTAGCTCTAGCCCTATCCCTAACCCTAACCCTAGCCCCAGCCCTAGCCCTAGCCCTAGCCCTAGCCCTAACCCTAACCCTAACCCTAAACCTAGCCCTAAACCTAACCCTAACCCTAGCCCTAGCCCTAACTCTAACCCTAAACATAACCCAGCCCTAAACCTAGCCCTAGCCCTAGCCTTAGCCCTAACCCTAACCCTAACCCTAGCCCTAACCCTAACCCTAATTAACCCTAAACCTAGACCTAGCCCTAGCCCTAGCCCTAACCCAAACCTAGCCCTAACCCTAACCCTAAACCTAACCCTAGCCCTAGCCCTAGACCTAGACCTAAGCCTAAATCTAAGCCTAACCCTAACCCTAACTCTAGCCCTAGCCCTAACCCTAGCCCTAGCCCTAACCCTTAACCTAACCCTAGCCCTAGCCCTAGCCCTAGCCCGAACCCTAACCCTAACCCTAGCCCTAACCCTTAACCTAACCCTAGCCCTAGCCCTAGCCCTAGCCCTAAACCTAACCCTAACACTAGCCCTAGCCATATCTCTAACCCTAAACCTAACCCAGCCCTAAACCTAGCCCTAGCCCTAGCCCTAGCCCTAACCCAAACCCTAACCCTAGCCCTAACCCTAACCCTAATTAACCCTAAACCTATCCGTAGCACTAGCCCTAGCCCTAGCCCTAGCGCTAGCCCCAGCCGTAACCCTAAACCTACCCCTAGCCCTAGACCAAGCCCTAACCCTAACCTAACCCTAACATTAGCCCTAACCCTAGCCCTAACCCTAACCTTATCCCTAGCCCTAGCCCTAGCCCTAGCCCTATTCCTAGCCCTAACCCTAAACCTAACCCAAGCCTTAACCCTAGCGTTAGCCCTAACCCTAACCCTAGCCTTAAACCTAACCCTAACCCTAGCCCTAGACCAAACCCTAGCCCTAGCCCTAACCCTAATCCTAACCCTAACCCTAAACCTAGCACTAGCCCTAGCCCTAGCCCTATCCCTAGCCCCACCCCTAACCATAACCCTAATCCTAGCCCTAGCCCTAGCCCTAACCCTAACCTTAAACCTAAACCTTGCCCTAGCCATAGCCCTAGCCCTTGCCCTAGCCCTAACCCTTAACCTACCCTTAGCCGTAACCCTAGCCCTAGCCCTATCCCAAACCCTAAAGCTAACGCTAGCCCGAGCCCTAACCCTAGCCCTAGCCCTAACCCTAACCCTAACCCTAGCCCTAGCCCTAGACCTAGCCCTAGCCCTAACCCTAAACCTAACCCTAGACCTAACCTTAACCCTAACACTAACCCTAACCGTAGACTTAGCCCTATGCCTAGCTCTAACCCTAACCCTAGGCCTAGCCCTAATCCTAACCCTAGCACTAAACCTAACCCTAACCCTAGCCCTAAACCTAACCCTAACACTAACCCTAACCCTAGCCCTAGCCCTATCCCTAGACCTAGCCCTATCCCTAACCCTAAACCTAGCCTTAGCCCTAACCCTATCCCTAGCCCTAACCCTAACCCTAGCCCCAGCC
>OX463227.1:145388373-145390873 GCA_949820135.1 Sylvilagus floridanus
TAGCATTAACCCTAGCCCTAGCCCTAGCCCTAGCCCTAACCCTAACCCTAACCCTAACCCTAACCCTAACCCTAACCCTAAATCTAGCCCTAGCCCTAACCCAGCCCTAGCCCTAACCCTAAACCTAACCCTAGCCCTAGACCTAGCCCTAGCCCTAACCCTTACCCTAACCCTAACACTTACCATTACCCTATCCCTAAACGTAACCCTAACCCTAGCCCTAGCCCTAACTCTAACCCTAACCCTAACCCTAGCGCTAACCCTAACCCTAGCCCTAACCCTAACCCTAACCCTAACCCTAACCGTAGCCCTAGCCCTAGCCCTAGCCCTAACCCTAGCCCTAACCCTAAACCTACCCTTAGCCCTAACCCTAGCCCTAGCCCTAACACTAAACCTAGCACTAGCCCTAGCCCTCGCCCTAGCCCAACCCTAGCCCTAACCCTAGCCCTAACGCTAACACTAAAGCTAAACCTTAAGCCCAGCCCTACCTTAAAATTAGCCCTAAACCTAACCCTAACCCTAACCCTAGCCGTAGCCCTAGCCCTAGCCCTAGCCCTAACCCTAACCCTAACCATAGCCCTAGCCCAGGCCCCAGCCCTAACCCTAACCCTAACCCTAAACCTAGCACTAGCCCTAGCCATAGTCCTAGCCCTAGCCCCAGCCCTAACCCTAAACCTAGCCCTAGCCCTAGCCCAAGCCATAGCCCTAGCCCTAACCCTAATCCTAACCCTAATCCTTGCCCTAGCCCTAGACCTAGCCCTAACCTTAACCCTAACCCTAGCCCTAGCCCTAGCCCTAACCCTAGCCCTAAACCTAACCCTAACCCTGGCCCTAGCCATAGCCCTAGCCCTAGCCCTAGCCCTAACCCTAACACTAGCACTAGCCTCAACCCTAACAATAGCCCTAACCCTAACCCAAGCCCTAGCCCTAGCCCTAGCCCTAACCCTAACCCTAGACCTAACCCTAGCCGTAGCCCTAGGCCTAACCCTAAAACTAACCCTAAACCTATCCATAGCCCTAGCCCTAGCCCTACCCCTAACCCTAAAGCTAGCACAAGCCCTAGCCCTAGACCTAGCCCTAGCCCTAGCCCTAACCCTAACCCTAGCCCCAGCCCTAGCACTAGCCCTAGGCCTAGCCCTAACCCTAACCCTAACCCTAACCCTAGCCCTAGCCCTAGCCCTAGCCCTAACCCTAACCCTAAGCCTAACCCTAAACCTAGCCCTATCCCTAACCCTAGCCCTAACCCTAACCCTAACCCTAACCCTAACCCTAACCCTAAACCCAGCACTAGCCCTAGCCCTAGCCCTAGCCCAACCCTTGCCCTAACCCTAGCCCTAACCCTAACCCTAACCAAGCCCAGCCCTATACTTAACCCTAGCAGTAAACCTAACCCTAAACCTAACCCTAACCCTAGCCCTAGCCCTGGCCCTAGCCCTAACCCTAACCCTAACCCTAACCCTAGCACTAGCCCTAGCCCTAGCCCTAGCCCTAGCCCCAGCCCTAAACAGAAACCTATCCCTAGCCCTAGCCCTAGCCCTAGCCCTAACCCTAACCCTACCCCTAAACCTAGCCCTAGCCCTAGCCCTAGCCCTAACCCTAGCCCTAACCCTAATCCTAGCCCCAGCCCTAGCCCTAGCCCTATCCCTAGCCCTAGCCCTAACCCTAACCCTAACCCTAAACCTAGCCCTAAACCTAACCCTAACCCTAGCCCTAGCCCTAACTCTAACCCTAACCCTAACCCTAGCCCTAACCCTAGTCCTAGCCCTAGCCCTAGCCCTAACCCTAACCCTAACCCTAGCCCTAACCCTACCATAATTAACCCTAAACCTAGACCTAGCCCTAGCCCTAGTCCTAACCCAACCCTAGCCCTAACCCTAACCCTAAACCTAGCCTTAGCCCTAACCCTAGCCCTAGACCTAATCCTAACCTTAGCGCTAGCCCTAACCCTAGCCCTAACCCGAAACTTAACCCTAGCCCTAACCCTAGCCCTAGCCCTAGCCCTAACCATAACCTTAACCCTAGCCCTAGACCAAGCCCTAACACTAACCCTACCCTAGCCCTAGCCCAGGCCCTACCCCTAACCCTAACCCTAAACCTAACCCTAGCACTAGCCCTAGCCCTAGCCGAAGCCCTAGCCCCACCCCTAACCCTAACCCTAACCCTAGACCTAGCCCTAGACCTAGCCCTAGCCCTAAACCTAAACCTAGCCTTAGCCCTAACCCTAGCCCTAGCCCTAACCCTAACCCTAGCACTAGCCCAAAACCTAGCCCTAGCTTTAGCCCTAACCCTAGCCCTAAACCTAACCCTAGCCCTAGTCCTAGCCCTAGCCCTAACCCTAAACCTAACCCTAGCCCTAACCCTAGCCCTAGCCCTAGCCCTAACCCTAACCCTAACGCTAACCCTAACGCTAACCCTAACCCTAACCCTAACCCTAAAGCTAAGCCTAGCCCTAACCCTAACCCCAGCCCGATCCTAACCCTAACCCTAACCCTAAACCTAG
>OX463227.1:145418373-145420873 GCA_949820135.1 Sylvilagus floridanus
CCCTAAGCCTAGCCCTAGCCCTAGCCCTAACCCTAACCCTAACCCTAACCCTAGCCCTAGCCCTAACCCTAGCCCTAACCCTAACCCTAACCCTAGCCCTAGACCTAGCCCTAACCCTAGCCCTAACCCTAAACCTAACCCTAACCCAAGCACTAGACCAAACCCTAGCCCTAACCCTAACCCTAAACCTATACCTAACCCTAGCCCTAGCCCTAGCCCTAGCCCTAGCCCTAACCCTAACCCTAGCCTAGCTCTAGCCCTAGCCCTAGCCCTAGCCCTAACCCTAAACCTAACCCTAACCCTAGCCCTAACCCTAACCCTAACACTAACCCTAACCCTAGACATAGCCCTAGCCCTAGCCCTAACCCTAACCCTAGCCCTTACCCTAACCCTAACCCTAACCCTAGCCCTAGCCTGAGCCCTAGCCCTAACTCTAACCCTAAACCTAACCCTAACTCTAGCCCTAGCCTTAACCTAGCCCTAGCCCTAATCCTATCCCTAACCCTAGCCCTAGCCCTAGCCCTACCACCAACCCTAACACTAACACTAACCCTAATCCTAGCACTAACCCTAGTACTAACCCTAGCCCTAGCCCTAACTCTAACCCTAACCCTAACCCTAGCCCTAACCGTAACACTAGCCCTAACCCTAACCCTAACCCTAGCCCTAACCCTAGACCTAGCCCTAACCCTAAACCTCCCCTTAGCCCTAACCCTAGCCCTAGCCCTAAATCTAACCCTAAAGCTAACTCTAGCCTGAGGCCTAACCCTAACCCTAGCCCTAACCCTAAACCTAACCCTAGCCCTAGCCCTAGCCCTAACCCTAACCCTAACCCTAACCCTTGCCCTAGCCCTAGACCTAGCCCTAACCCTAACCCTAGCCCTCAACCTAACCCTAACACTAACCCTAACCCTAGCCATAGCCCTAGCCCTAGACCTAGCCCTAGCCCTAACCCTAAACCTAGCCTTAGCACTAACCCTAGCCCTAGCCCTACCACCAACCCTAACACTAACCCTAACCCTAACCCTAGCACTAACCCTAACCCTAACCCTAGCCCTAGCCCTAACTCTAACCCTAACCCGAACCCTAGCCCTAACCCTAACCCTACCTAACCCTAAACTTAACCCTAGCCCTAACCCTAGCCCTAGCCCTAACCATAACCTTAACCCTAACCCTAGCCCTAGCCTTAACCCTAGTCCTAATCCAACCCTAACCCTACCCTAGCCCTAGCCTGAGCCCTAGCCATAACTCTAACCATAAACCTAACCCTAACTCTAGCCCTAGGCTTAACCCTAGCCCTAGCCCTAGCACCAACCCTAACCCTAACCCTAACCCTAACCCTAAAGCTAACTCTAGCCCGAGCCCTAACCCTAACCCTAGCCCTAAACCTAACCCTAACCCTAGCCCTAGTCCTAGCCCTAGCCCTAACCCTAACCCTAGACATAGCCCTAGCCCTAACCCTAAACCTAACCCTAGCCCTAACCCTAACCCTAACCCTAGCCCTAGCCTGAGCCCAAGCCCTAACCCTAACCCTAACCCTAGCCCTAACCCTAACTCTAGCCCTAGCCCTAACCCTAGCCCTAGCCCTAACCCTAACCCTAACACTAACCCTAACACTAGCCCTAGCCCTAGCCCTAACCCTAACCCTAAACCTAGCCCTAGCCCTAGCCCTAGCCCTAGCCCTAACCCTATCTAACCCTAGCGCTAGCCCTAACCCTAACCCTAGCCCTAACACTAACTCTAGCCCGAAACCTAACCCTAACACTAACCCTAACACTAGCCCTAGCTCTAGCCCTAGACCTAGCCCTAGCCCTAACCCTAAACCTAGCCTTAGCACTAAACCTAGTCCTAGCCCTAACCCTAACCCTAGCACTAGCCCTAGCCCTAGCCCTATCACTAGCCCTCAACCTAACCCTAACCCTAAACCTAAGCCTAGACCTAACCCTAACCCCAGCCCTAAACCTAACCCTAACCCTAACCCTAAACCTAGCCCTAGACTTAGCCCTAGCCCTAGCCCTAACCCTAACCATAAACCTAACCCTAGCCCTAGTCCTAGCCATAGCCCTAACCCTAACCCAAACCCTAACCCTAACCATAGCCCTAACCCTAGCCCTAGCCCTAGCCCTATCCCTAAACCTAACCCTAGCCTAGCTCTAGCTTTAGCCCTAGCCCTAGCCCTAACCCTAACCCTAACCCTAACCCTAGCCCTAACCCTAACCCTAACACTAACCCTAACCCTAGACATAGCCCTAGCCCTAGCCCTAACCCTAACCCTAGCCCTTACCCTAACCCTAACCCTAAAACTAGCCCTAGCCTGAGCCCTAGCCCTAACTCTAACCCTAACCCTAATCCTAGCACTAACCCTAGCACTAACCCTAGCCCTAGCCCTAACTCTAACCCTAACCCTAGCCCTAACCCTAACACTAGCCCTAACCCTAACAATAACCCTAGCCCTAACCCTAGACCTAGCCCTAACCCTAAACCTACACTTAGCCCTAAC
>OX463227.1:145428373-145443373 GCA_949820135.1 Sylvilagus floridanus
CTAACCCTAGCCCTAAACCTAACCCTAACCCTAACCGTAGCCCTAGGCCTAGCCCTAGCCCTAGCCCTAGCCTTAGCCCTAGCCCTAACCCTAACCCTAGCCCTAACCCTTAACCTAACCCTAACCCCAACCCTAGGCCTAGCCCTTGCCCTAGCCCTAGCCCTAAACCTAACCCGAACCCTAAGCATAACCCTAGCCCTAGCCCTAACCCTAACCCTAGCCCTAACCCTAACCCTAGCCCTAGCCCTAGCCCGAGCCCTAGGCCTAGACCTAGACCTAACCTTAGCCCTATCCCTGACCCTAGCCCTAACCCTAACCCTAACCCTAGCACTAGACCTAGCCCCAGACCTAGCCCTAGCCCTAGCCCAAGCCTTAACCCTAGCCCCAGCCCTAACCATAGCCATAGCCCTAGCCCTAGCCCTAACTCTAACCCTAACCCTAACCCTAGCCGTAGCCCTAGCCCTAGCCCTAAACCTAACCCTAACCCTAGCCCTAGTCCTAGCCCTAACCCTATCCCTAACCCTAACCCTAACCCTAACCCTAGTCCTAGCCCTAGCAGTAGCACTAGGCCTAGCCCTATCCCTAACCCTAACACTAGCCCTAGCCCTAGACCTAGTTCTAGCCCTAAACCTAACCCTAACCCTAACCCTAGCCCTAACCCTAACCCTAACCCTAAACCTAGACCTAGCCCTAGCCCTAGCCCTAACCCTAACCCTAAATCTAGCCCTACCCTAACCCTAGCCCTAACCCTAAACCTAGCCCTAGCCCTAGCCCTCGCACTAACTTTAATCCTAACCCTAACCCTAATCCTACACCTACCCCTACACCTAGCCCCAGCCCTAGCCCTAAAACTAACCCTAACCCTAGCCCTAGACCTAGACCTAGCCCTAAACCTAACCCTAACCCTAGCGCTAACCCTAACCCTAACCCTAACCCTAACCCTAGCCCTAACCCTAATCCTAACCCTAAACTTAAACCTAACCCTAGCCGTAAACCTAACCCTAGCCCTAAACCTAATGCTAACAATAACCCTAACCCTAGCCCCAGCCCTAGCCCTAGCCCTAGCCCTAACCCTAACACTAACCCTAGCCCTAGCCCTAGCCCTAGCCCTAACCCTAACCCTAAATCTAGCCCTACCCTAACCCTAGCCCTAACCCTAAACCTAGCCCTAGCCCTAGCCCTCGCACTAACTCTAATCCTAACCCTAACCCTAATCCTACACCTACCCCTACACCTAGCCCCAGCCCTAGCCCTAAAACTAACCCTAACCCTAGCCCTAGACCTAGACCTAGCCCTAAACCTAACCCTAACCCTAGCGCTAACCCTAACCCTAACCCTAACCCTAACCCTAGCCCTAACCCTAATCCTAACCCTAAACTTAAACCTAACCCTAGCCGTAAACCTAACACTAGCCCTAAACCTAATGCTAACAATAACCCTAACCCTAGCCCTAGCCCTAACCCTAACCCTAAATCTAGCCCTACCCTAACCCTAGCCCTAACCCTAAACCTAGCCCTAGCCCTAGCCCTCGCACTAACTCTAATCCTAACCCTAACCCTAATCCTACACCTACCCCTAAACCTAGCCCCACCCCTAGCCCTAAAACTAACCCTAACCCTAGCCCTAGCCCTAGCCCTAGCCCTAACCCTAACCCTAACCCTAACCCTAACCCTAGCCCTAGGCCTAACCCTAATCCTATACCTAAACCTAAACCTAGCCCTAACCCTAACCCTAGCCCTAAACCTAACCCTAACCCTAACCGTAGCCCTAGGCCTAGCCCTAGCCCTAGCCCTAGCCTTAGCCCTAGCCCTAACCCTAACCCTAGCCCTAACCCTTAACCTAACCCTAACCCCAACCCTAGGCCTAGCCCTTGCCCTAGCCCTAGCCCTAACCCTAACCCGAACCCTAAGCATAACCCTAGCCCTAGCCCTAACCCTAACCCTAGCCCTAAACCTAACCCTAGCCCTAGCCCTAGCCCGAGCCCTAGGCCTAGACCTAGACCTAACCTTAGCCCTAGCCCTAACCCTAACCCTAACCCTAGCACTAGCCCTAGCCCCAGACCTAGCCCTAGCCCTAGCCCAAGCCTTAACCCTAGCCCCAGCCCTAACCATAGCCATAGCCCTAGCCCTAGCCCTAACTCTAACCCTAACCCTAACCCTAGCCGTAGCCCTAGCCCTAGCCCTAAACCTAACCCTAACCCTAGCCCTAGCCCTAGCCCTAACCCTATCCCTAAACCTAACCCTAACCCTAACCCTAGTCCTAGCCCTAGCAGTAGCACTAGGCCTAGCCCTATCCCTAACCCTAACACTAGCCCTAGCCCTAGACCTAGTTCTAGCCCTAAACCTAACCCTAACCCTAACCCTAGCCCTAACCCTAACCCTAACCCTAAACCTAGACCTAGCCCTAGCCCTAGCCCTAACCCTAACCCTAAATCTAGCCCTACCCTAACCCTAGCCCTAACCCTAAACCTAGCCCTAGCCCTAGCCCTCGCACTAACTTTAATCCTAACCCTAACCCTAATCCTACACCTACCCCTACACCTAGCCCCAGCCCTAGCCCTAAAACTAACCCTAACCCTAGCCCTAGACCTAGACCTAGCCCTAAACCTAACCCTAACCCTAGCGCTAACCCTAACCCTAACCCTAACCCTAGCCCTAACCCTAATCCTAACCCTAAACTTAAACCTAACCCTAGCCGTAAACCTAACCCTAGCCCTAAACCTAATGCTAACAATAACCCTAACCCTAGCCCCAGCCCTAGCCCTAGCCCTAGCCCTAACCCTAACACTAACCCTAGCCCTAGCCCTAGCCCTAGCCCTAACCCTAACCCTAAATCTAGCCCTACCCTAACCCTAGCCCTAACCCTAAACCTAGCCCTAGCCCTAGCCCTCGCACTAACTCTAATCCTAACCCTAACCCTAATCCTACACCTACCCCTACACCTAGCCCCAGCCCTAGCCCTAAAACTAACCCTAACCCTAGCCCTAGACCTAGACCTAGCCCTAAACCTAACCCTAACCCTAGCGCTAACCCTAACCCTAACCCTAACCCTAACCCTAGCCCTAACCCTAATCCTAACCCTAAACTTAAACCTAACCCTAGCCGTAAACCTAACACTAGCCCTAAACCTAATGCTAACAATAACCCTAACCCTAGCCCCAGCCCTAGCCCTAGCCCTAACCCTAACACTAACCCTAGCCCTAGCCCTAGCCCTAGCCTTAACCCTAACCCTAAATCTAGCCCTACCCTAACCCTAGCCCTAACCCTAAACCTAGCCCTAGCCCTAGCCCTCGCACTAACTCTAATCCTAACCCTAACCCTAATCCTACACCTACCCCTACACCTAGCCCCACCCCTAGCCCTAAAACTAACCCTAAACCTAGCCCTAGCCCTAGCCCTAGCCCTAACCCTAATCTAACCCTAACCCTAACCCTAGCCCTAGGCCTAACCCTAATCCTATACCTAAACCTAAACCTAGCCCTAACCCTAACCCTAGCCCTAACCCTAACCGTAGCCCTAGGCCTAGCCCTAGCCCTAGCCCTAGCCTTAGCCCTAGCCCTAACCCTAACCCTAGCCCTAACCCAACCTAACCCTAACCCCAACCCTAGGCCTAGCCCTTGCCCTAGCCCTAGCCCTAACCCTAACCCGAACCCTAAGCATAACCCTAGCCCTAGCCCTAACCCTAACCCTAGCCCTAACCCTAACCCTAGCCCTAGCCCTAGCCCGAGCCCTAGGCCTAGACCTAGACCTAACCTTAGCCCTATCCCTGACCCTAGCCCTAACCCTAACCCTAACCCTAGCACTAGCCCTAGCCCCAGACCTAGCCCTAGCCCTAGCCCAAAACTTAACCCTAGCCCCAGCCCTAACCATAGCCATAGCCCTAGCCCTAGCCCTAACTCTAACCCTAACCCTAACCCTAGCCCTAGCCCTAGCCCTAGCCCTAAACCTAACCCTAACCCTAGCCCTAGCCCTAGCCCTAACCCTATCCCTAACCCTAACCCTAACCCTAACCCTAGTCCTAGCCCTAGCAGTAGCACTAGGCCTAGCCCTATCCCTAACCCTAACACTAGCCCTAGCCCTAGACCTAGTTCTAGCCCTAAACCTAACCCTAACCCTAACCCTAGCCCTAACCCTAACCCTAACCCTAAACCTAGACCTAGCCCTAGCCCTAGCCCTAACAAAACCCTAACCCTAACACTAGCCCTAGCCCTAACCCTAACCCTAACCCTAACCCTAGCCCTAGACCTAGCCCTAGCCCTAACCCTAACCCTAACCCTAACCCTAGCCCTAGACCTAGCCCTAGCCCTAAACCTAACCCTAACCCTAGCCCTAAATCTAACCCTAACCATAACCCTAACTCTAGCCCTAACCCTAATCCTAACCCTAAACCTAGCCCTAACCCTAACACTTGCCGTAAACCTAACGCTAACAATAACCCTAATCCTAGCCCAGCCCTAGCCCTAGCTCTAGCCCTAACCCTAACACTAACCCTATCCCTAGCCCTAGCCCTAGTCCTAGCCCTAACCCTAACCCTAAATCTAGCCCTACCCTAACGCTAGCCCTAACCCTAACCCTAGCCCTAGCCCTAGCCCTAGCCCTAGCCCTAGCACTAACCCTAATCCTAACCCTAAACCTAATCCTACCCCTACCCCTAGCCCTAGCCCTAGCCCTAACCCTAACCCTAACCCTAGCCCTAGCCCTAGCCCTAGCTCGAACCCTAACCAAAACCCTAACCCTAGCTTTAGGCCTAATCCTAATCCTATCCCTAAACCTAACCCTAGCCCTAGTTCTAGCCCTAGCCCTAGCCCTAACCCTAACCCTAGCCCTAGCCCTAACCCTATCCCTAACCCTAACCCTAACTCTAGTCCTAGCCCTAGCCCTAGCCCTAGGCCTAGCCTTATCCCTAACCCTAACACTAGCCCTAGCCCTAGACCAAGTCGTAGCCCTAAACATAACCCTAACCCTAACCATAGCCCTAACCCTAACCCTAAACCTAAACCTAGACCTAGCCCTAGCCCTAGCCCTAACCTTAACCCTAGCCCTAGCCCTAGACCTAGCCCTAATCCTAGCCCTAACCCGAACCCTAACCCTAGCCCTAGCCCTATCCCTAGACATAACCCTAGCCCTAGCCCTAACCCTAACAATAACCCTAACCCTAGCCGAGCCCTAGCCCTAGACCTAACGCTAACCCTAGCCCTAACCCTAGCCCGAACCATAACCCTAACCCTAACCCTAACCCTAGCCCTAGGACTAAACCTAATCCTATCCCTAAACCTAACCCTAGCCCTAACCCTAACCCTAGCCCTAAACATAACCCTAACCCTAACCGTAACCCTAGGCCTAGCCCTAGCCCTAGCCTTAGCCATAGTCCTAACCCTAAACCTAGCCCTAACCCTAACCCTAACCCTAACCCTAACACTAACCCTAGGCCTAGCCCTAGACCTAGCCCTAGCCCTAACCCTAACCCGAACCCTAAGCATAATTCTAGCCCTAGCCCTAACCCTAACCCTAACCCTAGCCGTAAACCTAACCCTAACCCGAGCCCTAGCCCTAACCCAAATCCTAGCCCTAGCCCTAACCCTAGCCCTAACCCTAACCCTAGCCCTAGCCCTAGCCCTAGCCCTAGCCCTAGCCCTAACCCTAACCCTAACCCTAGCCATAAACCTAACCCTAACCCTAGCCCTAGCACTAACCCTAGCCCTAACCCTAACCCTAACCCTAACCCTAACACTTGCCCTAGCCCTGGCCCTAGCCCTAACCCCTAACCCTAACCCTAACACTAACCCTAGCCCTAGGCCTAGCCCTAGCCCTAACCCTAACACTAACCCTAGCCCTAGCCCTAACCCAAGCCCTAGCATTAGCCCTAGCTCTAACCCTAACCCTAACCCTAATCCTAGCCCTAACCCTAACCCTAACACTAACCCTAACCTTAGACATAGCCCTAGCCCTAGCCCTAACCCTAACCCGAACCCTAGCCCTAGCCCTAACCCTAGCCCTAACCCTAACCCTAACCCTAAACCTAACCCTAGCCCTAGCCCTAGCCCTATCCCTAGCCCTAACCCTAACCCTAGCCCTAGCCCTTGCCCTAACCCTAACCCTAACCCTAGCCCTAAACCTAACCCTAACACTAACCCTAACTCTAGACATTGCCTTAGCCCTAGACCTAATCCTAACCCTAGCCCTAACCCTAACCCTAACCCTAACCCTAGCCCTAGCCTGAGCCCTAGCCCTAACCCTAACACTAACCCTAACCCTAACTCTAGCCCTAGCCCTAACCCTAGCCCTAGCCCGAGCCCTTGCCCTAGCCCTAGCCCTAACAATAACCCTAACCCTAACCCTAAACCTATCCATAAACCTAACCCTAGAACTAGCCCTAGCCCTAGCCCTAGCACTAGCAGTAACCCTAACCCTAACCCTAGCCCAGGCCTAACCCTAACCCTAGCCGTAACCCTAACACTAACCCTAACCCTAGCCCTAGCCCTAGCCCTAAACCTAACCCTAACCCTAACCCAAAATCTAACTCTAGACCGAGCCATAACCCTTGCCCTAGCCCTAACCCTAAACCTAAACCTAACCCTAGCCCTAGCCCTAACAATAACCCTAACCCTAACCCTAAACCTATCCATAAACCTAACCCTAGAACTAGCCCTAGCCCTAGCCCTAGCACTAGCAGTAACCCTAACCCTAACCCTAGCCCAGGCCTAACCCT
This sequence comes from Sylvilagus floridanus, assembly GCA_949820135.1. NCBI lineage: Eukaryota > Metazoa > Chordata > Mammalia > Lagomorpha > Leporidae > Sylvilagus > Sylvilagus floridanus. The sequence continues at coordinate 145,435,082 of OX463227.1, forward strand.
AACCCTAGCCGTAACCCTAACACTAACCCTAACCCTAGCCCTAGCCCTAGCCCTAAACCTAACCCTAACCCTAACCCAAAATCTAACTCTAGACCGAGCCATAACCCAAACCCTAGACCTAACCCTAACCCTAGCCATAAACCTAACCCTAACACTAACCCTAACACTAGCCCTAGCCCTAGCCCTAGACCTAGCCCTAGACCTAACCCTAAATCTAGCCTTAGCTCTAACCCTAGCCCTAGCCCAAACCCTAACCCTAGCACTAACTCTAATCCTAACCCTAACCCTAATCCTACACCTACCCCTACACCTAGCCCCAGCCCTAGCCCTAAAACTAACCCTAACCCTAGCCCTAGACCTAGACCTAGCCCTAAACCTAACCCTAACCCTAGCGCTAACCCTAACCCTAACCCTAACCCTAGCCCTAACCCTAATCCTAACCCTAAACTTAAACCTAACCCTAGCCATAAACCTAACCCTAGCCCTAAACCTAATGCGAACAATAACCCTAACCCTAGCCCCAGCCCTAGCCCTAGCCCTAGCCCTAACCCTAACACTAACCCTAGCCCTAGCCCTAGCCCTAGCCCTAACCCTAACCCTAAATCTAGCCCTACCCTAACCCTAGCCCTAACCCTAAACCTAGCCCTAGCCCTAGCCCTCGCACTAACTTTAATCCTAACCCTAACCCTAATCCTACACCTACCCCTACACCTAGCCCCAGCCCTAGCCCTAAAACTAACCCTAACCCTAGCCCTAGACCTAGACCTAGCCCTAAAACTAACCCTAACCCTAGCGCTAACCCTAACCCTAACCCTAACCCTAACCCTAGCCCTAACCCTAATCCTAACCCTAAACTTAAACCTAACCCTAGCCGTAAACCTAACCCTAGCCCTAAACCTAATGCTAACAATAACCCTAACCCTAGCCCCAGCCCTAGCCCTAGCCCTAGCCCTAACCCTAACACTAACCCTAGCCCTAGCCCTAGCCCTAGCCCTAACCCTAACCCTAAAACTAGCCCTACCCTAACCCTAGCCCTAACCCTAAACCTAGCCCTAGCCCTAGCCCTCGCACTAACTCTAATCCTAACCCTAACCCTAATCCTACACCTACCCCTACACCTAGCCCCAGCCCTAGCCCTAAAACTAACCCTAACCCTAGCCCTAGACCTAGACCTAGCCCTAAACCTAACCCTAACCCTAGCGCTAACCCTAACCCTAACCCTAACCCTAACCCTAGCCCTAACCCTAATCCTAACCCTAAACTTAAACCTAACCCTAGCCGTAAACCTAACCCTAGCCCTAAACCTAATGCTAACAATAACCCTAACCCTAGCCCCAGCCCTAGCCCTAGCCCTAACCCTAACACTAACCCTAGCCCTAGCCCTAGCCCTAGCCCTAACCCTAACCCTAAATCTAGCCCTACCCTAACCCTAGCCCTAACCCTAAACCTAGCCCTAGCCCTAGCCCTCGCACTAAATCTAATCCTAACCCTAACCCTAATCCTACACCTACCCCTACACCTAGCCCCACCCCTAGCCCTAAAACTAACCCTAAACCTAGCCCTAGCCCTAGCCCTAGCCATAACCCTAATCTAACCCTAACCCTAACCCTAGCCCTAGGCCTAACCCTAATCCTATACCTAAACCTAAACCTAGCCCTAACCCTAACCCTAGCCCTAACCCTAACCGTAGCCCTAGGCCTAGCCCTAGCCCTAGCCCTAGCCTTAGCCCTAGCCCTAACCCTAACCCTAGCCCTAACCCTTAACCTAACCCTAACCCCAACCCTAGGCCTAGCCCTTGCCCTAGCCCTATCCCTAACCCTAACCCGAACCCTAAGCATAACCCTAGCCCTAGCCCTAACCCTAACCCTAGCCCTAACCCTAACCCTAGCCCTAGCCCTAGCCCGAGCCCTAGGCCTAGACCTAGACCTAACCTTAGCCCTATCCCTGACCCTAGCCCTAACCCTAACCCTAACCCTAGCACTAGCCCTAACCCCAGACCTAGCCCTAGCCCTAGCCCAAACCTTAACCCTAGCCCCAGCCCTAACCATAGCCATAGACCTAGCCCTAGCCCTAACTCTAACCCTAACCCTAACCCTAGCCCTAGCCCTAGCCCTAGCCCTAAACCTAACCCTAACCCTAGCCCTAGCCCTAGCCCTAACCCTATCCCTAACCCTAACCCTAACCCTAACCCTAGTCCTAGCCCTAGCAGTAGCACTAGGCCTAGCCCTATCCCTAACCCTAACACTAGCCCTAGCCCTAGACCTAGTTCTAGCCCTAAACCTAACCCTAACCCTAACCCTAGCCCTAACCCTAACCCTAACCCTAAACCTAGACCTAGCCCTAGCCCTAGCCCTAACAAAACCCTAACCCTAACACTAGCCCTAGCCCTAACCCTAACCCTAACCCTAACCCTAGCCCTAGACCTAGCCCTAGCCCTAAACCTAACCCTAACCCTAGCCCTAACCCTAACCCTAACCCTAGCCCTAACCCTAAACCTAACCCTAAACCTAAACCTAACCCTAGCCCTAACCCTAACACTTGCCGTAAACCTAACGCTAACAATAACCCTAACCCTAGCCCCAGCCCTAGCCCTAGCTCTAGCCCTAACCCTAACACTAACCCTATCCCTAGCCCTAGCCCTAGTCCTAGCCCTAACCCTAACCCTAAATCTAGCCCTACCCTAACGCTAGCCCTAACCCTAACCCTAGCCCTAGCCCTAGCCCTAGCCCTAGCACTAACCCTAATCCTAACCCTAACCCTAATCCTACCCCTACCCCTAGCCCTAGCCCTAGCCCTAACCATAACCCTAACCCTAACCAGAGCCCTAGCCCTAGCTCTAACCCTAACCAAAACCCTAACCCTATTTTTAGGCCTAATCCTAATCCTATCCCTAAACCTAACCCTAGCCCTAGTTCTAGCCCTAGCCCTAGCCCTACCCTAACCCTAGCCCTAGCCCTAACCCTATCACTAACCCTAACCCTAACTCTAGTCCTAGCCCTAGCCCTAGTCCTAGGCCTAGCCTTATCCCTAACCCTAACACTAGCCCTAGCCCTAGACCAAGTCGTATCCCTAAACCTAACCATAACCCTAACCATAGCCCTAACCCTAACTCTAACCCTAAACCTAGACCTAGCCCTAGCCCTAGCCCTAACCTTAACCCTAGCCCTAGCCCTAGACCTAGCCCTAATCCTAGCCCTAACCCGAACCCTAACCCTAGCCCTAGCCCTAGCCCTAGACATAACCCTAGCCCTAGCCCTAACCCTAACCCTAACCCTAACCCTAGTCGAGCCCTAGCCCTAGACCTAAACTAACCCTAACCCTAGCCCTAGCCCTAACCCAAGCCCTAGCATTAGCCCTAGCCCTAACCCTAACCCTAACCCTAACCCTAGCCCTAACACTAACCCTAACACTAACCCTAACCTTAGACATAGCCCTAACCCTAGCCCTAACCCTAACCCTAACCCTAGCCCTAGCCCTAACCCTAGCCCTAACCCTAACCCTAACCCTAACCCTAAACCTAACCCTAGCCCTAGCCCTAGCCCTAGCCCTAGCCCTAACCCTAACCCTAGCCCTAGCCCTAGCCCTAGCCCTAGCCCTAGCCCTAACCCTAACCCTAACCCTAGCCCTAAACCTAACCCTAACACTAACCCTAACTCTAGACATTGCCTTAGCCCTAGACCTAATCCTAACCCTAGCCCTAACCCTAACCCTAACCCTAACCCTAGCCCTAGCCTGAGCCCTAGCCCTAACCCTAACACTAACCCTAACCCTAACTCTATCCCTAGCCCTAACCCTAGCCCTAGCCCGAGCCCTTGCCCTAGCACTAGCCCTAACAATAACCCTAACCCTAACCCTAAACCTATCCATAAACCTAACCCTAGAACTAGCCCTAGCCCTAGCCCTAGCACTAGCAGTAACCCTAACCATAACCCTAGCCCAGGCCTAACCCTAACCCTAGCCGTAACCCTAACACTAACCCTAACCCTAGCCCTAGCCCTAGCCCTAAACCTAACCCTAACCCTAACCCTAAATCTAACTCTAGACCGAGCCATAACCCTAGCCCTAACCCTAACACTAACCCTAACCCTAGCCCTAGCCCTAACTCTAACCCTAACCCTAAACCTAGACCTAACCCTAACCCTAGCCATAAACCTAACCCTAACACTAACCCTAACACTAGCCCTAGCCCTAGCCCTAGACCTAGCCCTAGACCTAACCCTAAACCTAGCCTTAGCTCTAACTCTAGCCCTAGCCCTAACCCTAACCCTAGCATTAACTCTAATCCTAATCTAACCCTAATCCTACACCTACCCCTACACCTAGCCCCAGCCCTAGCCCTAAAACTAACCCTAACCCTAGCCCTAGACCTAGACCTAGCCCTAAACCTAACCCTAACCCTAGCGCTAACCCTAAACCTAACCCTAACCCTAGCCATAACCCTAATCCTAACCCTAAACTTAAACCTAACCCTAGCCGTAAACCTAACCCTAGCCCTAAACCTAATGCTAACAATAACCCTAACCCTAGCCCCAGCCCTAGCCCTAGCCCTAGCCCTAACCCTAACACTAACCCTAGCCCTAGCCCTAGCCCTAGCCCTAACCCTAACCCTAAATCTAGCCCTACCCTAACCCTAGCCCTAACCCTAAACCTAGCCCTAGCCATAGCCCTCGCACTAACTCTAATCCTAACCCTAACCCTAATCCTACACCTACCCCTACACCTAGCCCCAGCCCTAGCCCTAAAACTAACCCTAACCCTAGCCCTAGACCTAGACCTAGCCCTAAACCTAACCCTAACCCTAGCGCTAACCCTAACCCTAACCCTAACCCTAGCCCTAACCCTAATCCTAACCCTAAACTTAAACCTAACCCTAGCCGTAAACCTAACCCTAGCCCTAAACCTAATGCTAACAATAACCCTAACCCTAGCCCCAGCCCTAGCCCTAGCCCTAGCCCTAACCCTAACACTAACCCTAGCCCTAGCCCTAGCCCTAGCCCTAACCCGAACCCTAAATCTAGCCCTACCCTAACCCTAGCCCTAACCCTAAACCTAGCCCTAGCCCTAGCCCTCACACTAACTCTAATCCTAACCCTAACCCTAATCCTACACCTACCCCTACACCTAGCCCCAGCCCTAGCCCTAAAACTAACCCTAACCCTAGCCCTAGACCTAGACCTAGCCCTAAACCTAACCCTAACCCTAGCGCTAACCCTAACCCTAACCCTAACCCTAGCCCTAACCCTAATCCTAACCCTAAACTTAAACCTAACCCTAGCCGTAAACCTAACCCTAGCCCTAAACCTAATGCTAACAATAACCCTAACCCTAGCCCAAGCCTTAGCCCTAGCCCTAGCCCTAACCCTAACAAAACCCTAGCCCTAGCCCTAGCCCTAGCCCTAACCCTAACCCTAAATCTAGCCCTACCCTAACCCTAGCCCTAACCCTAAACCTAGCCCTAGCCCTAGCCCTCGCACTAACTCTAATCCTAACCCTAACCCTAATCCTACACCTACCCCTACACCTAGCCCCACCCCTAGCCCTAAAACTAACCCTAAACCTAGCCCTAGCCCTAGCCCTAGCCCTAACCCTAACCCTAACCCTAACCCTAACCCTAGCCCTAGGCCTAACCCTAATCCTATACCTAAACCTAAACCTAGCCCTAACCCTAACCCTAGCCCTAAACCTAACTCTAACCCTAACCGTAGAACTAGGCCTAGCCCTAGCCCTAGCCCTAGCCTTAGCCCTAGCCCTAACCCTAACCCTAGCCCTAACCCTTAACCTAACCCTAACCCCAACCCTAGGCCTAGCCATTGCCCTAGCCCTAGCCCTAACCCTAACCCGAAACCTAAGCATAACCCTAGCCCTAGCCCTAACCCTAACCCTAGCCCTAACACTAACCCTAACCCAAGCCCTAGCCCGAGCCCTAGGCCTAGACCTAGACCTAACCTTAGGCCTATCCCTGACCCTAGCCCTAACCCTAACCCTAACCCTAGCACTAGCCCTAGCCCCAGACCTAGCCCTAGCCCTAGCCCAAACCTTAACCCTAGCCCCAGCCCTAACCATAGCCATAGCCCTAGCCCTAGCCCTAACTCTAACCCTAACCCTAACCCTAGCCCTAGCCCTAGCCCTAGCCCTAAACCTAACCCTAACCCTAGCCCTAGCCCTAGCCCTAACCCTATCCCTAACCCTAACCCTAGTCCTAGCCCTAGCAGTAGCACTAGGCCTAGCCCTATCCCTAACCCTAACACTAGCCCAAGCCCTAGACCTAGTTCTAGCCCTAAACCTAACACTAACCCTAACCCTAGCCCTAACCCTAACCCTAACCCTAAACTTGACCTAGCCCTAGCCCTAACAAAACCCTAAACCTAACACTAGCCCTAGCCCTAAACCTAACCCTAACCCTAACCCTAGCCCTAGACCTAGCCCTAGCCCTAAACCTAACCCTAACCCTAGCCCTAACCCTAACCCTAACCCTAACCCTAACCCTAGCCCTAACCCTAATCCTAACCCTAAACCTAAACCTAACCCTAGCCCTAACCCTAACACTTGCCGTAAACCTAACGCTAACAATAACCCTAACCCTAGCCCCAGCCCTAGCCCTAGCTCTAGCCCTAACCCTAACACTAACCCTATCCCTAGCCCTAGCCCTAGTCCTAGCCCTAACCCTAACCCTAAATCTAGCCCTACCCTAACGCTAGCCCTAACCCTAACCCTAGACCTAGCCCTAGCCCTAGCCCTAGCACTAACCCTAATCCTAACCCTAACCCTTATCCTACCCCTACCCCTAGCCCTAGCCCTAGCCCTAACCCTAACCCTAACCCTAGCCCTAGCCCTAGCCCTAGCTCTAACCCTAACCAAAACCCTAACCCTAGCTTTAGGCCTAATCCTAATCCTATCCCTAAACCTAACCCTAGCCCTAGTTCTAGTCCTAGCCCTAGCCCTAACCATAACCCTAGCCCTAGCCCTAACCATATCCCTAACCCTAACCCTAACTCTAGTCCTAGACCTAGCCCTAGCCCTAGGCCTAGCCTTATCCCTAACCCTAACACTAGCCCTAGCCCTAGACCAAGTCGTAGCCCTAAACCTAACCCTAACCCTAACCATAGCCCTAACCCTAACCCTAACCCTAAACCTAGACCTAGCCCTAGCCCTAGCCCTAACCTTAACCCTAGCCCTAGCCCTAGACCTAGCCCTAATCCTAGCCCTAACCCGAACCCTAACCCTAGCCCTAGCCCTATCCCTAGACATAACCCTAGCCCTAGCCCTAACCCTAACCCTAACCCTAACCCTAGCCAAGCCCTAGCCCTAGACCTAACGCTAACCCTAGCCCTAGCCCTAGCCCGAACCATAACCCTAACCCTAACCCTAACCCTAGCCCTAGGACTAAACCTAATCCTAACCCTAAACCTAACCCTAGCCTAAACCTAACCCTAGCCATAAACATAACCCTAACCCTAACCGTAGCCCTAGGCCTAGCCCTAGCCCTAGCCTTAGCCCTAGTCCTAACCCTAACCCTAGCCCTAACCCTAACCCTAACCCTAACCCTAACACTAACCCTAGGCCTAGCCCTAGCCCTAGCCCTAGCCCTAACCCTAACCCGAACCCTAAGCATAACCCTAGCCCTAGCCCTAACCCTAACCCTAACCCTAACCCTAGCCGTAAACCTAACCCTAACCCGAGCCCTAGCCCTAACCCTAACCCTAGCCCTAGCCCTAACCCTAGCCCTAACCCTAACCCTAGCCCTAGCCCTAGCCCTAGCCCTAGCCCTAACCCTAACCCTAACCCTAGCCATAAACCTAACCCTAACCCTAGCCCTAGCCCTAACCCTAGCCCTAACCCTAACCCTAACCCTAACCCTAACACTTGCCCTAGCCCTGGCCCTAGCCCTAACCCTAACCCTAGCCCTAACCCTAACCCTAAACCTAACCCTAACCCTAGGCCTAGCCCTAGCCCTAGCCCTAGCCCTAACCCTAACCCTAACCCTAACCCTAACCCTAGACTTAGCCCTAGCCCTAGCCCTAGCCCTAACCCTAACCCTAACCCTAGCCCTAACCCTAACCCTAACCCTAACCCTAACACTAACCCTAACCCTAACCGTAGCCCTAGGCCTAGCCCTAGCCCTAGCCTTAGCCCTAGTCCTAACCCTAACCCTAGCCCTAACCCTAACCCTAACCCTAACCGTAGCCCTAGGCCTAGCCCTAGCCCTAGCCTTAGCCCTAGTCCTAACCCTAACCCTAGCCCTAACCCTAACCCTAACCCTAACCCTAACACTAACCCTAGGCCTAGCCCTAG
>OX463227.1:145458373-145470873 GCA_949820135.1 Sylvilagus floridanus
CCTAACCCTAACCCTAACCCTAACCCTAACCCTAGCCCTAGCCCTAACCCTAGCCCTAACCCTAACCCTAACAGTAACCCTAGTCCTAGCCCTAGCCCTAGCCCTAGGCCGAGCCCTAGCCCTAACCCTAACCCTAGCCCTAGCCCTAGACCTAGTCATAGCCCTAAACCTTTCCCTAGCCCTAGCCCTAGCCCTAACCCTAACCCTAAACCTAACCCTAGCCCTTGCCCTAGCCCTAGCCCTAACCCTAACCCTAACCCTAACCCTAACCCTAGCCCTAGCCCTAACCCTAGCCCTAACGCTAACCCTAACAGTAACCCTAGTCCTAGCCCTAGCCATAGCCCTAGGCCTAGCCCTAGCCTAACCCTAAACCTAGCCCTAGCCCTAGACCTAGTCATAGCCCTAAACCTTTCCCTAGCCCTAGCCCTAGCCCTAACCCTAACCCTAACCCTAACCCTAGCCCTAGCCCTAACCCTAGCCCTAACCCTAACAATAACAGTAGCCCTAGTCCTAGCCCTAGCCCTAGCCCTAGCCCTAGGCCTAGCCCTAGCCCTAACCCTAACCCTAGCCCTAACCCTAGACCTAGTCCTAGCCCTAAACCTATTCCTAACCCTAAACCTAGCCCTAACCCTAACCCTAACCCTAACCCTAGACCTAGCCCTAGCCTTAGCCCTAACCCTAACCCTAGCCCTAGCCCTAGCCCTAGCCCTAACCCGAACCCTAACACTAGCCCTAGCCCTAGCCCCAGCCCTAACCCTAAACCTAACCCTAGCCCTAGCCGTAACCCTAACCCTAGCCGTAACCCTAACCCTAGCCCGAGCCCTAGCCCTAACCCTAACCCTAGCCCTAGCAATAACCCTAGCCCTAACCCTAACCCTAGCCCTATCCCTAGCCCTATCCCTAGCCCTAACCCTAACCCTAACCCTAACACTAACCCTAGCCCTAGTCCTAACCCTAACCCTAACCCTAGCCCTAGTTCTAACCCTAACCCTAACCCTAACCCTAACCCTAGCCCTAGCCCTAACCCTAACCCTAACCCTACCCCTAGCCCTAGCCCTAGGCATAGCCCAAGCCCCAGCCCTAGCCCTAACCCTAACCCTAAACCTAGCCCTAAACCTAACCCTATCCCTAGCCATAACACTAGCCCTAACCCTAAACATAATCCTAGCCCTAGCCCTAGCCCTAGCCCTAACCCTAACCCTAAACCTAGACCTAGCCCTAGCCCTAGCCCTAACCCTAGCCCTAACCCTAACCCTAACCCTAGCCTTAGCCCTAGCCCGAGCCCTAGCCCTAGCCCTAGCCCTAGCCCTAACCCTAACCCTAACCCTAACCCTAAAAAAATCCCTAAACCTAACCCTGACCCTAAAACTAGCTCTAGCCCTAGCCCTAGCCCTAGCCCTAGCCCTAGCCCTAGCCCTAACCCTAACCCTAACACTAGCCCTAGCCCTAACCCTAAACCTAGCCCTAACCCTAAACCTAGCCCGAACCCTAGCCCTAACCCTAACCCTAGCCCTAGCCCTAGCCCTAACCCTAGCCCTAGCCCTATCCCTAGACCTAACCCTAGCCCTAGCCCTAACCCTAACCCTAAACCTAACCCTAGCCCGAGCCCTAGCCCTAGCCCTAACCATAACCCTAACCTTAGCACTAGCCCTAGCCCTAGCCCTAGCCCTAACCCTAGCCCTAACCCTAGCCCTAGCCCTAGCTCTAGCCCTAGCCCTAACCCTAGCCCTAACCCTAACCATAGCCCTAGCTCTAGCCCTAACCCCAGCCATAACCCTAACCCTAGCCCTAGCCCTAGCCCTAACCCTAGCCCTAACCCTAACCCTAACCCTAACCCTAGTCCTAGCCCTACCCCTAGCCCTAGCCCTAGCCCTAGCCCTAACCCTAACCCTAACCCTAACCCTAGCCCTACCCCTAGCCCTAACGATACCCTAACTCTAACCCTAACCCTAGCCCTAGCCCTAAACCTAATCCCATCCCTAAACCTCACCCTAGCCCTAACCCTAACGCTAGCCCTAAACCTAACCCTAACCGTAACCCTAACCCTAGGCCTAGCCCTATACCTAGCCCTAGCCCTAGCCCTAACCCTAACCCTAGCCTAACCCTAACCCTAACCCTAAACCTAACCCTAAGCCTTAGCATAAACCTAGCCCTAGCCCTAACCCTAACCCTAGCCCTAACCCTAACTCTAGCCCTAAACCTAACCCTATCCCTAGCCCTAGCCCTAGCCCTAACCCTAACCCTAAACCTAGACCTAGCCCTAGCCCTAGCCCTAGCCCTAACCCTAACCCTAACCCCTAGCCCTAGACCTAGCCCTAGCCCTAGCCCTAACCCTAGCCCTAACCCTAACCATAACCCTAGCCCTAGCCCTAGCCCTAGCCCGAGCCCTAGCCCTAGCCCTAGCCCTAGCCCTAACCCTAACTCTAACCCTAACCATAAACCTTTCCCTAAACCTAACCCTAACCCTATAACTAGCCCTAGCCCTAGACCTAGCCCTAGCCCTAACCCTAACACTAACCCTAGCCCTAGCTGTAACCCTAACCCTAGCCCTAACCCTAACCCTAGCCCGAGCACTAACCCTAACCCTAACCCTAACCCTAGCCCTAGCCCTAGCCCTAACCCTAGCCCTAGCCCTATCCCTATACCTAAACCTAGCACTAGCCCTAACCCTAACCCTAACCCTAACCCTAGCCCGAGCCCTAGCCCTAGCCCTAACCCTAACCCTAAACCTAACCCTAAGCCTAACCATAGCCCTAGCCCTAGCCCTAGACCTAACACTACCCTAACCCTAACCCTAGCCCTAGCCCTAGACCTAGCCCATGCCCTAGCCCTAGCCCTAGCCCTTCAACTAATGCTACCCTAAACCTAAACCTAACCCTAGCCCTAACCCTAACCCTAACCCTAACCCTAACCCTAGCCCTAGCCCTAACCCTAATCCTATCCCTAAACCTAACCCTAGCCCTAACCCTAACCCTAGCCCTAAACCTAACCCTAACACTAACCCTAACCTAGGCCTAGCCCTAGCCCTAGCCCTAGCCCTAACCCTAACCCTAGCCCTAACCCTTACCCTAACCCTAACCCTAACCCTAAACCTTGGCCTAGCCCTAGCCCTAGCCCTAGCCCTAACCCTAACACTAACCCTAAGCATAAACCTAGCCCTGGCCCTAACCCTAACCCTAGCCCTAACCCTAACCCTAGCCCTAGCCCTAGCCCGAGCCCTAGGCCTAGCCCTAGACCTAACCTTAGCCCTAGCCCTAACCCTAGCCCTAACCCTAAACCTAGCCCTAGCCCTAGCCCTAACCCGAACCCTAACCCTAGCCCTAGCACGAGCCCTAGCCCTAGCCCTAGCCCTAACACTAACCCTAACCCTAGCCCTAGCCCTAGCCCTAACCATAACACTAGCACTAGCCCTAGCCCGAGCCCTAGCCCTAGCCCTAGCCCTAATCATAACCCTAACCCTAACCCTAGCCCTAACCCTAACCCTAACCCTAACCCTAACCCTAACCCTAAACCTGGCCTAGCCCTAGCCCTAGCCCTAGCCCTAACCCTAACCCTAACACTAAGCATAACCCTAGCCCTAGCCCTAGCCCTAAACCTAACCCTAACCCTAGCACTAAACCTAACCCTAACCCTAATCCTAGCCCTACCCATAGCCCTAGCCCTAGCCCTAACCCTAACCCTAACCCTAAACCTTGTCCTAGCCCTAGCCCTAGCCCTAGGCCTAGCCCTAGCCCTAACCCTAACACTAGCCCCAGCCCTAGACCTAGTCCTAGCCCTAAACCGAACCCTAACCCTAAACCTAGCATTAACCCTAACCCTAACACTAACCCTAACCCTAGCCCTAGCCCTAGCGCTAGCCCTAACCTTAACCTAGCCCTAGCCCTAGCCCTAGCCCTAACCCGAACACTAACCCTAGCCCTAGCCCTAGCCCTACCCCTAGCCTTAGCCCTAACACTAACCCTAATCCTAGCCCTAGCCCTAGCCCTAAACCTAACCCAAACCATAGCCCTAAACCTAACCCTATCCCTAGCCCTAACCCTTTCCCTAACCGTAAACATGATCCTAGCCCTAGTCCTAGCCCTAGCATAGCCCTAACCCTAACCCTATCCCTAGACCTAGCCCTAGCCCTAGCCCTAGCCCTAACACAACCCTAACTCTAACCCTAGCCCTAACCCTAGACCTAGGCCTTGCCCTATCCCTAGCCCTAGCCCTAGCCCTACAACTAATGCTACCCTAAACCTAAACCTAACCCTAGCCCTAACCCTAACCCTAGCCCTAAACCTAACCCTAACAATAACCCTAACCCTAGCCCTAGCCCTAAACCTAACACTAACCCTAGCCCTAGCCCTAGCCCTAACAATAACCCCAAACCTAACCCTAGCGCTAACCCAAGCCGTAACCCAAACCCTAGCCCTAGCCCTAGCTCTAGCCCTAGCCCTAACCCTAACCCTAACACTAACCCTAATCCTAGCCCTACCTATAGCCCTAGCCCTAGCCCTAACCCTAACCCTAACACTAACCCTAGCCCTAGCCCTAGCCCTAGCCCTAACCCTAACCCTATCCCTAACCCTAGCCCTAGCCCTAACCCTAATCCTATCCCTAAACCTAACCCTAGCCCTAACCCTAACCCTAGCCCTAAACCTAACCCTAACACTAACACTAAACCTAGGCCTAGCCCTAGCCCTAGCCCTAGCCCTAGCCCTAACCCTAACCCTAGCCCTAACCCTAACCCTAACGCTAACCCTAACCCTAAACCTTGGCCTAGCCCTAGCCCTAGCCCTAGCCCTAAGCCTAACCCTAACCCTAAGCATAAACCTAGACCTAGCCCTAGCCCTAACCCTAGCCCTAACCCTAACCCTAACCCTAACCCTAGTCCTAGCCCTACCCCTAGCCCTAGCCCTAGCCCTAGCCCTAACCCTAACCCTAACCCTAACCCTAACCCTAGCCCTACCCCTAGCCCTAACGATACCCTAACTCTAACCCTAACCCTAGCCCTAGCCCTAAACCTAATCCCATCCCTAAACCTCACCCTAGCCCTAACCCTAACGCTAGCCCTAAACCTAACCCTAACCGTAACCCTAACCCTAGGCCTAGCCCTATACCTAGCCCTAGCCCTAGCCCTAACCCTAACCCTAGCCTAACCCTAACCCTAACCCTAAACCTAACCCTAAGCCTTAGCATAAACCTAGCCCTAGCCCTAACCCTAACCCTAGCCCTAACCCTAACTCTAGCCCTAAACCTAACCCTATCCCTAGCCCTAGCCCTAGCCCTAACCCTAACCCTAAACCTAGACCTAGCCCTAGCCCTAGCCCTAGCCCTAACCCTAACCCTAACCCCTAGCCCTAGACCTAGCCCTAGCCCTAGCCCTAACCCTAGCCCTAACCCTAACCATAACCCTAGCCCTAGCCCTAGCCCTAGACCGAGCCCTAGCCCTAGCCCTAGCCCTAGCCCTAACCCTAACCCTAACCCTAACCATAAACCTTTCCCTAAACCTAACCCTAACCCTATAACTAGCCCTAGCCCTAGACCTAGCCCTAGCCCTAACCCTAACACTAACCCTAGCCCTAGCTGTAACCCTAACCCTAGCCCTAACCCTAACCCTAGCCCGAGCACTAACCCTAACCCTAACCCTAACCCTAGCCCTAGCCCTAGCCCTAACCCTAGCCCTAGCCCTATCCCTATACCTAAACCTAGCACTAGCCCTAACCCTAACCCTAACCCTAACCCTAGCCCGAGCCCTAGCCCTAGCCCTAACCCTAACCCTAAAACTAACCCTAAGCCTAACCCTAGCCCTAGCCCTAGCCCTAGACCTAACACTACCCTAACCCTAACCCTAGCCCTAGCCCTAGACCTAGCCCATGCCCTAGCCCTAGCCCTAGCCCTTCAACTAATGCTACCCTAAACCTAAACCTAACCCTAGCCCTAACCCTAACCCTAACCCTAACCCTAACCCTAGCCCTAGCCCTAACCCTAATCCTATCCCTAAACCTAACCCTAGCCCTAACCCTAACCCTAGCCCTAAACCTAACCCTAACACTAACCCTAACCTAGGCCTAGCCCTAGCCCTAGCCCTAGCCCTAACCCTAACCCTAGCCCTAACCCTAACCCTAACCCTAACCCTAACCCTAAACCTTGGCCTAGCCCTAGCCCTAGCCCTAACCCTAACCCTAACACTAACCCTAAGCATAAACCTAGCCCTGGCCCTAACCCTAACCCTAGCCCTAACCCTAACCATAGCCCTAGCCCTAGCCCGAGCCCTAGGCCTAGCCCTAGACCTAACCTTAGCCCTAGCCCTAACCCTAGCCCTAACCCTAACCCTAGCCCTAGCCCTAGCCCTAACCCGAACCCTAACCCTAGCCCTAGCACGAGCCCTAGCCCTAGCCCTAGCCCTAACACTAACCCTAACCCTAGCCCTAGCCCTAGCCCTAACCATAACACTAGCACTAGCCCTAGCCCGAGCCCTAGCCCTAGCCCTAGCCCTAATCATAACCCTAACCCTAACCCTAGCCCTAACCCTAACCCTAACCCTAACCCTAACCCTAACCCTAAACCTGGCCTAGCCCTAGCCCTAGCCCTAGCCCTAACCCTAACCCTAACACTAAGCATAACCCTAGCCCTAGCCCTAGCCCTAAACCTAACCCTAACCCTAGCACTAAACCTAACCCTAACCCTAATCCTAGCCCTACCCATAGCCCTAGCCCTAGCCCTAACCCTAACCCTAACCCTAAACCTTGTCCTAGCCCTAGCCCTAGCCCTAGGCCTAGCCCTAGCCCTAACCCTAACACTAGCCCCAGCCCTAGACCTAGTCCTAGCCCTAAACCGAACCCTAACCCTAAACCTAGCATTAACCCTAACCCTAACACTAACCCTAACCCTAGCCCTAGCCCTAGCGCTAGCCCTAACCTTAACCTAGCCCTAGCCCTAGCCCTAGCCCTAACCCGAACACTAACCCTAGCCCTAGCCCTAGCCCTACCCCTAGCCTTAGCCCTAACACTAACCCTAATCCTAGCCCTAGCCCTAGCCCTAAACCTAACCCAAACCATAGCCCTAAACCTAACCCTATCCCTAGCCCTAACCCTTTCCCTAACCGTAAACATGATCCTAGCCCTAGTCCTAGCCCTAGCATAGCCCTAACCCTAACCCTATCCCTAGACCTAGCCCTAGCCCTAGCCCTAGCCCTAACACAACCCTAACTCTAACCCTAGCCCTAACCCTAGACCTAGGCCTTGCCCTATCCCTAGCCCTAGCCCTAGCCCTACAACTAATGCTACCCTAAACCTAAACCTAACCCTAGCCCTAACCCTAACCCTAGCCCTAAACCTAACCCTAACAATAACCCTAACCCTAGCCCTAGCCCTAAACCTAACACTAACCCTAGCCCTAGCCCTAGCCCTAACAATAACCCCAAACCTAACCCTAGCGCTAACCCAAGCCGTAACCCAAACCCTAGCCCTAGCCCTAGCTCTAGCCCTAGCCCTAAGCCTAACCCTAACACTAACCCTAATCCTAGCCCTACCTATAGCCCTAGCCCTAGCCCTAACCCTAACCCTAACACTAACCCTAGCCCTAGCCCTAGCCCTAGCCCTAACCCTAACCCTATCCCTAACCCTAGCCCTAGCCCTAACCCTAATCCTATCCCTAAACCTAACCCTAGCCCTAACCCTAACCCTAGCCCTAAACCTAACCCTAACACTAACACTAAACCTAGGCCTAGCCCTAGCCCTAGCCCTAGCCCTAGCCCTAACCCTAACCCTAGCCCTAACCCTAACCCTAACGCTAACCCTAACCCTAAACCTTGGCCTAGCCCTAGCCCTAGCCCTAGCCCTAAGCCTAACCCTAACCCTAAGCATAAACCTCGACCTAGCCCTAACCCTAACCCTAGCCCTAACCCTAACCCTAGCCCTAGCACTAGCCCGAGACCTAGGCCTAGCCCTAGACCTAAACGTTGCCCTAGCCCTAACCCTAGCCCTAAACCTAAACCTAGCCCTAGCCCTAGCCCTAGCCCTAACCCGAACCCTAAACCTAGCCCGAGCCCTAGCCCTAACCCTAACCCTAGCCCTAGCCCTAACACTAACCCTAACCCTAGCCCTAGCCCTAGCCCTAACCATAACACTAGCACTAGCCCTAGCCCGAGCCCTAGCCCTACCCCTAGTCCTAACCATAACACTAAACCTAACCCTAGCCCTAACGCTAACCCGAACCCTAACTCTAACCCTAAACCTTGGCCTAGCCCTAGCCCTAGCCCTAACCCTAACCCTAAACCTAAGCATAACCCTAGCCCTAGCCCTAGCCCTAAACCTAACCCTAACCCTAGCACTAACCCTAACCCTAACCCTAATCCTAGCCCTACCCATAGCCCTAGCCCTTGCCCTAACCTAACCCTAACCCTAACCCTTGTCCTAGCCCCAGCCCTAGCCCTAGGCCTAGCCCTAGCCCTAACCCTAACACTAGCCCCAGCCCTAGACCTAGTCCTAGCCCTAAACCTAAACCTAACCCTAAACCTAGCCCTAACCCTAACCCTAACCCTAACCCTAACCCTAGCCCTAGCCCTAGCCCTAGCCCTAGCCCTAAACCTAACCTTAGCCCTAGCCCTAGCCATAGCCCAAACCCGAAACGTAACCCTAGCCCTAGCCCTAGCCCTAGCCCTAGTCCTAGCCCTAGCCCTAGCCCTAACCCTAACCCTAACCCTAACCCTTGTCCTAGCCCAAGCCCTAGACTTAGTCCTAGCCCTAACCCTAACCCTAGCCCTAAACCTAACCCTAACCCTAACCCTAACGCTAGGCCTAGCAATAGCCCTAGCCCTAGCCCTAGCCCTAATCCTAACCCTAGCCCTAACCCTAACCCTAAACCTAACCCTAACCCTAGGCCTAGCCCTAGCCCTAGCCCTAACCCTAACCCTAACCCTAAGCATAACCCTAGCCCTAGCCCTAACCCTAACCCTAGCCCTAACCCTAACCCTAGCCCGAGCCCGAGCCCTAGCCCTAGACATAACCTTAGCCCTAGCCCTAACCCTAGCCCTAACCTTAATCTTAACTCTAGCCCTAGCCTTAGCCCTAACACTAACCCTAGCCCTAGCCCTAACCCTAGCCCTAACCCTAACCCTAGCCGTAACCCTAACCCTAGACGTAAACCTAACCCTAGCCCGAGCTCTAGCCCTAACCCTAACCCTAGCCCTAGCCCTAACCCTAGCCCTAACCCTAGCCCTAGCCCAAGCCCTAGCCCTAGCCCTAGCCCTAACCCTAACCCTAACCCTAACACTACCCTACCCCTAGTCCTAACCCTAAACCTAACCCTAGCCCTAGTCCTAACCCTAACCCGAACCCTAACCCTAGCCCTAGCCCTAACCCTAACCCTAGCCCTAATCCTAATCCTAACCCTAGCCCTAACCCTAACCCTAGCACGATCCCTAGCCCTAACCCTAACACTAGCCCTAGCCCTAGCCCTAAACCTAGCCCTAGCCCTATCCCTAGACCTAACCCTAGCCCTAGCCCTAACCCTAACCCTAAACCTAACCCTAGCCCGAGCCCTAGCCTTAGCCCTAACCCTAACCCTAACCTTAGCACTAGCCCTAGCCCTAGCCCTAGCCCTAACCCTAGCCCTAAACCTAGCCCTAGCCCTAGCACGAGCCCTAGCCCTAACCCTAGCCCTAACCCTAACCCTAGCCCTAGCCCAAGCCCTAACCCCAGCCCTAAACCTAACCCTAGCCCTAGCCCTAGCCCTAACCCTAGCCCTAACCCTAACCCTAACCCTTAGCCTAGTCCTAGCCCTACCCCTAGCCCTAGCCCTAGCCCTAACCCTAACTCTAACCCTAACCCTAGCCCTACCCCTAGCCCTAACGATACCCTAAACCTAAACCTAACCCTAGCCCTAGCCCTAACCCGAATCCCATCCCTAAACCTAACCCTAGCCCTAACCCTAACCCTAGCCCTAAACCTAACCCTAACCGTAACCCTAACCCTAGGCCTAGCCCTAGCCCTAGCCCTAGCCCTAGCCCTAACCCTAACCCTAGCCTAACCCTAACCCTAACCCTAACCCTAACACTAACCCTAAGCCTTAGCATAAACCGAGCCCTAGCCCTAACCCTAACCCTAGCCCTAACCCTAACTCTAGCCCTAGCCCTGGCCCGAGCCCTAGCCCTAGCCCTAGACCTAACCTTAGCCCTAGCCCTAACCCTAGCCCTAACCCTAAGCCTAACCCTAGCACTAGCCATAGCCCTAGCACTAGCCCTAGCCTTAGCCGTAACCCTAACCCTAGCCCCATCCCTAGCCCTAGCCATAGCCCTAGCACTAGCCCTAACCCTAAACCTAACCCTAACCCTAGCCCTAGCCCTAGCCCTAACCCTAACCCTAACCCTAACCCTAGCCCTAGCCCTAACCCTAGCCCTAAACCTAACCCTAACAGTAACCCTAGTCCTAGCCCTAGCCCTAGCCCTAGGCCGAGCCCTAGCCCTAACCCTAACCCTAGCCCTAGCCCTAGACCTAGTCATAGCCCTAAACCTTTCCCTAGCCCTAGCCCTAGCCCTAACCCTAACCCTAAACCTAACCCTAGCCCTTGCCCTAGCCCTGGCCCTAACCCTAACCCTAACCCTAACCCTAACCCTAGCCCTAGCCCTAACCCTAGCCCTAACCCTAACCCTAACAGTAACCCTAGTCCTAGCCCTAGCCATAGCCCTAGGCCTAGCCCTAGCCCTAACCCTAAACCTAGCCCTAGCCCTAGACATAGTCATAGACCTAAACCTTTCCCTAGCCCTAGCCCTAGCCCTAACCCTAAACCTAACCCTAACCCTAGCCCTAGCCCTAACCCTAGCCCTAACCCTAACAATAACAGTAGCCCTAGTCCTAGCCCTAGCCCTAGCCCTAGGCCTAGCCCTAGCCCTAACCCTAACCCTAGCCCTAGCCCTAGACCTAGTCCTAGCCCTAAACCTATTCCTAACCCTAAACCTAGCCCTAACCCTAACCCTAACCCTAACCCTAGACCTAGCCCTAGCCTTAGCCCTAACCCTAACCCTAGCCCTAGCCCTAGCCCTAGCCCTAACCCGAACCCTAACACTAGCCCTAGCCCTAGCCCCAGCCCTAACCCTAAACCTAACCCTAGCCCTAGCCGTAACCCTAACCCTAGCCCTAACCCTAACCCTAGCCCTAGCAATAACCCTAGCCCTAACCCTAACCCTAGCCCTATCCCTAGCCCTATCCCTAGCCCTAAACCTAACCCTAACCCTAACACTAACCCTAGCCCTAGTCCTAACCCTAACCCTAACCCTAGCCTAGTCCTAACCCTAACCCTAACCCTAACCCTAGCCCTAGCCCTAACCCTAACCCTAACCCTACCCCTAGCCCTAGCCCTAGGCATAGCCCAAGCCCCAGCCCTAGCCCTAACCCTAACCCTAAACCTAGCCCTAAACCTAACCCTATCCCTAGCCATAACACTAGCCCTAACCCTAAACATAATCCTAGCCCTAGCCCTAGCCCTAGCCCTAGCCCTAACCCTAACCCTAAACCTAGACCTAGCCCTAGCCCTAGCCCTAACCCTAGCCCTAACCCTAACCCTAACCCTAGCCTTAGCCCTAGCCCGAGCCCTAGCCCTAGCCCTAGCCCTAGCCCTAACCCTAACCATAACCCTAACCCTAAAACTATCCCTAAACCTAACCCTGACCCTAAAACTAGCTCTAGCCCAAGCCCTAGCCCTAGCCCTAGCCCTAGCCCTAGCCCTAACCCTAACCCTAACACTAGCCCTAGCCCTAACCCTAAACCTAGCCCTAACCCTAAACCTAGCCCGAACCCTAGCCCTAACCCTAACCCTAGCCCTAGCCCTAGCCCTAACCCTAAACCTAGCCCTAGCCCTAGACCTAGTCATAGCCCTAAACCTTTCCCTAGCCCTAGCCCTAGCCCTAACCCTAACCCTAACCCTAACCCTAGCCCTAGCCCTAACCCTAGCCCTAACCCTAACAATAACAGTAGCCCTAGTCCTAGCCCTAGCCCTAGCCCTAGGCCTAGCCCTAGCCCTAACCCTAACCCTAGCCCTAGCCCTAGACCTAGTCCTAGCCCTAAACCTATTCCTAACCCTAAACCTAGCCCTAACCCTAACCCTAACCCTAACCCTAGACCTAGCCCTAGCCTTAGCCCTAACCCTAACCCTAGCCCTAGCCCTAGCCCTAGCCCTAACCCGAACCCTAACACTAGCCCTAACCCTAGCCCCAGCCCTAACCCTAAACCTAACCCTAGCCCTAGCCGTAACCCTAACCCTAGCCGTAACCCTAACCCTAGCCCGAGCCCAAGCCCTAACCCTAACCCTAGCCCTAGCAATAACCCTAGCCCTAACCCTAACCCTAGCCCTATCCCTAGCCCTATCCCTAGCCCTAAACCTAACCCTAACCCTAACACTAACCCTAGCCCTAGTCCAAACTCTAACCCTAACCCTAGCCTAGTCCTAACCCTAACCCTAACCCTAAACCTAGCCCTAGCCCTAACCCTAACCCTAACCCTACCCCTAGCCCTAGCCCT
>OX463227.1:145475873-145480873 GCA_949820135.1 Sylvilagus floridanus
TAACCCTAACACTAACCCTAACCCTAGCCCTAGCCCTAGCGCTAGCCCTAACCTTAACCTAGCCCTAGCCCTAGCCCTAGCCCTAACCCGAACACTAACCCTAGCCCTAGCCCTAGCCCTACCCCTAGCCTTAGCCCTAACACTAACCCTAATCCTAGCCCTAGCCCTAGCCCTAAACCTAACCCAAACCCTAGCCCTAAACCTAACCCTATCCCTAGCCCTAACCCTTTCCCTAACCGTAAACATGATCCTAGCCCTAGTCCTAGCCCTAGCATAGCCCTAACCCTAACCCTATCCCTAGACCTAGCCCTAGCCCTAGCCCTAGCCCTAACACAACCCTAACCCTAACCCTAGCCCTAACCCTAGACCTAGGCCTTGCCCTATCCCTAGCCCTAGCCCTAGCCCTACAACTAATGCTACCCTAAACCTAAACCTAACCCTAGCCCTAACCCTAACCCTAGCCCTAAACCTAACCCTAACAATAACCCTAACCCTAGCCCTAGCCCTAAACCTAACACTAACCCTAGCCCTAGCCCTAGCCCTAACAATAACCCCAAACCTAACCCTAGCGCTAACCCAAGCCGTAACCCAAACCCTAGCCCTAGCCCTAGCTCTAGCCCTAGCCCTAACCCTAACCCTAACCCTAACCCTAATCCTAGCCCTACCCATAGCCCTAGCCCTAGCCCTAACCCTAACCCTAACCCTAGCCCATGCCCTAGCCCTAGACATAACCCTAACCCTAACCCTAACCCTAGCCCTAGCCCTAACCCTAATCCTATCCCTAAACCTAACCCTAGCACTAACCCTAACCCTAGCCCTAAACTTAACCCTAACACTAACCCTAACCCTAAGCCTAGCCCTAGCCCTAGCCCTAGCCCTAGCCCTAACCCTAGCCCTAACCCTAACCCTAACCCTAAACCTAACCCTAAACCTTGGCCTAGCCCTAGCCTTAGCCCTAGCCCTAACCCTAAACCTAACCCTAAGCATAAACCTAGCCCTAGCCCTAACCCTAAACCTAGCCCTAGCGTTAGCCCTAGCCCTAGCCCTAACCCAAACCTTAACCCTAGCCCTAGCCCTAGCCCTAGCCCTAGCCTTAGCCCTAACACTAACCCTAATCCTAGCCCTAGCCCTAGCCCTAAACCTAACCCTAACCCTAGCCCTAAACCTAATCCTATCCATAGCCCTAACCCTAGCCCTAACCCTAAACATGATCCTAGCCCTAGTCCTAGCCCTAGCATAGCCCTAACCCTAACCCTATCGCTAGACCTAGCCCGAGCCCTAGCCCTAGCCCTATCCCTAGCCCTAACCATAACCCTAGCCCTAGCCCTAGCCTGAAACCTAGCCCTAGCCCTAGCCCTAACCATAACCCTAACCCTAACTCTAAACCTATCCCTAAACCTAACCCTAACCCTAGAACTAGCCCTAGCCCTAGCCCTAGCAATAGCCCTAACCCGAACCCTAACACTAGCCCTAGCCCTAGCCCTAACCCTATCCCTAGACCTAGCCCTAGCCCTAGCCCTAGCCGTAGCCCTAACACAACCCTAACCCTAACCATAGCCCTAGCCCTAGACCTAGCCCTTGCTCTAGCCCTAGCCCTAGCCCTACAACTAATGCTACCCTAAACCTAAACCTAACTCTAGCCCTAACCCTAACCCAAGCCCTAAACCTAACGCTAACAATAACCCTAACCCTAGCCCAAGCCTTAGCCCTAGCCCTAGCCCTAACCCTAACACTAACCCTACCCTAGCCCTAGCCCTAGCCCTAACCCTAACCCTAAATCTAGCCCTACCCTAACCCTAGCCCTAACCCTAAACCTAGCCCTAGCCCTAGCCCTCGCACTAACTCTAATCCTAACCCTAACCCTAATCCTACACCTACCCCTACACCTAGCCCCACCCCTAGCCCTAAAACTAACCCTAAACCTAGCCCTAGCCCTAGCCCTAGCCCTAACCCTAACCCTAACCCTAACCCTAACCCTAGCCCTAGGCCTAACCCTAATCCTATACCTAAACCTAAACCTAGCCCTAACCCTAACCCTAGCCCTAAACCTAACTCTAACCCTAACCGTAGCCCTAGGACTAGCCCTAGCCCTAGCCCTAGCCTTAGCCCTAGCCCTAACCCTAACCCTAGCCCTAACCCTTAACCTAACCCTAACCCCAACCCTAGGCCTAGCCATTGCCCTAGCCCTAGCCCTAACCCTAACCCGAAACCTAAGCATAACCCTAGCCCTAGCCCTAACCCTAACCCTAGCCCTAACACTAACCCTAGCCCTAGCCCTAGCCCGAGCCCTAGGCCTAGACCTAGACCTAACCTTAGCCCTATCCCTGACCCTAGCCCTAACTCTAACCCTAACCCTAGCACTAGCCCTAGCCCCAGACCTAACCATAGACATAGCCCTAGCCCTAGCCCTAACTCTAAACCTAACCCTAACCCCTTGCCCTAGCCCTAGCCCTAGCCCTAAACCTAACCCTAACCCTAGCCCTAGCCCTAGCCCTAACCCTATCCCTAACCCTAACCCTAGTCCTAGCCCTAGCAGTAGCACTAGGCCTAGCCCTATCCCTAACCCTAACACTAGCCCAAGCCCTAGACCTAGTTCTAGCCCTAAACCTAACACTAACCCTAACCCTAGCCCTAACCCTAACCCTAACCCTAAACTTGACCTAGCCCTAGCCCTAGCCCTAACAAAACCCTAAACCTAACACTAGCCCTAGCCCTAAACCTAACCCTAACCCTAACCCTAGCCCTAGACCTAGCCCTAGCCCTAAACCTAACCCTAACCCTAGCCCTAACCCTAACCCTAACCCTAACCCTAACCCTAGCCCTAACCCTAATCCTAACCCTAAACCTAAACCTAACCCTAGCCCTAACCCTAACACTTGCCGTAAACCTAACGCTAACAATAACCCTAACCCTAGCCCCAGCCCTAGCCCTAGCTCTAGCCCTAACCCTAACACTAACCCTATCCCTAGCCCTAGCCCTAGTCCTAGCCCTAACCCTAACCCTAAATCTAGCCCTACCCTAACGCTAGCCCAAACCCTAACCCTAGCCCTAGCCCTAGCCCTAGCACTAACCCTAATCCTAACCCTAACCCTAATCCTACCCCTACCCCTAGCCCTAGCCCTAGCCCTAACCCTAAACCTAACCCTAGCCCTAGCCCTAGCCCTAGCTCTAACCCTAATCAAAACCCTAACCCTAGCTTTAGGCCTAATCCTAATCCTATCCCTAAACCTAACCCTAGCCCTAGTTCTAGCCCTAGCCCTAGCCCTAACCATAACCCTAGCCCTAGCCCTAACCCTATCCCTAACCCTAACCCTAACTCTAGTCCTAGCCCTAGCCCTAGCCCTAGGCCTAGCCTTATCCCTAACCCTAACACTAGCCCTAGCCCTAGACCAAGTCGTAGCCCTAAACCTAACCCTAACCCTAACCATAGCCCTAACCCTAACCCTAACCCTAAACCTAGACCTAGCCCTAGCCCTAGCCCTAACCTTAACCCTAGCCCTAGCCCTAGACCTAGCCCTAATCCTAGCCCTAACCCGAACCCTAACCCTAGCCCTAGCCCTATCCCTAGACATAACGCTAGCCCTAGCCCTAACCCTAACCCTAACCCTAACCCTAGCCAAGCCCTAGCCCTAGACCTAACGCTAACCCTAGCCCTAGCCCTAGCCCGAACCATAACCCTAACCCTAACCCTAACCCTAGCCCTAGGACTAAACCTAATCCTATCCCTAAACATAACCCTAGCCCTAACCCTAACCCTAGCCCTAAACATAACCCTAACCCTAACCGTAGCCCTAGGCCTAGCCCTAGCCCTAGCCTTAGCCCTAGCCCTAACCCTAACCCGAACCCTAAGCATAACCCTAGCCCTAGCCCTAACCCTAACCCTAACCCTAACCCTAGCCGTAAACCTAACCCTAACCCGAGCCCTAGCCCTAACCCTAACCCTAGCCCTAGCCCTAACCCTAGCCCTAACCCTAACCCTAGCCCTAGCCCTAGCCCTAGCCCTACCCCTAACCCTAGCCCTAACCCTAGCCATAAACCTAACCCTAACCCTAGCCTTAGCCCTAACCCTAGCCCTAACCCTAACCCTAACCCTAACCCTAACACTAACCCTAGCCCTAGCCCAAGCCCTAGCCCTAACCCTAACCCTAACCCTAGCCCTAGCCCTAACCCAAGCCCTAGCATTAGCCCTAGCCCTAACCCTAACCCTAACCCTAACCCTAGCCCTAACCCTAACCCTAACAGTAACCCTAACCTTAGACATAGGCCTAGCCCTAGCCCTAACCCTAACCCTAACCCTAGCCCTAGCCCTAACCCTAGCCCTAACCCTAACCCTAACCCTAAACCTAACCCTAGCCCTAGCCCCAGCCCTAGCCCTAGCCCTAACCCTAACCCTAGCCCTAGCCCTAGCCCTAGCCCTAGCCGTAGCCCTAACCCTAACCCTAACCCTAACCCTAGCCCTAAACCTAACCCTAACACTAACCCTAATTCTAGACATTGCCTTAGCCCTAGACCTAATCCTAACCCTAGCCCTAACCCTAACCCTAACCCTAGCCCTAGCCTGAGCCCTAGCCCTAACCCTAACAATAACCCTAACCCTAACCCTAAACCTATCCATAAACCTAACCCTAGACCTAGCCCTAGCCCTAGCCCTAGCACTAACCCTAACCCTAAACCTAACCCTAATCCTACCCCTACCCCTAGCCCTAGCCCTAGTCCTAACCCTAACCCTAACCCTAGCCCTAGCCCTAGCCCTAGCTCTAACCCTAACCAAAACCCTAACCCTAGCTTTAGGCCTAATCCTAATCCTATCCCTAAACCTAACCCTAGCCCTCGTTCTAGCCCTAGCCCTAGCCCTAACCCTAACCCTAGCCCTAGACCTAACTCTAACCCTAACCCTAACCCTAACCCTAACCCTAACCCTAGCCCTAACCCTAATCCTAACCCTAACCCTAACCCTAACCCTAACCCTAACCCTAGCAATAGCCCTAGCCCTAGCCCTA
>OX463227.1:145483373-145508373 GCA_949820135.1 Sylvilagus floridanus
CTAGCCCTAGCCCTAACCCGAGCCCTAGCCCTAGCCCTAGCCCTAGCCCTAACCATAACCCTAACCCTAACCATAAACCTATCCCTAAACCTAACCCTAACCCTAGAACTAGCCCTAGACCTAGCCCTAAACCTAACCCTAACCCTAGCCCTAGTCGTAACCCTAACCCTAGCCCTAACCCTAACACTAGCCCGAGCCCTAGCCCTAACCCTAACCCTAGCCCTAGCCCTATCCCTATACCTAACCCTAACCCTAGCCCTAACCCTAACCCTAACCCTAACCATAGCCCGAGCCCTAGCCCTAGCCCTAACCCTAAACCTAACCCTAAGCCTAACCCTAGCCCTAGCCCTAGCCCTAGCCTTAACACTACCCTATCCCTAGCCCTAGCCCTAGCCCTAGCCCTAACCATAACCCTAACCCTAACCATAAACCTATCCCTAAACCTAACCCTAACCCTAGAACTAGCCCTAGACCTAGCCCTAAACCTAACCCTAACCCTTGCCCTAGCCCTAACCCTAACCCTAGCCCTAGCCCTATCCCTATACCTAACCCTAACCCTAGCCCTAACCCTAACCCTAACCCTAACCATAGCCCGAGCCCTAGCCCTAGCCCTAACCCTAAACCTAACCCTAAGCCTAACCCTAGCCCTAGCCCTAGCCCTAGCCTTAACACTACCCTATCCCTAACCCTAGCCCTAGCCCTAGACCTAGCCCTTGCCCTACCCTAGCCCTAGCCCTACAACTAATGCTAACCCTAAACCTAAACCTAACCCTAGCCCTAACCCTAACCCTAGCCCTAAACCTAACGCAAACAATAAACCTATCCCTAGACCTAGCCCTATCCCTAGCCCTAGCCCTAAACCTAACACTAACCCTAGCCCTAGCCCTAGCCCTAACCCTAACCATAAACCTATCCCTACCTTTAACCATAGCTCTAACCCAAACCCTAGCCCTAGCCCTAGCTCTAGCCCTAGCCCTAACCCTAACCCTAACACTAACCCTAATCCTAGCCCTACCTATAGCCCTAGCCCTAGCCCTAACCCTAACCCTAACCCTAACACTAACCCTAGCCCTAGCCCTAGCCCTAGCCCTAACCCTAACCCTATCCCTAACCCTAGCCCTAGCCCTAACCCTAATCCTATCCCTAAACCTAACCCTAGCCCTAACCCTAACCCTAGCCCTAAACCTAACCCTAACACTAACACTAAACCTAGGCCTAGCCCTAGCCCTAGCCCTAGCCCTAGCCCTAAACCTAACCCTAGCCCTAACCCTAACCCTAAC
Source organism: Sylvilagus floridanus (assembly GCA_949820135.1). Classification (NCBI taxonomy): domain Eukaryota; kingdom Metazoa; phylum Chordata; class Mammalia; order Lagomorpha; family Leporidae; genus Sylvilagus; species Sylvilagus floridanus. The sequence continues at coordinate 145,484,654 of OX463227.1, forward strand.
GCTAACCCTAACCCTAAACCTTGGCCTAGCCCTAGCCCTAGCCCTAGCCCTAACCCTAACCCTAACCCTAAGCATAAACATAGACCTAGCCCTAACCCTAACCCTAGCCCTAACCCTAACCCTAGCCCTAGCACTAGCCCGAGACCTAGGCCTAGCCCTAGACCTAAACTTTGCCCTAGCCCTAACCCTAGCCCTAAAACCTAAACCTAGCCCTAGCCCTAGCCCTAGCCCTAACCCGAACCCTAACCCTAGCCCTAGCCCTAGCCCTAACCATAACACTAGCACTAGCCCTAGCCCGAGCCCTAGCCCTAGCCCTAGTCCTAACCATAACACTAAACCTAACCCTAGCCCTAACGCTAACCCGAACCCTAACTCTAACCCTAAACCTTGGCCTAGCCCTAGCCCTAGCCCTAACCCTAACCCTAAACCTAAGCATAACCCTAGCCCTAGCCCTAGCCCTAAACCTAACCCTAACCCTAGCACTAACCCTAACCCTAAGCCTAATCCTAGCCCTACCCATAGCTCTAGCCATAGCCCTAACCCTAACCCTAACCCTTGTCCTAGCCCCAGCCCTAGCCCTAGACCTAGCCCTAGCCCTAACCCTAACACTAGCCCCAGCCCTAGACCTAGTCCTAGCCCTAAACCTAACCCTAACCCTAAACCTAGCCCTAACCCTGCCCTAACACTAACCCTAACCCTAACCCTAGCCCTAGCCCTAGCCCTAGCCCTAAACCTTACCCTAGCCCTAGCCCTAGCCATAGCCCAAACCCGAAACGTAACCCTAGCCCTAGCCCTAGCCCTAGCCCTAGTCCTAGCCCTAGCCCTAGCCCTAACCCTAACCCTAACCCTAACCCTTGTCCTAGCCCAAGCCCTAGTCTTAGTCCTAGCCCTAACCCTAACCCTAGCCCTAAACCTAACCCTAACCCTAACCCTAACGCTAGGCCTAGCAATAGCCCTAGCCCTAGCCCTAGCCCTAACCATAACCCTAGCCCTAACCCTAACCCTAAGCCTAACCCTAACCCTAGGCCTAGCCCTAGCCCTAGCCCTAACCCTAAACCTAACCCTAAGCATAACCCTTGCCCTAGCCCTAACCCTAACCCTAGCCCTAACCCTAACCCTAGCCCGAGCCCGAGCCCTAGCCCTAGACCTAACCTTAGCCCAGCCCTAACCCTAGCCCTAACCTTAATCTTAACCCTAGCCCTAGCCTTAGCCCTAACACTAACCCTAGCCCTAGCCCTAACCCTAGCCCTAACCCTAACCCTAGCCGTAACCCTAACCCTAGACGTAAACCTAAACCTAGCCCGAGCTCTAGCCCTAACCCTAGCCCTAGCCCTAACCCTAGCCCTAACCCTAGCCCTAGCCCAAGCCCTAACCCTAACCCTAACCCTAACACTACCCTACCCCTAGTCCTAACCCTAAACCTAACCCTAGCCCTAGTCCTAACCCTAACCCGAACCCTAACCCTAGCCCTAGCCCTAACCCTAACACTAGCCCTAATCCTAATCCTAACCCTAGCCCTAACCCTAACACTAGCACGAGCCCTAGCCCTAACCCTAACACTAGCCCTAGCCCTAGCCCTAACCCTAGCCCTAGCCCTATCCCTAGACCTAACCCTAGCCCTAGCCCTAACCCTAACCCTAACCCTAACCCTAGCCCGAGCCCTAGCCTTAGCCCTAACCCTAACCCTAACCTTAGCACTAGCCCTAGCCCTAGCCCTAGCCCTAACCCTAGCCCTAAACCTAGCCCTAGCCCTAGCACGAGCCCTAGCCCTAACCCTAGCCCCAACCCTAACCCTAGCCCTAGCCCAAGCCCTAACCCCAGCCCTAACCCTAACAATAGCCCTAGCCCTAGCCCTAACCCTAGCCCTAACCCTAACCCTAACACTTAGCCTAGTCCTAGCCCTACCCCTAGCCCTAGCCCTAGCCCTAACCCTAACTCTAACCCTAACCCTAGCCCTACCCCTAGCCCTAACGATACCCTAAACCTAAACCTAACCATAGCCCTAGCCCTAAACCTAATCCCATCCCTAAACCTAACCCTAGCCCTAACCCTAACCCTAGCCCTAAACCTAACCCTAACCGTAACCCTAACCCTAGGCCTAGCCCTAGCCCTAGCCCTAGCCCTAGCCCTAACCCTAACCCTAGCCTAACCCTAACCCTAACCCTAACCCTAACCCTAAGCCTTAGCATAAACCGAGCCCTAGCCCTAACCCTAACCCTAGCCCTAACCCTAACTCTAGCCCTAGCCCTGGCCCGAGCCCTAGCCCTAGCCCTAGACCTAACCTTAGCCCTAGCCCTAACCCTAGCCCTAACCCTAAGCCTAACCCTAGCACTAGCCATAGCCCTAGCACTAGCCCTAGCCTTAGCCGTAACCCTAACCCTAGCCCCATCCCTAGCCCTAGCCATAGCCCTAGCACTAGCCCTAACCCTAAACCTAACCCTAACCCTAGCCCTAGCCCTAGCCCTAACCCTAACCCTAACCCTAACCCTAGCCCTAGCCCTAACCCTAGCCCTAACCCTAACCCTAACAGTAACCCTAGTCCTAGCCCTAGCCCTAGCCCTAGGCCGAGCCCTAGCCCTAACCCTAACACTAGTCCTAGCCCTAGACCTAGCCATAGCCCTAAACCGTTCCCTAGCCCTAGCCCTAGCCCTAACCCTAACCCTAACCCTAAACCTAACCCTAGCCCTTGCCCTAGCCCTAGCTCTAACCCTAACACAAACCCTAACCCTAACCCTAGCCCTAGCCCTAACCCTAGCCCTAACCCTAACCCTAACAGTAACCCTAGTCCTAGCCCTAGCCCTAGCCCTAGGCCTAGCCCTAGCCCTAACCCTAAACCTAGCCCTAGCCCTAGACCTAGTCATAGCCCTAAACCTTTCCCTAGCCCTAGCCCTAGCCCTAACCCTAACCTAACTCTAACCCTACCCCTAGCCCTAACCCTAGCCCTAACCCTAACAATAACAGTAGCCCTAGTCCTAGCCCTAGCCCTAGCCCTAGGCCTAGCCCTAGCCCTAACCCTAACCCTAGCCCTAGCCCTAGACCTAGTCCTAGCCCTAAACCTATTCCTAACCCTAAACCTAGCCCTAACCCTAACCCTAACCCTAACCCTAGACCTAGCCCTAGCCTTAGCCCTAACCCTAACCCTAGCCCTAGCCCTAGCCCTAGCCCTAACCCGAACCCTAACACTAGCCCTAGCCCTAGCCCCAGCCCTAACCCTAAACCTAACCCTAGCCCTAGCCGTAACCCTAACCCTAGCCGTAACCCTAACCCTAGCCCGAGCCCTAGCCCTAACCCTAACCCTAGCCCTAGCCCTAGCAATAACCCTAGCCCTAACCCTAACCCTAGCCCTATCCCTAGCCCTATCCCTAGCCCTAACCCTAACCCTAACCCTAACACTAACCCTAGCCCTAGTCCTAACCCTAACCCTAACCCTAGCCCTAGTCCTAACCCTAACCCTAACCCTAAACCTAGCCCTAGCCCTAACCCTAACCCTAACCCTACCCCTAGCCCTAGCCCTAGGCATAGCCCAAGCCCCAGCCCTAGCCCTAACCCTAACCCTAAACCTAGCCCTAAACCTAACCCTATCCCTAGCCCTAACACTAGCCCTAACCCTAAACATAATCCTAGCCCTAGCCCTAGCCCTAGCCCTAGCCCTAACCCTAACCCTAAACCTAGACCTAGCCCTAGCCCTAGCCCTAACCCTAGCCCTAACCCTAGCCTTAGCCCTAGCCCGAGCCCTAGCCCTAGCCCTAGCCCTAGCCCTAACCCTAACCCTAACCCTAACCCTAAAACTATCCCTAAACCTAACCCTGACCCTAAAACTAGCTCTAGCCCTAGCCCTAGCCCTAGCCCTATCCCTAGCCCTAACCCTAACCCTAACCCTAACCCTAACCCTAACCCTAACACTAGCCCTAGCCCTAACCCTAAACCTAGCCCTAACCCTAAACCTAACCCGAACCCTAGCCCTAACCCTAACCCTAGCCCTAGCCCTAGCCCTAACCCTAGCCCTAGCCCTATCCCTAGACCTAACCCTAGCCCTAGCCCTAAACCTAACCCTAACCCTAACCCTAGCCCGAGCCCTAGCCCTAGCCCTAACCCTAACCCTAACCTTAGCACTAGCCCTAGCCCTAGCCCTAGCCCTAACCCTAGCCCTAACCCTAGCCCTAGCCCTAGCCCTAGCTCTAGCCCTAGCCCTAACCCTAGCCCTAACCCTAACCCTAGCCCTAGCTCTAGCCCTAACCCCAGCCATAACCCTAACCCTAGCCCTAGCCCTAGCCCTAACCCTAGCCCTAACCCTAACCCTAACCCTAACCCTAGTCCTTGCCCTACCCCTAGCCCTAGCCCTAGCCCTAGCCCTAACCCTAACCCTAACCCTAACCCTAGCCCTACCCCTAGCCCTAACGATACCCTAACCCTAACCCTAACCCTAGCCCTAGCCCTAAACCTAATCCCATCCCTAAACCTCACCCTAGCCCTAACCCTAACGCTAGCCCTAAACCTAACCCTAACCGTAACCCTAACCCTAGGCCTAGCCCTATACCTAGCCCTAGCCCTAGCCCTAACCCTAACCCTAGCCTAACCCTAACCCTAACCCTAACCCTAACCCTAAGCCTTAGCATAAACCTAGCCCTAGCCCTAACCCTAACCTAGCCCTAACCCTAACTCTAGCCCTAAACCTAACCCTAGCCCTAGCCGTAACCCTAACCCTAGCCCTAACCCTAACCCTAGACCTAGCCCTAGCCCTAGCCCTAGCCCTAGCCCTAACCCTAACCCTAACCCCTAGCCCTAGACCTAGCCCTAGCCCTAGCCCTAACCCTAGCCCTAACCCTAACCATAACCCTAGCCCTAGCCCTAGCCCTAGCCCGAGCCCTAGCCCTAGCCCTAGCCCTAGCCCTAACCCTAACCCTAACCCTAACCCTAAACCTATCCCTAAACCTAACCCTGATCCTAAAACTAGCTCTAGCCCTAGCCCTAGCCCTAGCCCTAGCCCTAACCCTAACCCTAACCCTAGGACTAGCCCTAACACTAAACCTAGCCCTAACCCTAATCCTAGCCCGAAACCTAGCCCTAACCCTAGCCCTAGCCCTAGCCTTAGCCCTAACCCTAACCCTAGCCCCATCCCTAGCCCTAGCCATAAACCTAACCCTGACCCTAAAACTAGCTCTAGCCCTAACCCTAACCCTAGCCCTAGCCCTAGCCCTAAGCCCTAACCCTAACCCTAACTCTAGCCCTAGCCCTAACCCTAGCCCTAACCCTAACCCTAACCCTAGCCCTAGCCCTAGCCCTAGCCCTAAACCTATCCCTAAACCTAACCCTAGCCCTAGCCCTAAACCTAGCCCTAACCCTAACCCTAACAGTAACCCTAGTCCTAGCCCTAGCCCTAGCCCTAGGCCTAGCCCTAGCCCTAACTCTAACCCTAGCCCTGCCCTAGACCTAGTCCTAGTCCTAAACCTTTCCCTAACCCTAACCCTAGCCCTAACCCTAACCCTAACCCTAACCCTAGACCTAGCCCTAGCCCTAGCCCTAACCCTAACCCTAGCCCTAGCCCTAGGCCTAGCCCTAACCCGAAACATAACCCTAACCCTAACCCTAACCCTAGCCCTAGCCGTAACCCTAACCCTAGCCGTAACCCTAACCCTAGCCCGAGCCCTAGCCCTAACCCTAACCATAGCCCTAGCCCTAACCCTACCCCTAACCCTAACCCTAGCCCTATCCCTAGCCCTATCCCTAGCACTAACCCTAACCCTAATCCTAACCCTAACACTAACCCTAGCCCTAGTCCTAACCCTAACCCTAACCTTAGCCCTAGACCTAACCCTAACCCTAACCCTAACCCTAGCCCTAGCCCTAACCCTAACCTTAACCCTACCCCGAGCCCTAGCCCTAGCCCTAGGCCTAGCCCAAGCCCCAGCCCTAGCCCTAACCCTAACCATAACCCTAACCCTAGCCCTAAACCTAACCCTATCCCTAGCCCTAACACTAGCCCTAACCCTAAACATGATCCTAGCCCTAGCACTAGCCCTAGTCCTAGCCCTAACCCTAACCCTAACCCTAGACCTAGCCCTAGCCCTAGCCCTAGCCCTAACCCTAACCATAACCCTAACCCTAGCCCTAAACCTAACCCTATCCCTAGCCCTAACACTAGCCCTAACCCTAAACATGATCCTAGCCCTAGCACTAGCCCTAGTCCTAGCCCTAACCCTAACCCTAACCCTAGTCCTAGCCCTACCCCTAGCCCTAGCCCTAGCCCTAGCCCTAACCCTAACCCTAACCCTAACCCTAGCCCTACCCCTAGCCCTAACGATACCCTAACCCTAACCCTAACCCTAGCCCTAGCCCTAAACCTAATCCCATCCCTAAACCTCACCCTAGCCCTAACCCTAACGCTAGCCCTAAACCTAACCCTAACCGTAACCCTAACCCTAGGCCTAGCCCTATACCTAGCCCTAGCCCTAGCCCTAACCCTAACCCTAGCCTAACCCTAACCCTAACCCTAACCCTAACCCTAACCCTAAGCCTTAGCATAAACCTAGCCCTAGCCCTAACCCTAACCTAGCCCTAACCCTAACTCTAGCCCTAAACCTAACCCTAGCCCTAGCCGTAACCCTAACCCTAGCCCTAACCCTAACCCTAGACCTAGACCTAGCCCTAGCCCTAGCCCTAACCCTAACCCTAACCCCTAGCCCTAGACCTAGCCCTAGCCCTAGCCCTAACCCTAGCCCTAACCCTAACCATAACCCTAGCCCTAGCCCTAGCCCTAGCCCGAGCCCTAGCCCTAGCCCTAGCCCTAGCCCTAACCCTAACCCTAACCCTAACCCTAAACCTATCCCTAAACCTAACCCTGATCCTAAAACTAGCTCTAGCCCTAGCCCTAGCCCTAGCCCTAGCCCTAACCCTAACCCTAACCCTAGGACTAGCCCTAACACTAAACCTAGCCCTAACCCTAATCCTAGCCCGAAACCTAGCCCTAACCCTAGCCCTAGCCCTAGCCTTAGCCCTAACCCTAACCCTAGCCCCATCCCTAGCCCTAGCCATAAACCTAACCCTGACCCTAAAACTACCTCTAGCCCTAACCCTAACCCTAGCCCTAGCCCTAACCCTAGCCCTAACCCTAACCCTAACCCTAGCCCTAGCCCTAGCCCTAGCCCTAAACCTATCCCTAAACCTAACCCTAGCCCTAGCCCTAACCCTAGCCCTAACCCTAACCCTAACAGTAACCCTAGTCCTAGCCCTAGCCCTAGCCCTAGGCCTAGCCCTAGCCCTAACTCTAACCCTAGCCCTGCCCTAGACCTAGTCCTAGTCCTAAACCTTTCCCTAACCCTAACCCTAGCCCTAACCCTAACCCTAACCCTAACCCTAGACCTAGCCCTAGCCCTAGCCCTAACCCTAACCCTAGCCCTAGCCCTAGGCCTAGCCCTAACCCGAAACATAACCCTAACCCTAACCCTAACCCTAGCCCTAGCCGTAACCCTAACCCTAGCCGTAACCCTAACCCTAGCCCGAGCCCTAGCCCTAACCCTAACCATAGCCCTAGCCCTAACCCTACCCCTAACCCTAACCCTAGCCCTATCCCTAGCCCTATCCCTAGCACTAACCCTAACCCTAATCCTAACCCTAACACTAACCCTAGCCCTAGTCCTAACCCTAACCCTAACCTTAGCCCTAGACCTAACCCTAACCCTAACCCTAACCCTAGCCCTAGCCCTAACCCTAACCTTAACCCTACCCCGAGCCCTAGCCCTAGCCCTAGGCCTAGCCCAAGCCCCAGCCCTAGCCCTAACCCTAACCATAACCCTAACCCTAGCCCTAAACCTAACCCTATCCCTAGCCCTAACACTAGCCCTAACCCTAAACATGATCCTAGCCCTAGCACTAGCCCTAGTCCTAGCCCTAACCCTAACCCTAACCCTAGACCTAGCCCTAGCCCTAGCCCTAGCCCTAACCCTAACCCTAACCCTAGCCCTAGCCCCAGCCCTAGCCCGAGCCCTAGCCCTAGCCCTAGCCCTAACCCTAACCCTAACCCTAACCCTAAACCTATCCCTAAACCTAACCCTAACCCTAAAACTAGCTCTGGCCCTAGCCCTAGCCCTAGCCCTAGCCCTAACCCAAACCTAACCCTAGCCCTAGAACTAACCCTAACCCTAGCCGTAACCCTAACCCTAGCACGAGCCCTAGCCCTAACCCTAACCCTAGCCCTAGCCCTAGCCCTAGCAAGCCCTAACCGTAACCCTAGCCTAACCCTAACCCTAACACTCACCCTAACCCTAAGCTATAGCATAAACCTAGCACTAGCCCTAACCCTAACCCTAGCCCTAACCCTAACTCTTTCCCTAACCCTGGCCCGAGCCCTAGCCCTAACCCTATAACTAGCCCTAGCCCTAGCCCTAGCCCTAGCCCTAACCCTAACCCTAACCCTAACCCTAAACCTATCCCTAAACCTAACCCTAACCCTAAAACTAGCTCTGGCCCTAGCCCTAGCCCTAGCCCTAGCCCTAACCCAAACCTAACCCTAGCCCTAGAACTAACCCTAACCCTAGCCGTAACCCTAACCCTAGCACGAGCCCTAGCCCTAACCCTAACCCTAGCCCTAGCCCTAGCCCTAGCAAGCCCTAACCGTAACCCTAGCCTAACCCTAACCCTAACCCTCACCCTAACCCTAAGCTATAGCATAAACCTAGCACTAGCCCTAACCCTAACCCTAGCCCTAACCCTAACTCTTTCCCTAACCCTGGCCCGAGCCCTAGCCCTAGCCCTAGACCTAACCTTAGCCCTAGCCCTAACCCTAGCCCTAACCCTAAGCCTAACCCTAGCACTAGCCCTAGCCCTAGCCTTAGCCCTAGCCTTAGGCCTAAAACTAACCCTAGCAACATCCCTAGCCATGGCCATAGCCCTAGCCCTAGCCCTAGCCCTAACCCTAACCCTAACCCTAACCCTAACCCAAGCCCTAGCCCGAACCTAATCCTATCCCTAAACCTAACCCTAGCCCTAACCCTAACCCTAGCCCTAAACCTAACCCTAACACTAACCCTAACCCTAGGCCTAGCCCTAGCCCTAGCCCTAGCCCTAACCCTAACCCTAACCCTAAGCATAAACCTAGCCCTGGCCCTAACCCTAACCCTAGCCCTAACCCTAACCATAGCCCTAGCCCTAGCCCGAGCCCTAGGCCTAGCCCTAGACCTAACCTTAGCCCTAGCCCTAAACTTAGACCTAACCCTAACCCTAGCCCTAGGCCTAGCCCTAGCCCTAGCCCTAGCCCTAACCCGAACCCTAACCCTAGCCCTAGCACTAGCCCTAGCCCTAGCCCTAGCCCTAACACTAAACCTAACCCTAGCCCTAGCCCTACCCCTAACCATAACACTAGCACCAACCCTAGCCCGAGCCCTAGCCCTAGCCCTAGCCCTAATCATAACCCTAACCCTAACCCTAGCCCTAACCCTAACCCTAACCCTAACCCTAACCCTAAACCTTGGCCTAGCCCTAGCCCTAGCCCTAGCCCTAACCCTAACCCTAATTCTAAGCATAACCCTAGCCCTAGCCCTAGCCCTAAACCTAACCCTAACCCTAGCACTAACCCTAACCCTAACCCTAATCCTAGCCCTGCCCATAGCCCTAGCCCTAGCCCTAACCCTAACCCTAACCCTAACCCTTGTCCTAGCCCTAGCCCTAGCCTTAGGCCTAGCCCTAGCCCTAACCCTAACACTAGCCCCAGCCCTAGACCTAGTCCTAGCCCTAAACCTAACCCTAACCCTAAACCTAGCCCTAACCATAACCCTAACCCTAACCCTAGCCCAAGCCCTAGCGCTAGCCCTAACCTTAACCTAGCCCTAGCCCTAGCCCTAGCCCTAGCCCTAACCCGAACACTAACCCTAGCCCTAGCCCTAGCCCTAGCCCTAGCCTTAGCCCTAACACTAACCCTAATCCTAGTCCTAGCCCTAGCCCTAAACCTAACCCTAACCCTAGCCCTAAACCTAACCCTATCCCTAGCCCTAACCCTTTCCCTAACCGTAAACATGATCCTAGCCCTAGTCCTAGCCCTAGCATAGCCCTAACCCTAACCCTATCCCTAGACCTAGCCCTAGTCCTAGCCCTAGCCGTAGCCCTAACACAACCCTAACCCTAGACCTAGCCCTAGCCCTAGACCTAGCCCTATCCCTAGCCCTAGCCCTAGCCCTACAACTAATGCTACCCTAAACCTAAACGTAACTCTAGCCCTAACCCTAACCCTAGCCCTAAACCTAACGCTAACAATAACCCTAACCCTAGCCCTAGCCCTAAACCTAACACTAACCCTAGCCCTAGCCCTAGCCCTAACAATAACCCTAAACCTAGCCCTAGCGCTAACCCAAGCCGTAACCCAAACCCTAGCCCTAGCCCTAGCTCTAGCCCTAGCCCTAACCCTCACCCTAACCCTAACCCTAATCCTAGCCCTACCCATAGCCCTAGCCCTAGCCCTAGCCCTAGACCTAACCCTAACCCGAGCCCTAGCCCTAGCCCTAGCGCTAACCCGAACCCTAACACTAGCCCTAGACCTAGCCCTAACCCTAAACCTAACCCTAGCCCTAGCCGTAACCCTAACCCTAGCCCTAACCCTAACCCTAGCCCGAGCCCTAGCCCTAGACCTAACCCTAGCCCTAACCCTAACCATAGCCCTAGCCTTAGCCCTAACCCTAACCATAACCCTAACATTAACCCTAGCCCTAGTCCAAACCCTAACCCTAACCCTAGCCCTAGCACTAGCCCTAATCATAACCCTACCCCTAACCCTAGCCCTAGCCCTAACCCTAACCCTAACCCTACCCCTAGCCCTAGCCCTAGGCCTAGCCCAAGCCCAGCCCTAGCCCTAACCCTAACACTAACTCTAACCCTAGCCTTAAACCTAACCCTATCCCTAGCCCTAACCCTGGCCCTAACACTAAACCTGATCCTAGCCCTAGCCCTAGCCCTAGCCCTAGCCCTAACCCTAACCCTAACCCTAGACCTAGCCCTAGCCCTGGCCCTAGCCCGAACACTAACACTAACCCTAACCCTAGCCCTAGCCCTAGCCCGAGCCCTAGCCCTAGCCCTAGCCCTAGCCCTAACCCTAACCCTAACCCTAACCATAAACCTATCCCTAAACCTAACCCTAACCCTATAACTAGCCCTAGCCCTAGCCCTAGCCCTAGCCCTAGCCCTAATCCTAACCCTAACCCTAGCCCTAGCTGTAACCCTAACCCTAGCCCTAACCCTAACCCTAGCCCGAGCCCTAACCCTAACCCTAACCCTAACCCTAGCCCTAGCCCTAGCCCTAACCCTAGCCCTAGCCCTATCCCTATACCTAAACCTAGCACTAGCCCTAACCCTAACCCTAAACCTAACCCTAGCCCGAGCCCTAGCCCTAGCCCTAACCTAACCCTAAACCTAACCCTAAGCCTAACCCTAGCCCTAGCCCTAGCCCTAGCCCTAACACTACCCTAACCCTAACCCTAGCCCTAGCCCTAGACCTAGCCCTTGCCCTAGCCCTAGCCCTAGCCCTTCAACTAATGCTACCCTAAACCTAAACCTAACCCTAGCCCTAACCCTAACCCTAACCCTAACCCTAGCCCTAGCCCTAACCCTAATCCTATCCCTAAACCTAACCCTAGCCCTAACCCTAACCCTAGCCCTAAACCTAACCCTAACACTAACCCGAACCTAGGCCTAGCCCTAGCCCTAGCCCTAGCCCTAACCCTAACCCTAGCCCTAACCCTAACCCTAACCCTAACCCTAACCCTAAACCTTGGCCTAGCCCTAGCCCTAGCCCTAGCCCTAACCCTAACCCTAACCCTAAGCATAAACCTAGCCCTGGCCCTAACCCTAACCCTAGCCCTAACCCTAACCATAGCCCTAGCCCTAGCCCGAGCCCTAGGCCTAGCCCTAGACCTAACCTTAGCCCTAGCCCTAACCCTAGCCCTATCCCTAACCCTAGCCCTAGCCCTAGCCCTAACCCGAACCCTAACCCTAGCCCTAGCACGAGCCCTAGCCCTAGCCCTAGCCCTAACACTAACCCTAACCCTAGCCCTAGCCCTAGCCCTAACCATAACACTAGCACTAGCCCTAGCCCGAGCCCTAGCCCTAGCCCTAGCCCTAATCATAACCCTAACCCTAACCCTAGCCCTAGCCCTAACCCTAACCCTAACCCTAAACCTGGCCTAGCCCTAGCCCTAGCCCTAGCCCTAACCCTAACCCTAACACTAAGCATAACCCTAGCCCTAGCCCTAGCCCTAAACCTAACCCTAACCCTAGCACTAAACCTAACCCTAACCCTAATCCTAGCCCTACCCATAGACCTAGCCCTAGCCCTAACCCTAACCCTAACCCTAAACCTTGTCCTAGCCCTAGCCCTAGCCCTAGGCCTACTCCTAGCCCTAACACTAACACTAGCCCCAGCCCTAGACCTAGTCCTAGCCCTAAACCTAACCCTAACCCTAAACCTAGCATTAACCCTAACCCTAACACTAACCCTAACCCTAGCCCTAGCCCTAGCGCTAGCCCTAACCTTAACCTAGCCCTAGCCCTAGCCCTAGCCCTAACCCGAACACTAACCCTAGCCCTAGCCCTAGCCCTACCACTAGCCTTAGCCCTAACACTAACCCTAATCCTAGCCCTAGCCCTAGCCCTAAACCTAACCCAAACCCTAGCCCTAAACCTAACCCTATCCCTAGCCCTAACCCTTTCCCTAACCGTAAACATGATCCTAGCCCTAGTCCTAGCCCTAGCATAGCCCTAACCCTAACCCTATCCCTAGACCTAGCCCTAGCCCTAGCCCTAGCCCTAACACAACCCTAACCCTAACCCTAGCCCTAACCCTAGACCTAGGCCTTGCCCTATCCCTAGCCCTAGCCCTAGCCCTACAACTAATGCTACCCTAAACCTAAACCTAACCCTAGCCCTAACCCTAACCCTAGCCCTAAACCTAACCCTAACAATAACCCTAACCCTAGCCCTAGCCCTAAACCTAACACTAACCCTAGCCCTAGCCCTAGCCCTAACAATAACCCCAAACCTAACCCTAGCGCTAACCCAAGCCGTAACCCAAACCCTAGCCCTAGCCCTAGCTCTAGCCCTAGCCCTAACCCTAACCCTAACCCTAACCCTAATCCTAGCCCTACCCATAGCCCTAGCCCTAGCCCTAACCCTAACCCTAAACCTAGGCCTAGCCCTAGCCCTAGACATAACCCTAACCCTAACCCTAACCCTAGCCCTAGCCCTAACCCTAATCCTATCCCTAAACCTAACCCTAGCCCTAACCCTAACCCTAGCCCTAAACTTAACCCTAACACTAACCCTAACCCTAAGCCTAGCCCTAGCCCTAGCCCTAGCCCTAGCCCTAACCCTAACCCTAGCCCTAACCCTTACCCTAACCCTAAACCTAACCCTAAACCTTGGCCTAGCCCTAGCCTTAGCCCTAGCCCTAACCCTAACCCTAACCCTAAGCATAAACCTAGCCCTGGCCCTAACCCTAACTTAGCCCTAACCCTAACCCTAGCCCTAGCCCTAGCCCGAGCCCTAGGCCTAGCCCTAGACCTAACCTTAGCCCTAGCCCTAACCCTAGCCCTAACCATAACCCTAGCCCTAGCCCTAGCCCTAGCCCTAGCCATAGCCCTAGCCCTAGCCCTAGCCCTAACCCTAACCCTAGCCCTAGCACTAGCCCTAGCCTTAGCCCTAGCCCTAACACTAACACTAACCCTAGCCCTAGCCCTAGCCCTAACCATAACACTAGCACTAGCCCTAGCCCGAGCCCTAGCCCTAGCCCTAGCCCTAATCATAACCCTAACCCTAACCCTAGCCCTAACCCTAACCCTAACCCTAACCCTAACCCTAAAACTTGGCCTAGCACTAGCCCTAGCCCTTGCCCTAACCCTAACCCTAACACTAAGCATAACCCTAGCCCTAGTCCTACCCCTAAACCTAACCCTAACCCTAGCACTAACCCTAACCCTAACCCTAATCCTTGCCCTACCCATAGCCCTAGCCCTAGCCCTAACCCTAACCCTAACCCTAACCCTTGTCCTAGCCCTAGCCCTAGCCCTAGGCCTAGCCCTAGCCCTAACCCTAACACTAGCCCCAGCCCTAGACCTAGTACTAGCCCTAAACCTAACCCTAACCCTAAACCTAGCCCTAACCCTAAACCTAACCCTAACCTTAGCCCTAGCCCTAGCCCTAGCCCTAACCCTAAACCTAGCCCTAGCGTTAGCCCTAGCCCTAGCCCTAACCCGAACCTTAACCCTAGCCCTAGCCCTAGCCCTAGCCCTAGCCTTAGCCCTAACACTAACCCTAATCCTAGCCCTAGCCCTAGCCCTAAACCTAACCCTAACCCTAGCCCTAAACCTAATCCTATCCATAGCCCTAACCCTAGCCCTAAACCTAAACATGATCCTAGCCCTAGTCCTAGCCCTAGCATACCCCTAACCCTAACCCTATCCCTAGACCTAGCCCTAGCCCTAGCCCTAGCCCTAACCCTAACCCTAGCCATAGACCTAGCACTAGCCATAGACCTAGCACTAGCCCGAGCCCTAGCCCTAGCCCTAGCCCTAGCCCTAGCCCTAACCATAACCCTAACGCTAACTCTAAACCTATCACTAAACCTAACCCTAACCCTAGAACTAGCCCTAGCCCTAGCCCTAGCAATAGCCCTAACCCTAACCCTAACACTAGCCCTAGCCCTAACCCTAACCCTGGCCCTAACCCTAACCCTAACCCTAACCCTAACCCTAGCCCTAGCCCAAGCCCTAGCCCTAACCCTAACCCTAACCCTAACCCTAAAGCTCACTCTAGCCCGAGCCCTAACCCTAGCCCTAGCCCTAATCCTAACCCTAACCCTAACCCTAGCCCTAGCCCTAGCCCTAGCCCTAACGATAACCCTAACCCTAACCCTAACCCTAGCCCTAGCCCTAACCCTAATCCTATCCCTAAACCTAACCCTAGCCCTAACCCTATCCCTAGCCCTAAACCTAACCCTAACCCTAACCCTAACCCTAACCCCAGGCCTAGCCCTAGCCCTTGCCCTAGCCCTAGCCCTAACCCTAACCCTAGCCCTAACCCTAATCCTAAACCTAACCCTAACCCTAGGCCTAGCCCTAGCCCTAGCCCTAACCCTAACCCTAACCCTAAGCATAACCCTACCCCTAGCCCCAACCCTAAACCTAGCCCTAACCCTAACCCTAACCCTAGCCCTAGCCTTAGCCCTAAACCTAACCCTAGCCCCATCCCTAGCCCTAGCCATAGCCCTAGCCCTAGCCCTAGCCCTAACCCTCACCCTAACCCTAACCCTAGCCCTAGCCCTAGACCTAGCCCTAACCCTAACCCTAACCCTTACCCTAGGCCGAGCCCTAGCATAGTCCTAACCCTAACCCTATCCCTAGACCTAGCCCTAGCCCTAGCCCTACAAGTAGCCCTAACACAACCCTAACCCTAACCCTAGCCCTAGCCCTAGACCTAGCCCTTGCCCTAGCCCTAGCCCTAGCCCTACAACTAATGCTACCCTAAACCTAAACCTAACTCTAGCCCTAACCCTAACCCTAGCCCTAAACCTAACGCTAACAATAACCCTAACCCTAGCCCTAGCCCTAAACCTAACACTAACCCTAGCCCTAGCCCTAGCCCTAACAATAACCCTAAACCTAGCCCTAGCGCTAACCCAAGCCGCAACCCAAACCCTAGCCCTAGCCCTAGCTCTAGCCCTAGCCCTAACCCTAACCCTAACCCTAACCCTAATCCTAGCCCTACCCATAGCCCTAGCCCTAGCCCTAGCCCTATCCCTAACCCTAACCCGAGCCCTAGCCCTAGCCCTAGCGCTAACCCGAACCCTAACACTAGCCCTAGACCTAGGCCTAACCCTAAACCTAACCCTAGCCCTAGCCGTAACCCTAACCCTAGCCCTAACCCTAAAGCTCACTCTAGCCCGAGCCCTAACCCTAGCCCTAGCCCTAGCCCTAACCCGAACCCTAACACTAGCCCTAGACCTAGGCCTAACCCTAAACCTAACCCTAGCCCTAGCCGTAACCCTAACCTTTGCCCTAACCCTAACCCTAGCCCGAGCCCTAGCCCTAGCCCTAACCCTAGCCCTAACCCTAACCCTATCCCTAGCCCTAGCCCTAACCCTAACCATAACCCTAACACTAACCCTAGCCCTGGTCTAAACCCTAACCCTAACCCTAGCCCTAGTACTAACCCTAACCCTAACCCTACCCCTAACCCTAGCCCTAGCCCTAACCCTAACCCTAACCCTACCCCTAGCCCTAGCCCTAGGAATAGCCCAAGCCCAGCCCTAGCCCTAACCCTAACACTAACTCTAACCCTAACCCTAGACCTAGCCCTAGCCCTAGCCCTAGCCCAAACACTAACACTAACCCTAACCCTAGCCAAGCCCTAGCCCGAGCCCTAGCCCTAGCCCTAGCCCTAACCCTAACCCTAACCCTAACCATAAACCTATCCCTAAACCTAACCCTAACCCTATAACTAGCCCTAGCCCTAGCCCTAGCCCTAGCCCTAACCCTAACCCTAACCCAAGCCCTAGCTGTAACCCTAACCCTAGACCTAACCCTAACCCTAGCCCGAGCCCTAACCCTAACCCTAACCCTAACCCTAGCCCTAGCCCTAGCCCTAACCCTAGCCCTAGCCCTATCCCTATACCTAAACCTAGCACTTGCCCTAACCCTAACCCTAACCCTAACCCTAGCCCGAGCCCTAGCCCTAGCCCTAACCCTAACCCTAAACCTAACCCTAAGCCTAACCCTAGCCCTAGCCTTAGCCCTAGCCCTAACACTACCCTAACCCTAACCCTAGCCCTAGCCCTAGACCTAGCCCTTGCCCTAGCCCTAGCCCTAGCCCTTCAACTAATGCTACCCTAATCCTAAACCTAACCCTAGCCCTAACCCTAACCCTAACCCTAACCCTAACCCTAGCCCTAGCCCTAACCCTAATCCTATCCCTAAACCTAACCCTAGCCCTAACCCTAACCCTAGCCCTAAACCTAACCCTAACACTAACCCTAACCCTAGGCCTAGCCCTAGCCCTAGCCCTAGCCCTAACCCTAACCCTAGCCCTAACCCTAACCCTAACCCTAACCCTAACCATAAACCTTGGCCTAGCCCTAGCCCTAACCCTAACCATAGCCCTAGCCCTAGCCCGAGCCCTAGGCCTAGCCCTAACACTAGCCCTAACCCTAACCCTAGCCCTAAACCTAACCCTAACACTAACCCTAACCCTAGGCCTAGCCCTAGCCCTAGCCCTAGCCCTAGCCCTAGCCCTAACCCTAACCCTAACCCTGATCATAAACCTAGCCCTGGCCCTAACCCTAAACCTAGCCCTAACCCTAACCATAGCCCTAGCCCTAGCCCGAGCCCTAGGCCTAGCCCTAGACCTAACCTTAGCCCTAGCCCTAACCCTAGCCCTAACCCTAACCCTAGACCTAGCCCTAGCCCTAACCCGAACCCTAACCCTAGCCCTAGCACTAGCCCTAGCCCTAGCCCTAGCCCTAGCCCTAACACTAACCCTAACCCTAGCCCTAGCCCTAGCCCTAACCATAACACTAGCACTAGCCCTAGCCCTAGCCCGAGCCCTAGCCCTAGCCCTAGCCCTAATCATAACCCTAACCCTAACCCTAGCCCTAACCCTAACCCTAACCCTAACCCTAAACCTGGCCTAGCCCTAGCCCTAGCCCTAGCCCTAACCCTAACCCTAACACTAAGCATAACCCTAGCCCTAGCCCTAGCCCTAAACCTAACCCTAACCCTAGCACTAACCCTAACCATAACCCTAATCCTAGCCCTACCCATAGCCCTAGCCCTAGCCCTAACCCTAACCCTTGTCCTAGCCCTAGCCCTAGCCCTAGGCCTAGCCCTAGCCCTAACCCTAACACTAGCCCCAGCCCTAGACCTAGTCCTAGCCCTAAACCTAACCCTAACCCTAAACCTAGCATTAACCCTAACCCTAACACTAACCCTAACCCTAGCCCTAGCCCTAGCGCTAGCCCTAACCTTAACCTAGCCCTAGCCCTAGCCCTAGCCCTAACCCGAACACTAACCCTAGCCCTAGCCCTAGCCCTAGCCCTAGCCTTAGCCCTAACACTAACCCTAATCCTAGCCCTAGCCCTAGCCCTAAACCTAACCCTAACCCTAGCCCTAAACCTAACCCTATCCCTAGCCCTAACCCTTTCCCTAACCGTAAACATGATCCTAGCCCTAGTCCTAGCCCTAGCATAGCCCTAACCCTAACCCTATCCCTAGACCTAGCCCTAGCCCTAGCACTAGCCGTAGCCCTAACACAACCCTAACCCTAACCATAGCCCTAGCCCTAGACCTAGCCCTTGCCCTAGCCCTAGCCCTTGCCCTACAACTAATGCTACCCTAAACCTAAACCTAACTCTAGCCCTAACCCTAACCCTAGCCCTAAACCTAACGCTAACAATAACCCTAACCCTTGCCCTAGCCCTAAACCTAACACTAACCCTAGCCCTAGCCCTAGCCCTAACAATAACCCTAAACCTAGCCCTAGCGCTAACCCAAGCCGTAACCCAAACCCTAGCCCTAGCCCTAGCTCTAGCCCTAGCCTTAACCCTAACCCTAACCCTAACCCTAATCCTAGCCCTACCCATAGCCCTAGCCCTAGCCCTATCCCTAACCCTAACCCGAGCCCTAGCCCTAGCCCTAGCCCTAACCCGAACCCTAACACTAGCCCTAGCCCTAGCCCTAACCCTAAACCTAACCCTAGCCCTAGCCGTAACCCTAACCCTAGCCCTAACCCTAACCCTAGCCCGAACCCTAGCCCTAGCCCTAAACCTAGCACAAACCCTAACCCTATCCCTAGCCCTAGCCCTAACCCTAACCATAACCCTAACACTAACCCTAGCCCTAGTCCAAACCCTAACCCTAACCCTAGCCGTAATACTAACGCTAACCCTAACCCTACCCCTAACCCTAGCCCTAGCCCTAACCCTAACCCTAACCCTACCCCTAGCCCTAGCCCTAGGCCTAGCCCAAGCCCAGCCCTAGCCCTAACCCTAACACTAACTCTAACCCTAGCCTTAAACATAACCCTATCCCTAGCCCTAACCCTAGCCCTAAAACTAAACATGATCCTAGCCCTAGCCCTAGCCCTAGCCCTAGCCCTAGCCCTAACCCTAAACCTAGACCTAGCCCTAGCCCTAGCCCTAGCCCGAACACTAACACTAACCCTAACCCTAGCCCTAGCCCTAGCCCGAGCCCTAGCCCTAGCCCTAGCCCTAGCCCTAACCCTAACCCTAACCCTAACCATAAACCTATCCCTAAACCTAACCCTAACCCTATAACTAGCCCTAGCCCTAGCCCTAGCCCTAGCCCTAACCCTAACCCTAACCCTAGCCCTAGCTGTAACCCTAACCCTAGCCCTAAACCTAACCCTAGCCCGAGCCCTAACCCTAACCCTAACCCTAACCCTAGCCCTAGCCCTAGCCCTAACCCTAGCCCTAGCCCTATCCCTATACCTAAACCTAGCACTAGCCCTAACCCTAACCCTAACCCTAACCCTAGCCCGAGCCCTAGCCCTAGCACTAACCCTAACCCTAAACCTAACCCTAAGCCTAACCCTAGCCCTAGCCCTAGCCCTAGCCCTAACACTACCCTAACCCTAACCCTAGCCCTAGCCCTAGACCTAGCCCTTGCCCTAGCCCTAGCCCTAGCCCTTCAACTAATGCTACCCTAAACCTAAACCTAACCCTAGCCCTAACCCTAACCCTAACACTAGCCCTAGCCCTAACCCTAATCCTATCCCTAAACCTAACCCTAGCCCTAACCCTAACCCTAGCCCTAAACCTAACCCTAACACTAACCCTAACCCTAGGCCTAGCCCTAGCCCTAGCCCTAGCCCTAACCCTAACCCTAGCCCTAACCCTAATCCTAACCCTAACCCTAACCCTAAACCTTGGCCTAGCCCTAGCCCTAGCCCTAGCCCTAACCCTAACCCTAACCCTAAGCATAAACCTAGCCCTGGCCCTAACCCTAACCCTAGCCCTAACCCTAACCATAGCCCTAGCCCTAGCCCGAGCCCTAGGCCTAGCCCTAGACCTAACCTTAGCCCTAGCCCTAACCCTAGCCCTAACCATAACCCTAGCCCTAGCCCTAGCCCTAACCCGAACCCTAACCCTAGCTCTAGCACTAGCCCTAGCCCTAGCCCTAGCCCTAACACTAACCCTAACCCTAGCCCTAGCCCTAGCCCTAACCATAACACTAGCACTAGCCCTAGCCCGAGCCCTAGCCCTAGCCCTAGCCCTAATCATAACCCTAACCCTAACCCTAGCCCTAACCCTAACCCTAACCCTAACCCTAACCCTAACCCTAAACCTGGCCTAGCCCTAGCCCTAGCCCTAGCCCTAACCCTAACCCTAACACTAAGCATAACCCTAGCCCTAGCCCTTGCCCTAAACCTAACCCTAACCCTAGCACTAACCCTAACCCTAACCCTAATCCTAGCCCTAACCATAGCCCTAGCCCTAGCCCTAACCCTAACCCTAACCCTAACCCTTGTCCTAGCCCTAGCCCTAGCCCTAGGCCTAGCCCTAGCCCTAACCCTAACACTAGCCCCAGCCCTAGACCTAGTTCTAGCCCTAAACCTAACCCTAACACTAAACCTAGCATTAACCCTAACCCTAACCCTAACCCTAACCCTAGCCCTGCCCTAGCGCTAGCCCTAACCCTAACCCTAACCCTAACCCTAACCCTAGCCCTAGCCCTAGCCCTAGCCCTAACCCTAACCCTAACCCTTACCCTAGGCCGAGCCCTAGCATAGCCCTAACCCTAACCCTATCCCTAGACCTAGCCCTAGCCCTAGCCCTAGCCGTAGCCCTAACACAACCCTAACCCTAACCCTAGCCCTAGCCCTAAACCTAACACTAACCCTAGCCCTAGCCCTAGCCCTAACAATAACCCTAAACCTAGCCCTAGCGCTAACCCAAGCCGTAACCCAAACCCTAGCCCTAGCCCTAGCTCTAGCCCTAGCCCTAACCCTAACCCTAACCCTAACCCTAATCCTAGCCCTACCCATAGCCCTAGCCCTAGCCCTAGCCCTAACCCTAACCCGAGCCCTAGCCCTAGCCCTAGCCCTAACCCGAACCCTAACACTAGCCCTAGCCCTAACCCTAACCCTAAACCTAACCCTAGCCCTAGCCGTAACCCTAACACTAGCCCTAACCCTAACCCTAGCCCGAGCCCTAGCCCCAGCCCTAACCCTAGCCCTAACCCTAACCCTATCCCTAGCCCTAGCCCTAACCCTAACCATAACCCTAACACTAACCCTAGCCCTGGTCCAAACCCTAACCCTAACCCTAGCCCTAGCCCTAACCCTAACCCTAACCCTACCCCTAGCCCTAGCCCTAGGAATAGCCCAAGCCCAGCCCTAGCCCTAACCCTAACACTAACTCTAACCCTAACCCTAGACCTAGCCCTAGCCCTAGCCCTAGCCCAAACACTAACACTAACCCTAACCCTAGCCCTAGCCCTAGCCCGAGCCCTAGCCCTAGCCCTAGCCCTAACCCTAAACCTAACCCTAACCATAAACCTATCCATAAATCTAACCCTAACCCTATAACTAGCCCTAGCCCTAGCCCTAGCCCTAGCCCTAACCCTAACCCTAACCCTAGCCCTAGCTGTAACCCTAACCCTAGACCTAACCCTAACCCTAGCCCGAGCCCTAACCCTAACCCTAACCCTAGCCCTAGCCCTAGCCCTAACCCTAGCCCTAGCCCTATCCCTATACCTAAACCTAGCACTAGCCCTAACCCTAACCCTAACCCTAACCCTAGCCCGAGCCCTAGCCCTAGCCTTAACCCTAACCCTAAACCTAACCCTAAGCCTAACCCTAGCCCTAGCCTTAGCCCTAGCCCTAACACTACCCTAACCCTAACCCTAGCCCTAGCCCTAGACCTAGCCCTTGCCCTAGCCCTAGCCCTAGCCCTTCAACTAATGCTACCCTAATCCTAAACCTAACCCTAGCCCTAACCCTAACCCTAACCCTAACCCTAACCCTAGCCCTAGCCCTAACCCTAATCCTATCCCTAAACCTAACCCTAGCCCTAACCCTAACCCTAGCCCTAAACCTAACCCTAACACTAACCCTAACCCTAGGCCTAGCCCTAGCCCTAGCCCTAGCCCTAACCCTAACCCTAGCCCTAACCCTAACCCTAACCCTAACCCTAACCCTAAACCTTGGCCTAGCCCTAGCCCTAACCCTAACCATAGCCCTAGCCCTAGCCCGAGCCCTAGGCCTAGCCCTAACACTAGCCCTAACCCTAACCCTAGCCCTAAACCTAACCCTAACACTAACCCTAACCCTAGGCCTAGCCCTAGCCCTAGCCCTAGCCCTAACCCTAGCCCTAACCCTAACCATAGCCCTAGCCCTAGCCCGAGCCCTAGGCCTAGCCCTAGACCTAACCTTAGCCCTAGCCCTAACCCTAGCCCTAACCCTAACCCTAGCCCTAGCCCTAGCCCTAACCCGAACCCTAACCCTAGCCCTAGCACTAGCCCTAGCCCTAGCCCTAGCCCTAGCCCTAACACTAACCCTAACCCTAGCCCTAGCCCTAGCCCTAACCATAACACTAGCACTAGCCCTAGCCCTAGCCCGAGCCCTAGCCCTAGCCCTAGCCCTAATCATAACCCTAACCCTAACCCTAGCCCTAACCCTAACCCTAACCCTAACCCTAAACCTGGCCTAGCCCTAGCCCTAGCCCTAGCCCTAACCCTAACCCTAACACTAAGCATAACCCTAGCCCTAGCCCTAGCCCTAAACCTAACCCTAACCCTAGCACTAACCCTAACCATAACCCTAATCCTAGCCCTACCCATAGCCCTAGCCCTAGCCCTAACCCTAACCCTTGTCCTAGCCCTAGCCCTAGCCCTAGGCCTAGCCCTAGCCCTAACCCTAACACTAGCCCCAGCCCTAGACCTAGTCCTAGCCCTAAACCTAACCCTAACCCTAAACCTAGCATTAACCCTAACCCTAACACTAACCCTAACCCTAGCCCTAGCCCTAGCGCTAGCCCTAACCTTAACCTAGCCCTAGCCCTAGCCCTAGCCCTAACCCGAACACTAACCCTAGCCCTAGCCCTAGCCCTAGCCCTAGCCTTAGCCCTAACACTAACCCTAATCCTAGCCCTAGCCCTAGCCCTAAACCTAACCCTAACCCTAGCCCTAAACCTAACCCTATCCCTAGCCCTAACCCTTTCCCTAACCGTAAACATGATCCTAGCCCTAGTCCTAGCCCTAGCATAGCCCTAACCCTAACCCTATCCCTAGACCTAGCCCTAGCCCTAGCACTAGCCGTAGCCCTAACACAACCCTAACCCTAACCATAGCCCTAGCCCTAGACCTAGCCCTTGCCCTAGCCCTAGCCCTTGCCCTACAACTAATGCTACCCTAAACCTAAACCTAACTCTAGCCCTAACCCTAACCCTAGCCCTAAACCTAACGCTAACAATAACCCTAACCCTTGCCCTAGCCCTAAACCTAACACTAACCCTAGCCCTAGCCCTAGCCCTAACAATAACCCTAAACCTAGCCCTAGCGCTAACCCAAGCCGTAACACAAACCCTAGCCCTAGCCCTAGCTCTAGCCCTAGCCCTAGCCCTAACCCTAAACCTAACCCTAGCCCTAGCCGTAACCCTAACCCTAGCCCTAACCCTAACCCTAGCCCGAGCCCTAGCCCTAGCCCTAAACCTAGCCCTAACCCTAACCCTA
>OX463227.1:145513373-145518373 GCA_949820135.1 Sylvilagus floridanus
CCTAACCCTAGCCCTAACCATAACCCTAGCCCTAGCCCTAGCCCTAGCCCTAGCCCTAGCCCTAGCCCTAACCCTAACCCTAGCCCTAGCACTAGCCCTAGCCTTAGCCCTAGCCCTAACACTAACACTAACCCTAGCCCTAGCCCTAGCCCTAACCATAACACTAGCACTAGCCCTAGCCCGAGCCCTAGCCCTAGCCCTAGCCCTAATCATAACCCTAACCCAAACCCTAGCCCTAACCCTAACCCTAACCCTAAAACTTGGCCTAGCACTAGCCCTAGCCCTTGCCCTAACCCTAACACTAAGCATAACCCTAGCCCTAGACCTACCCCTAAACCTAACCCTAACCCTAGCACTAACCCTAACCCTAACCCTAACCCTAGCCCTACCCATAGCCCTAGCCCTAGCCCTAAGCCTAACCCTAAGCCTAACCCTTGTCCTAGCCCTAGCCCTAGCCCTAGGCCTAGCCCTAGCCCTAACCCTAACACTAGCCCCAGCCCTAGACCTAGTCCTAGCCCTAAACCTAACCCTAACCCTAAACCTAGCCCTAACCCTAACCCTAACCCTAACCCTAGCCCTAGCCCTAACCCTAACCCTAACCCTAAACCTAGCCCTAGCGTTAGCCCTAGCCCTAGCCCTAATCCGAACCTTAACCCTAGCCCTAGCCCTAGCCCTAGCCCTAGCCTTAGACCTAACACTAACCCTAATCCTAGCCCTAGCCCGAGCCCTAAACCTAACCCTAACCCTAGCCCTAAACCTAATCCTATCCATAGCCCTAACCCTAGCCCTAACCCTAAACATGATCCTAGCCCTAGTCCTAGCCCTAGCATAGCCCTAACCCTAACCCTATCCCTAGACCTAGCCCTAGCCCTAGCCCTAGCCCTAACCCTAACCCTAGCCATAGACCTAGCACTAGCCATAGACCTAGCACTAGCCCGAGCCCTAGCCCTATCCCTATCCCTAGCCCTAACCATAACCCTAGCCCTAGCCCTAGCCTGAACCCTAGCCCTAACCCTAGCCCTAACCATAACCCTAACCCTAACTCTAAACCTATCCCTAAACCTAACCCTAACCCTAGAACTAGCCCTAGACCTAGCCCTAGCAATAGCCCTAACCCTAACCCTAACACTAGCCCTAGCCCTAACCCTAACCCTAGCCCTAACCCTAACCCTAACCCTAACCCTAACCCTAGCCCTAGCCCAAGCCCTAGCCCTAACCCTAACCCTAACCCTAAAGCTCACTCTAGCCCGAGCCCTAACCCTAGCCCTAGCCCTAACCCTAACCCTAACCCTAACCCTAGCCCTAGCCCTAGCCCTAGCCCTAACGATAACCCTAACCCTAACCCTAACCCTAGCCCTAGCCCTAACCCTATTCCTATCCCTAAACCTAACCCTAGCCCTAACCCTAACCCTAGCCCTAAACCTAACCCTAACCCTAACCCTAACCACAGGCCTAGCCTTAGCCCTAGCCCTAGCCCTAGCCCTAACCCTAACCCTAGCCCTAACCCTAATCCTAAACCTAACCCTAACCCTAGGCCTAGCCCTAGCCCTAGCCCTAACCCTAACCCTAACCCTAAGCATAACCCTAGCCCTAGCCCTAACCCTAAACCTAGCCCTAACCCTAACCCTAACCCTAACCCTAGCCCTAGCCCTAGCCCTAGGCCTAACCCTAAACCTAACCATTACCCTAGGCCTAGCCCTAACCCTAGCCCTAACCCTAACCCTAACAGTAACCCTAGCCCTAGCCCTAACCCGAACCCTAGCCCTAACCCTAATCCTAAACCTAACCCTAACCCTAGGCCTAGCCCTAGCCCTAGCCCTAACCCTAACCCTAACCCTAAGCATAACCCTAGCCCTAGCCCTAACCCTAAACCTAGCCCTAACCCTAACCCTAACCCTAGCCCTAGCCTTAGCCCTAACCCTAACCCTAGCCCCATCCCTAGCCCTAGCCATAGCCCTAGCCCTAGCACTAACCCTAACCCTAACCCTAACCCTAGCCCTAGCCCTAGCCCTAGCCCTAACCCTAACCCTAACCATTACCCTAGGCCTAGCCCTAACCCTAGCCCTAACCCTAACCCTAACATTAACCCTAGTCCTAGCCCTAGCCCTAGCCCTAGGCCTAGCCCTAGCCCTAATCCTAAACCTAGACCTAGCCCTAGACCTAGTCCTAGACCTAAACCTATCCCTAACCCTAACCCTAGCCCTAACCCTAACCCTAACCCTAACCCTAGACCTATCCCAAGCCCTAGCCATAACCCTAACCCTAGCCCTAGCCCTAGCCCTAGCCCTAACCCGAACCCAAACACTAGCCCTAGCCTTAGCCCCAGCCCTAACCCTAACCCTAACCCTAGCCCTAGCCGTAACCGTAACCCTAGCCGTAACCCTAACCCTAGCCCGAGCCCTAGCCCTAAACCTAAACCTAGCCCTAGCCCTATCCCTAGCCCTAACCCTAACCCTAGCCCTAGCCCTAGCCCTAGCCCTAGCCCTAGCCCTATCCCTAACCCTAACCCTAACCCTAACACTAGCCCTAGCCCTAGTCCTAACCCTAACCCTAACCCTAGCCCTAGTCCTAACCTAACCCTAACCCTAACCCTAGCCCTAGCCCTAACCCCAACCCTAACCCTAACCCTAACCCTAACCCTAAACCTTGGCCTAGCCCTAGCCCTAGCCCTAGCCCTAACCCTAAACCTAACACTAATCATAACCCTAGCCCTAGCCCTAGCCCTAAACCTAACCCTTACCCTAGCACTAACCCTAACCCTAACCCTATTCCTAGCCCTACCCATAGCCCTAGCCCTAGCCCTAACCCTAACCCTAACCCTAACCCTAACCCTTTTCCTAGCCCTAGCATTAGCCCTAGGGCTAGCCCTAGCCCTAACCCTAACACTAGCCCCAGCCCTAGACCTAGTCCTTGCCATAAACCTAACCCTAACCCTAAAACTAGCCCTAACCCTAACCCTAACCCTAACCCTAACCCTAACCCTAGCACTAGCCCTTGCCCTAACCCTAGCCCTAGCCCTAGCCCTAGCCCTAGCCCTAACCCGAACACTAACCCTAGCCCTAGCCCTAGCCCTAGCCCTAGCCCTAGCCTTAGCCCTAACACTAACCCTAATCCTAGCCCTAGCCCTAGCCCTAAACCTAACCCTAACCCTAGCCCTAAACCTAACCCTATCCATAGCCCTAACCCTAGCCCAAACCCTAAACATGATCCTAGCCCTAGTCCTAGCCCTAGCTTAGCCCTAAGCCTAACCCTATCCCTAGACCTAGCCCTAGCCCTAGCCCTGGCCCTAGCCCTAACACTACCCTAACCCTAACCCTAGCCCTAGCCCTAGACCTAGCCCTTGCCCTAGCCCTAGCCCTAGCCCTACAACTAATGCTACCCTAAACCTAAACCTAACCCTAGCCCTAACCCTAACACTAGCCCTAAACCTAACGCTAACAATAACACTAACCCTAGCCCTAGCCCTAAACCTAAAACTAACCCTAGCCCTAGCCCTAGCCCTAACCCTAACCCGAAACCTAGCCCTAGCGCTAACCCTAGCCGTAACCCAAACAGTAGCCCTAGCCCTAGCCCTAGCTCTAGCCCTAGCCCTAACCCTAACCCTAACCCTAATCCTAATCCTAGCCCTACCCATAGCCCAAGCCCTAGCCCTAACCCTAACCCTAACCCTAACCCTGGCCCTAGCCCTAGCAATAGACATAACCCTAACCCTAACCCTAACCCTAGCCCTAAACCTAATCCTATCCATAGCCCTAACCCTAGCCCTAACCCTAAACATGATCCTAGCCCTAGTCCTAGCCCTAGCATAGCCCTAACCCTAAACCTATCCCTAGACCTAGCCCTAGCCCTAGCCCTAGCCCTAACCCTAACTCTAGCCATAGACCTAGCACTAGCCATAGACCTAGCACTAGCCGGAGCCCTAGCCCTAGCCCTATCCCTAGCCCTAACCATAACCCTAGCCCTAGCCCTAGCCTGAACCCTAGCCCTAGCCCTAGCCCTAACCATAACCCTAACCCTAACTCTAAACCTATCCCTAAACCTAACCCTAACCCTAGAACTAGCCCTAGCCCTAGCCCTAGCAATAGCCCTAACCCTAACCCTAACACTAGCCCTAGCCCTAACCCTAACCCTAGCCCTAACCCTAACCCTAACCCTAACCCTAACCCTAGCCCTAGCCCAAGCCCTAGCCCTAACCCTAACCCTAACCCTAAAGCTCACTCTAGCCCGAGCCCTAACCCTAGCCCTAGCCCTAACCCTAAACCTAACCCTAACCCTAGCCCTAGCCCTAGCCCTAGCCCTAATGATAACCCTAACCCTAACCCTAACCCTAGCCCTAGCCCTAACCCTAATCCTATCCCTAAACCTAACCCTAGCCCTAACCCTAACCCTAGCCCTAAACCTAACCCTAACACTAACCCTAACCCTAGGCCTAGCCCTAGCCCTAGCCCTAGCCCTAACCCTAACCCTAGCCCTAACCCTAACCCTAACCCTAACCCTAACCCTAAACCTTGGCCTAGCCCTAGCCCTAACCCTAACCATAGCCCTAGCCCTAGCCCGAGCCCTAGGCCTAGCCCTAACACTAGCCCTAACCCTAACCCTAGCCCTAAACCTAACCCTAACACTAACCCTAACCCTAGGCCTAGCCCTAGCCCTAGCCCTAGCCCTAACCCTAGCCCTAACCCTAACCATAGCCCTAGCCCTAGCCCGAGCCCTAGGCCTAGCCCTAGACCTAACCTTAGCCCTAGCCCTAACCCTAGCCCTAACCCTAACCCTAGCCCTAGCCCTAGCCCTAACCCGAACCCTAACCCTAGCCCTAGCACTAGCCCTAGCCCTAGCCCTAGCCCTAGCCCTAACACTAACCCTAACCCTAGCCCTAGCCCTAGCCCTAACCATAACACTAGCACTAGCCCTAGCCCTAGCCCGAGCCCTAGCCCTAGCCCTAGCCCTAATCATAACCCTAACCCTAACCCTAGCCCTAACCCTAACCCTAACCCTAACCC
>OX463227.1:145528373-145553373 GCA_949820135.1 Sylvilagus floridanus
CCTAGCCCTAGCCCTAACCCTAACTCTAGCCATAGACCTAGCACTAGCCATAGACCTAGCACTAGCCGGAGCCCTAGCCCTAGCCCTATCCCTAGCCCTAACCATAACCCTAGCCCTAGCCCTAGCCTGAACCCTAGCCCTAGCCCTAGCCCTAACCATAACCCTAACCCTAACTCTAAACCTATCCCTAAACCTAACCCTAACCCTAGAACTAGCCCTAGCCCTAGCCCTAGCAATAGCCCTAACCCTAACCCTAACACTAGCCCTAGCCCTAACCCTAACCCTAGCCCTAACCCTAACCCTAACCCTAACCCTAACCCTAGCCCTAGCCCAAGCCCTAGCCCTAACCCTAACCCTAACCCTAAAGCTCACTCTAGCCCGAGCCCTAACCCTAGCCCTAGCCCTAACCCTAAACCTAACCCTAACCCTAGCCCTAGCCCTAGCCCTAGCCCTAATGATAACCCTAACCCTAACCCTAACCCTAGCCCTAGCCCTAACCCTAATCCTATCCCTAAACCTAACCCTAGCCCTAACCCTAACCCTAGCCCTAAACCTAACCCTAACCCTAACCCTAACCCCAGGCCTAGCCCTAGCCCTAGCCCTAGCCCTAGCCCTAACCCTAACCCTAGCCCTAACCCTAATCCTAAACCTAACCCTAACCCTAGGCCTAGCCCTAGCCCTAGCCCTAACCCTAACCCTAACCCTAAGCATAACCCTAGCCCTAGCCCTAACCCTAAACCTAGCCCTAACCCTAACCCTAACCCTAACCCTAACCCTAGAACTAGCCCTAGCCCTAGGCCTAACCCTAACCCTAACCATTACCCTAGGCCTAGCCCTAACCCTAGCCCTAACCCTAACCCTAACAGTAACCCTAGTCCTAGCCCTAGCCCTAGCCCTAGGCCTAGCCCTAACCCTAATCATAAACCTAGACCTAGCCCTAGACCTAGTCCTAGACCTAAACCTATCCCTAACCCTAACCCTAGCCCTAACCCTAACCCTAAACCTAACCCTAGACCTATCCCAAGCCCTAGCCATAACACTAACCCTAGCCCTAGCCCTAGCCCTAGCCCTAACCCGAACCCAAACACTAGCCCTAGCCCTAGCCCCAGCCCTAACCCTAACCCTAACCCTAGCCCTAGCCGTAACCGTAACCCTAGCCGTAACCCTAACCCTAGCCCGAGCCCTAGCCCTAAACCTAACCCTAGCCCTAGCCCTATCCCTAGCCCTAACCCTAACCCTAGCCCTAGCCCTAGCCCTAGCCCTAGCCCTATCCCTAACCCTAACCCTAACCCTAACACTAGCCCTAGCCCTAGTCCTAACCCTAACCCTAACCCTAGCCCTAGTCCTACCCTAAAACTAACCCTAACCCTAGCCCTAGCCCTAACCCCAACCCTAACTCTAACCCTAACCCTAACCCTAAACCTTGGCCTAGCCCTAGCCCTAACCCTAAACCTAACACTAATCATAACCCTAGCCCTAGCCCTAGCCCTAAACCTAACCCTTACCCTAGCACTAACCCTAACCCTAACCCTATTCCTAGCCCTACCCATAGCCCTAGCCCTAGCCCTAACCCTAACCCTAACCCTAACCCTAACCCTAACCCTAACCCTAACCCTAACCCTTTTCCTAGCCCTAGCATTAGCCCTAGGGCTAGCCCTAGCCCTAACCCTAACACTAGCCCCAGCCCTAGACCTAGTCCTAGCCATAAACCTAACCCTAACCCTAAAACTAGCCCTAACCCTAACCCTAACCCTAACCCTAACCCTAGCACTAGCCCTAGCCCTTGCCCTAACCCTAGCCCTAGCCCTAGCCCTAGCCCTAGCCCTAACCCGAACACTAACCCTAGCCCTAGCCCTAGCCCTAGCCCTAGCCTTAGCCCTAACACTAACCCTAATCCTAGCCCTAGCCCTAGCCCTAAACCTAACCCTAACCCTAGCCCTAAACCTAACCCTATCCATAGCCCTAACCCTAGCCCAAACCCTAAACATGATCCTAGCCCTAGTCCTAGCCCTAGCTTAGCCCTAACCCTAACCCTATCCCTAGACCTAGCCCTAGCCCTAGCCCTAGCCCTACAACTAATGGTACCCTAAACCTAAACCTAACCCTAGCCCTAACCCTAACCCTAGCCCTAAACCTAACGCTAACAATAACACGAACCCTAGCCCTAGCCCTAAACCTAAAACTAACCCTAGCCCTAGCCCTAGCCCTAACCCTAACCCTAAACCTAGCCCTAGCGCTAACCCTAACCGTAACCCAAACAGTAGCCCTAGCCCTAGCCCTAGCTCTAGCCCTAGCCCTAACCCTAACCCTAACCCTAATCCTAATCCTAGCCCTACCCATAGCCCAAGCCCTAGCCCTAACCCTAACCCTAACCCTAACCCTGGCCCTAGCCCTAGCCCTAGACATAACCCTAACCCTAACCCTAACCCTAGCCCTAGCCCTAACCCTAATCCTATCCCTAAACCTAACCCTAGCTCTAAACCTAACACTAGCCCTAAACCTAACCCTAACACTAACCCTAACCCTAGGCCTAGCCCTAGCACTAGCCCTAGCCCTAGCCCTAACCCTAACCCTAGCCCTAACCCTAACCCTAACCCTAACCCTAACCCTAACCCTAAACCTTGGCCTAGCCCTAGCCCTAGCCCTAGCCCTAACCCTAACCCTAACCCTAAGCATAAACCTAGCCCTGGCCCTAACCATAACCCTAGCCCTAATCCTAAACCTAGCCCTAGCCCTAGCCCGAGCCCTAGGCCTAGCCCTAGACCTAACCTTAGCCCTAGTCCTAACACTAGCCCTAACCCTAAATCCTAGCCCTAGCCCTAGCCCTAGCCCTAGCCCTAACCCGAACCCTAACCCTAGCCCTAGCACTAGCCCTAGCCCTAGCCCTAGCCCTAACACTAACACTAAACCTAGCCCTATCCCTAGCCCTAACCATAACACCTGCACTAGCCCTAGCCAGAGCCCTAGCCCTAGCCCTAGCCCTAATCATAACCCTAACCCTAACCATAGCCCTAACCCTAAACCTAACCCTAAACCTTGGCCTAGCCCTAGCCCTAGCCCTAGCCCTTACCCTAACCCTAACACTAAGCATAAGCCTAGCCCTAGCCCTAGCAATAAATCTAACCCTAACCCTTGCACTAACCCTAACCCTAACCCTAATCCTAGCCCTACCCATAGCACTAGCCCTAGCCCTAACCCTAACCCTAACCCTAAACTTGTCCTAGGCCTAGCCCTAGCCCTAGGCCTAGCCCTAGCCCTAACCCTAACACTAGCCCCAGCCCTAGACCTAGTTCTAGCCCTAAACCTAACCCTAACCCTAAACCTAGCCCTAACCCTAACCCTAACCCTAACCCTAGCCCTAGCCCTAGCCCTAGCCCTAAACCTAGCCCTAGACTTAGCCCTAGCCCTAGCCCTAACCCGAAACCTAATCCTAGCCCTTGCCCTAGCCTTAGCCCTAACACTAACCCTAATCCTAGCCCTAGCCCTAGCCCTAAACCTAACTCTAACCCTAGCCATAAACCTAACCCTATCCATAGCCCTAACCCTAGCCCTAACCCTAAACATGATCCTAGCCCTAGTCCAAGCCCTAGCATAGCCCTAACCCTAACCCTATCCCAAGACCTAGCCCTAGCCCTAGCCCTAGCCCTAAACCTAACCCTAGCCATAGACCTAGCACTAGCCCGAGCCCTAGCCCTATCCCTAGCCCTAGCCCTAACCATAACCCTAGCCCTAGCACTAGCCCGAGCCCTAGCCCTAGCCCTAGCCATAACCATAACCCTAGCCCTAACTTTAAACCTATCCCTAAACCTAACCCAAACCCTAGAACTAGCCCTAGCCCAAGCCCTAGCAATAGCCCTAACCTTAACCCTAACACTAGCCCTAGCCCTAACCCTAACCCTAGCCCTAACCCTAACCCTAACCCTAACCCTAGCCCTAGCCCTAGCCCTAGCCCTAACCCTAACCCTAATTCTAAAGCTCACTCTAGCCCGAGCCCTAACCCTAGCCCTAGTCCTAACCCTAACCCTAAACCTAACCCTAGCCCTAGCCCTAGACCTAGCCCTAAACCTAACCCTAACCCTAACCCTAACCCTAGGCCTAGCCCTAGCCCTAGTCCTAGGCCTAGCCCTAACCCTAACCCTAGCCCTAACCCTACCCTAAACCTAACCCTAACCCTAGGCCTAGCACTAGCCCTAGCCCTAACCCTAACCTAACCCTAAGCAAAACACTAGCCCTAGCCCTAGCCCTAACTCTAACCCTATCCCTAACCCTAGCCCTAGACCTAGCCCTAGCCCTAGCCCTAACCCTAACCCTAGCCCTAGCCCTAACCCTAATTCTAACCCTATACCTAACCCTAGCCCTAGCCCTAGTTCTAGCCCTAGCCCTAACCCTAACGCTAGCCCCAGCCCTAGACCTAGTCCTAGCCCTATACCTAACCCTAACCCTAAACCTAGCCCTAACCCTAACCCTAACCCTAACCCTAACCCTAGCCCTAGCCCTAGCCCTAGCCCTAAACCTAACCCTAGCACTAGCCCTAGCCCTAGCCCTAACCCGAAACCTAACCCTAGCCCTAGCCCTAGCCCTAGCCCTAACACTAACCCTAACCCTAACCCTAGCCCTAGCCCTAGCCCTAACCCTAACCCTAACCGTAGCCCTAAACCTAACCCTATCCCTAGCCCTAACCCTAGCCCTAACCCTAAACATGATCCTAGCCCTAGTCCTAGCCCTAGCCCTAGCCCTAACCATAACCCTAACCCTAGACCTAGCCCTAGACCTAGTCCTAGCCCTAACCTTAACCCTAACCCTAGCCCTAGCCCTAGCCCTAGCCCGAGCCCTAGCCCTAGCCCTAGCCCTAGCCCTAGCCCTAGCCCTAACCATAACCCTAGCCCTAGCCCTAGCCTTAGCCCGAGCCCTAGCCCTAGCCCTAGCCCTAACATTAACCCTAACCCTAACTCTAAACCTATCCCTAAACCTAACCCTAACCCTAGAACTAGCCCTAGCCCTAGCCCTACAATAGCCCTAACCCTAACCCTAACACTAGCCCTAGCCCTAACCCTAACCCTAGCCCTAACCCTAACCCTAACCCTAACCCTAACCCTAGCCCAAGCCCTAGCCCTAACCCTAACCCTAACCCTAAAGCTCACTCTAGCCCGAGCCCTAACCCTAGCCCTAGCCCTAGCCCTAACGAAACCCTAACCCTAACCCTAACCCTAGCCCTAGCCCTAACCCTAATCCTATCCCTAAACCTAACTCTAGCCCTAACCCTAACCCTAGCCCTAAACCTAACCCTAACCCTAACCCTAACCCCAGGCCTAGCCCTAGCCCTAGACCTAACCCTAACCCTAGCCCTAACCCTAACCCAAAACCTAACCCTAACCCTAGGCCTAGCCCTAGCCCTAGCCCTAACCCTAACCCTAACCCTAACCCTAACCCTAGCCCTAGCCTTAGCCCTAACCCTAACCCTAGCCCCATCCCTAGCCCTAGCCATAGCCCTAGCCCTAGCCCTAACCCTAACCCTAACCCTAACCCTAGCCCTAACCCTAGCTCTAGCCCTAACACTAACCCTAACCCTAACCCTAGCCCTAACCCTAACCCTAGCTCTAAACCTAACCCTAACAATAACCCTAGTCCTAGCCCTAGCCCTAGCCCTAGGCCTAGCCCTAGCCCTAACCCTACCCTAGCCCTAGCCCTGGACCTACACCTAGCCCTAAACCTATCCCTAACCCTAACCCTAGCCCTAACCGTAACCCTAACCCTAACCCTAGACCTAGCCCAAGCTCTAGACCTAACCCTAACCCTAGCACTAGCCCTAGCCCTAGCCCTAGCCCTAACCCGAACCCTAACACTAGCCCTAGCCCTAGCCCCAGCCGTAACCCTAACCCTAACCCTAGCCCTAGCCGTAACCCTAACTCTAGCCGTAACCCTAACCCTAGACCGAGCCCAAGCCCTAAACCTAACCCTAGCCCTAGCCCTAACCCTAGCCCTAACCCTAACCCTAGCCCTAGCCCTAGCCCTATCCCTAGTCCTAACCCTAACCCTAACCCTAACACTAGCCCTAGCCCTAGTCCTAACCCTAACCCTAACCCTAGCCCTAGTCCTAACCCTAACCCTAACCCTAACCCTAGCCCTAGCCCTAACCCTAACCCTAACCCTACCCCTAGCCCTAGTCCTAGGCCTAGCCCAAGCCCTAGCCTAACCCTAACCCTAACCCTAACCCTAGCCCTAAACCTAACCCTATCCCTAGCCCTAACACTAGCCCTAACCCTAAATATGATCCTAGCCCTAGACCTAGCCCTAACCCTAGCCCCAACCCTAACCCTAGCCCTAGCCCTAGCCCTAGCCCGAGCCCTAGCCCTAGCCCTAGCCCTAGCCCTAACCCTAACCCTAACCCTAAACCTATCCCTAAACCTAACCCTAACCCTAAAACTAGCTCTAGCCCTAACCCTAGGCCTAGCCCTAGCCCTAACCCTAACCCTAACCCTAGCCCTAGCCGTAACCCTAACCCTAGCCCTAACCCTAACCCTAGCCCGAGACCTAGCCCTAACCCTAACCCTAGCCCTAGCCCTAGCCCTAACACTAGCCCTAGCCCTATCCCTAGACCTAACCCTAGCCCTAGCCCTAACCCTAAACCTAACCCTAACCCTAGCCCAAGCCCTAGACCTAGCCCTAACCCTAACCCTAATCTTAGCACTAGCCCTAGCCCTAGCCCTAGCCCTAGCCCTAACCCTAGCCCTAACCCTAGCCCTAGCCCTAGCACTAGCCCTAGCCCTAAACCTAGCCCTAACCCTAACCCTAGCCCTAGCCCTAACCCCAGCCCTAACCCTAACCCTAGCCCTAGCCCTAGCCCTAACCCTAGCCCTAACAGTAACCCTAACCCTAGTCCTAGCCCTACCCCTATCCCTAGCTCTAGTCCTAACCCTAACCCTAACCCTAACCCTAGCCCTAGCCCTAGCCCTAACGATACCCTAACCCTAACCCTAGCCCTAGCCCTAACCCTAATCCCATCCCTAAACCTAACCCTAGCCCTAACCTTAACCCTAGCCCTAAACCTAACCGTAACCCTAACCCTAGGCCTAGCCCTAGGCCTAGCCCTAGCCCTAGCCCTAACCCTAACCCTAGCCTAACCCTAACCCTAACCCTAACCCTAACCCTAACCCTAACCCTAAGCCTTAGCATAAACCTAGCCCTAGCCCTAACCCTAATCTAGCCCTAACCCTAACTCTAGCCCTAGCCCTACCCCGAGCCCTAGCCCTAGCCCTAGACCTAAACTTAGCCCTAGCCCTAACCCTAGCCCTAACCCTAAGCCTAACCCTAGCACTAGCCCTAGCCCTAGCCCTAGCCCTAGCCTTAGCCCTAACCCTAACCCTAGCCCCATCCCTAGCCCTAGCCATAGCCCTAGCCCTAGCACTAACACTAACCCTAAACCTAGCCCTAGCCCTAGCCCTAACCATAACACTAGCACTAACCCTAGCCCGAGCCCTAGCCCTAGCCCTAGCCCCAACCATAACCCTAACCCTAACCCTAGCCCTAACCCTAACCCTAACCCTAACCCTAACCCTAAACCTAACCCTAAACCTTGGCCTAGCCCTAGCCCTAACCCTAACCCTAACCCTAAGCATAACCCTAGCCCTAGCCCTAGCCCTATCCCTAACCCTAACCCTAGCACTAACCCTAACCCTAACCCTAATCATAGCCCTACCCATAGCCCTAGCCCTAGCCCTAACCCTAACCCTAAACCTAACCCTTGTCCTAGCCCTAGCACTAGCCCAAGGCCTAGCCCTAGCCCTAACCCTAATACTGGCCCCAGCCCTAGACCTAGCCCTAGCCCTAAACCTAACCCTAACCCTAACCCTAGCCCTGAACCTAAACCTATCCATAGCCCTAACCCTAGCCCTAACCCTAAACATGATCCTAGCCCTAGTGTTAGCCCTAGCATAGCCCTAACCCTAACCCTATCCCTAGACCTAGCCCTAGCCCTAGCCCTAACCCTAACCCTAACCCTAGCGCTAGACCTAGCCCTAACCCGAGCCCTAGCCCTAGCCCTAGCCCTAAGCATAACCCTAGCCCTAGCACTAGCACGAGCCCTAGCCCTAGCCCTAGCCCTAACCATAACCCTAACCCTAACTCTAAACCTATCCCTAAACCTAACCCTAACCCTAGAACTAGCCCTAGCCCTAGCCCTAGCAATAGCACTAACCCTAACCCTAACACTAGCCCTAGCCCTAACCCTAACCGTAGCCCTAACCCTAACCCTAACCCTAACCCTAGCCCTAGCCCTAGCCCTAGCCCTAACCCTAACCCTAACCCTAAAGCTCACTCTAGCCCGAGCCCTAACCCTAGCCATAACCCTATCCCTAAACCTAACCCTAGCCCTAGCCCTAACGATAACCCTAAACCTAACCCTAACCCTAGCCGTAGCGCTAACCCTAATCCTATCTCTAAACCTAACCCTAGCCCTAACCCTAACCATAGCCCTAAACCTAACCCTAACACTAACCCTAACCCTAGGCCTAGCCCTAGCCCTAGCCCTAGCCCTAGCCCTAACCCTAACCCTATCCCTAACCCTAACTCTAAACCTAACCCAAACCCTAGGCCTAGCCCTAGACCTAGCCCTAACCCTAACCCTAACCTTAAGCAAAACCCTAGCCCTAGCCCTAACCCTAACTCTAACCCTATCCCTAACCCAAGCCCTAGCCCTAGCCCAGCCCTAGCCCTAACCCTAACCCTAACCCTAGCCCTAACCCTAACCCTAACCCTAACCCTAAACCTAAACCTTGGCCTAGCCCTAGCCCTAGCCCTAGCCCTAACCCTAACCCTAACCCTAAGAATAAACCTAGCCCTAGCCCTAACCCTAACCCTAACCCTAGCCCTAGCCTTAACCCGAGCCCTAAGCCTAGCCCTAGACCTAACCTTAGCCCTAGCCCTAACCCTAGCCCTAACCCTAACCCTAGCCCAAGCCCTAGCCCTAGCCTTAGCCCTAACCCGAACCCTAACCCTAGCCCTAGAACTAGCCCTAGCCCTAGACCTAGACCTAACACTAACCCTAACCCTAGCCCTATCCCTAGCCCTAACCATAACACTAGCACTAGCCCTAGCCCGAGCCCTAGCCCTAGTCCTAGCCCTAACCATAACCCTAACCCTAACCCTAGCCCTAACCCTAACCCTAACCCTAACCCTAGCCCTAGCCCTAGACCTAGCCCTTGCCCTAGCCCTAGCCCTAGCCCTACAACTAATGCTACCCTAAACCTAAACCTAACCCTAGCCCTAACCCTAACCCTAGCCCTAAACCTAACGCTAACAATAACACTAACCCTAGCCCTAGCCCTAAACCTAAAACTAACCCTAGCCCTAGCCCTAGCCCTAAACCTAACCCTAAACCTAGCCCTAGCGCTAACCCTAGCCGTAACCCAAACAGTAGCCCTAGCCCTAGCCCTAGCTCTAGCCCTAGCCCTAACCCTAACCCTAACCCTAATCCTAATCCTAGCCCAACCCATAGCCCAAGCCCTAGCCCTAACCCTAACCCTAACCCTAACCCTGGCCCTAGCCCTAGCCCTAGACATAACCCTAACCCTAACCCTAACCCTAGCCCTAGCCCTAACCCTAATCCTATCCCTAAACCTAACCCTAGCCCTAACCCTAACACTAGCCCTAAACCTAACCCTAACACTAACCCTAACCCTAGGCCTAGCCCTAGCACTAGCCCTAGCCCTAGCCCTAACCCTAACCCTAGCCCTAACCCTAACACTAACCCTAACCCTAACCCTAAACCTTGGCCTAGCCCTAGCCCTAGCCCTAGCCCTAACCCTAACCCTAACCCTAAGCATAAACCTAGCCCTGGCCCTAACACTAACCCTAGCCCTAATCCTAACCCTAGCCCTAGCCCTAGCCCGAGACCTAGGCCTAGCCCTAGACCTAACCTTAGCCCTAGCCCTAACACTAGCCTTAACCCTAAATCCTAGCCCTAGCCCTAGACCTAGCCCTAGCCCTAACCCGAACCCTAACCCTAGCCCTAGCACTAGCCCTAGCCCTAGCCCTAGCCCTAACACTAACACTAAACCTAGCCCTAGCCCTAGCCCTAACCATAACACTAGCACTAGCCCTAGCCAGAGCCCTAGCCCTAGCCCTAGCCCTAATCATAACCCTAACCCTAACCATAGCCCTGACCCTAACCCTAACCCTAACCCTAACCCTAAACCTTGGCCTAGCCCTAGCCCTAGGCCTAGCCCTAACCCTAACCCTAACACTAAGCATAAGCCTAGCCCTAGCCCTAGCAATAAATCTAACCCTAACGCTAGCACTAACCCTAACCCTAACCCTAATCCTAGACCTACCCAAAGCCCTAGCACTAGCCCTAACCCTAACCCTAACCCTAACCCTTGTCCTAGCCCTAGCCCTAGCCCTAGGCCTAGCCCTAGCCCTAACCCTAACACTAGCCCCAGCCCTAGACCTAGTTCTAGCCCTAAACCTAACCCTAACCCTAAACCTAGCCCTAACCCTAACCCTAACCCTAACCCTAGCCCTAGCCCTAGCCCTAGCCCTAACCCTAAACCTAGCCCTAGCCCTAGCCCTAGCCCTAGCCCTAGCCCTAACCCGAAACCTAACCCTAGCCCTTGCCCTAGCCCTAGCCCTAGCCTTAGCCCTAACACTAACCCTAATCCTAGCCCTAGCCCTAGCCCTAAACCTAACCCTAACCCTAGCCATAAACCTAACCCTATCCATAGCCCTAACCCTAGCCCTAACCCTAAACATGATCCTAGCCCTAGTCCAAGCCCTAGCATAGCCCTAACCCTAACCCTATCCCAAGACCTAGCCCTAGCCCTAGCCCTAGCCCTAGCCCTAACCCTAACCCTAGCCATAGACCTAGCACTAGCCCGAGTCCTAGCCCTATCCCTAGCCCTAGCCCTAACCATAACCCTAGCCCTAGCACTAGCCCGAGCCCTAGCCCTAGCCCTAGCCATAACCATAACCCTAGCCCTAACTTTAAACCTATCCCTAAACCTAACCCTAACCCTAGAACTAGCCCTAGCCCTAGCCCTAGCAATAGCCCTAACCTTAACCCTAACACTAGCCCTAGCCCTAACCCTAACCCTAGCCCTAACCCTAACCCTAACCCTAACCCTAGCCCTAGCCCTAGCCCTAGCCCTAACCCTAACCCTAACCCTAAAGCTCACTCTAGCCCGAGCCCTAACCCTAGCCCTAGCCCTAACCCTAACCCTAAACCTAACCCTAGCCCTAGCCCTAGCCCTAACGATAACCCTAACCCTAACCCTAACCCTAGCCCTAGCCCTAACCCTAATCCTATCCCTAAACCTAACCCTAGCCCTAACCCTAACCCTAGCCCTAAACCTAACCCTAACCCTAACCCTAACCCTAGGCCTAGCCCTAGCCCTAGCCCTAGGCCTAGCCCTAACCCTAACCCTAGCCCTAACCCTACCCTAAACCTAACCCTAACCCTAGGCCTAGCACTAGCCCTAGCCCTAACCCTAACCCTAACCCTAAGCAAAACACTAGCCCTAGCCCTAACCCTAACTCTAACCCTATCCCTAACCCTAGCCCTAGACCTAGCCCTAGCCCTAGCCCTAACCCTAACCCTAGCCCTAGCCCTAACCCTAACTTAACCCTATACCTAACCCTAGCCCTAGCCCTAGTTCTAGCCTTAGCCCTAACCCTAACACTAGCCCCAGCCCTAGACCTAGTCCTAGGCCTATACCAAACCCTAACCCTAAACCTAGCCCTAACCCTAACCCTAACCCTAACCCTAACCCTAGCCCTAGCCCTAGCCCTAGCCCTAAACCTAACCCTAGCCCTAGCCCTAGCCCTAGCCCTAACCCGAAACCTAACCCTAGCCCTAGCCCTAGCCCTAGCCCTAGCCCTAGCCCTAACACTAACCCTAACCCTAACCCTAGCCCTAGCCCTAGCCCTAACCCTAACCCTAACCGTAGCCCTAAACCTAACCCTATCCCTAGCCCTAACCCTAGCCCTAACCCTAAACATGATCCTAGCCCTAGTCCTAGCCCTAGCCCTAGCCCTAACCCTAACCCTAACCCTAGACCTAGCCCTAGCCCTAGCCCTAGCCCTAACCCTAACCCTAACCCTAGCCCTAGCCCTAGCCATAGCCCGAGCCCTAGCCCTAGCCCTAGCCCTAGCCCTAACCATAACCCTAGCCCTAGCCCTAGCCCGAGCCCTAGCCCTAGCCCTAGCCCTAACATTAAACTTAACCCTAACTCTAAACCTATCCCTAAACCTACCCCTAACCCTAGAACTAGCCCTAGCCCTAGCCCTACAATAGCCCTAACCCTAACCCTAACACTAGCCCTAGCCCTAACCCTAACCGTAGCCCTAACCCTAACCCTAACCCTAACCCTAGCCCTAGCCCAAGCCCTAGCCCTAACCCTAACCCTAACTCTAAAGCTCACTCTAGCCCGAGCCCTAACCCTAGCCCTAGCCCTAACCCTAACCCTAACCCTAGCCCTAGCCCTAGCCCTAACGAAACCCTAACCCTAACCCTAACCCTAGCCCTAGCCCTAACCCTAATCCTATCCCTAAACCTAACTCTAGCCCTAACCCTAACCCTAGCCCTAAACCTAACCCTAACTCTAACCCTAACCCCAGGCCTAGCCCTAGCCCTAGACCTAACCATAACCCTAGCCCTAACCCTAACCCAAAACCTAAACCTAACCCTAGGCCTAGCCCTAGCCCTAGCCCTAACCCTAACCCTAACCCTAACCCTAGCCCTAGCCTTAGCCCTAACCCTAACCCTAGCCCCATCCCTAGCCCTAGCCATAGCCCTACCCCTAGCCCTAAACCTAACCCTAACCCTAACCCTAGCCCTAGCCCTAGCCCTAGCCCTAACCCTAACCCTAACCCTAACCATAGCCCTAACCCTAACCCTAGCCCTAACCGTAACCCTAACCCTAACCCTAGACCTAACCCAAGCCCTAGACCTAACCCTAACCCTAGCACTAGCCCTAGCCCTAGCCCTAGCCCTAACCCGAACCCTAACACTAGCCCTAGCCCTAGCCCCAGCCGTAACCCTAACCCTAACCCTAGCCCTAGCCGTAACCCTAACTCTAGCCGTAACCCTAACCCTAGACCGAGCCCTAGCCCTAAACCTAACCCTAGCCCTAGCCCTAACCCTAGCCCTAACCCTAACCCTAGCCCTAGCCCTAGCCCTATCCCTAGTCCTAACCCTAACCCTAACCCTAACACTAGCCCTAGCCCTAGTCCTAACCCTAACCCTAACCCTAGCCCTAGTCCTAACCCTAACCCTAACCCTAACCCGAGCCCTAGCCCTAACCCTAACCCTAACCCTACCCCTAGCCCTAGCCCTAGCCCTAGGCCTAGCCTAAGCCCTAGCCCTAACCCTAACCCTAACCCTAACCCTAGCCCTAAACCTAACCCTATCCCTAACCCTAACACTAGCCCTAACCCTAAACATGATCCTAGCCCTAGACCTAGCCCTAACCCTAGCCCCAACCCTAACCCTAACCCTAGCCCTAGCCCTAGCCCTAGCCCGAGCCCTAGCCCTAGCCCTAGCCCTAGCCCTAACCCTAACCCTACCCCTAACACTAAACCTATCCCTAAACCTAACCCTAACCCTAAAACTAGCTCTAGCCCTAACCCTAGCCCTAGCCCTAGCCCTAACCCTAACCCTAACCCTAGCCCTAGCCGTAACCCTAACCCTAGCCCTAACCCTAAACCTAGCCCGAGCCCTAGCCCTAACCCTAACCCTAGCCCTAGCCCTAGCCCTAACACTAGACCTAGCCCTATCCCTAGACCTAACCCTAGCCCTAGCCCTAACCCTAACCCTAACCCTAACCCTAGCCCGAGCCCTAGACCTAGCCCTAACCCTAACCCTAACCTTAGCACTAGCCCTAGCCCTAGCCCTAGCCCTAGCCCTAACCCTAGCCCTAACCCTAGCCCTAGCCCTAGCACTAGCCCTAGCCCTAAACCTAGCCCTAAACCTAACCCTAGCCCTAGCCTTAGCCCTAACCCCAGCCCTAACCCTAACCCTAGCCCTAGCCCTAGCCCTAACCCTAGCCCTAACCCTAACCCTAACCCTAGTCCTAGCCCTACCCCTATCCCTAGCCCTAGCCCTAACCCTAATCCTAACCCTAACCCTAGCCCTAGCCCTAGCCCTAACGATACCCTAACCCTAACCCTAGCCCTAGCCCTAACCCTAATCCCATCCCTAAACCTAACCCTAGCCCTAACCTTAACCCTAGCCCTAAACCTAACCGTAACCCTAACCCTAGGCCTAGCCCTAGGCCTAGCCCTAGCCCTAGCCCTAACCCTAACCCTAGCCTAACCCTAACCCTAACCCTAACCCTAACCCTAACCCTAACCCTAAGCCTTAGCATAAACCTAGCCCTAGCCCTAACCCTAATCTAGCCCTAACCCTAACTCTAGCCCTAGCCCTACCCCGAGCCCTAGCCCTAGCCCTAGACCTAAACTTAGCCCTAGCCCTAACCCTAGCCCTAACCCTAAGCCT
Source organism: Sylvilagus floridanus (assembly GCA_949820135.1). Taxonomy (NCBI): domain Eukaryota; kingdom Metazoa; phylum Chordata; class Mammalia; order Lagomorpha; family Leporidae; genus Sylvilagus; species Sylvilagus floridanus. The sequence continues at coordinate 145,542,862 of OX463227.1, forward strand.
AACCCTAGCACTAGCCCTAGCCCTAGCCCTAGCCCTAGCCTTAGCCCTAACCCTAACCCTAGCCCCATCCCTAGCCCTAGCCATAGCCCTAGCCCTAGCACTAACACTAACCCTAAACCTAGCCCTAGCCCTAGCCCTAACCATAACACTAGCACTAACCCTAGCCCGAGCCCTAGCCCTAGCCCTAGCCCCAACCATAACCCTAACCCTAACCCTAGCCCTAACCCTAACCCTAACCCTAACCCTAAACCTAACCCTAAACCTTGGCCTAGCCCTAGCCCTAACCCTAACCCTAACCCTAAGCATAACCCTAGCCCTAGCCCTCCCCCTAAACCTAACCCTAACCCTAGCACTAACCCTAACCCTAACCCAAATCATAGCCCTACCCATAGCCCTAGCCCTAGCCCTAACCCTAACCCTAAACCTAACCCTTGTCCTAGCCCTAGCACTAGCCCAAGGCCTAGCCCTAGCCCTAACCCTAACACTGGCCCCAGCCCTAGACCTAGCCCTAGCCCTAAACCTAACCCTAACCCTAGCCCTAAACCTAAACCTATTCATAGCCCTAACCCTAGCCCTAAACCTAAACAAGATCCTAGCCCTAGTCCTAGCCCTAGCATAGCCCAAACCCTAACCCTATCCCTAGACCTAGCCCTAGCCCTAGCCCTAGCCCTAACCCTAACCCTAACCCTAGCGCTAGACCTAGCCCTAACCCGAGCCCTAGCCCTAGCCGTAGCCCTAAGCATAACCCTAGACCTAGCACTAGCCCGAGACCTAGCACTAGCCCTAGCACTAACCATAACCCTAACCCTAACTCTAAACCTATCCCTAAACCTAACCCTAACCCTAGAACTAGCCCTAGCCCTAGCCCTAGCAATAGCCCTAACCCTAACCCTAACACTAGCCCTAGCCCTAACCCTAACCGTAGCCCTAACCCTAACCCTAGCCCTAACCCTAACCCTAACCCTAAACCTAGCCCTAGCCCAAGCCCTAGCCCTAACCCTAACCCTAACCCTAAAGCTCACTCTAGCCCGAGCCCTAACCCTAGCCCTAGCCCTAACCCTAACCCTAACCCTAGCCCTAGCCCTAACGAAACCCTAACCCTAAACCTAACCCTAGCCCTAGCCCTAACCCTAATCCTATCCCTAAACCTAACTCTAGCCCTAACCCTAACCCTAGCCCTAAACATAACCCTAACTCTAACCCTAACCCCAGGCCTAGCCCTAGCCCTAGACCTAACCCTAACCCTAGCCCTAACCCTAACACAAAACCTAACCCTAACCCTAGGCCTAGCCCTAGCCCTAGCCCTAACCCTAACCCTAACCCTAACCCTAGCCCTAGCCTTAGCCCTAACCCTAACCCTAGCCCCATCCCTAGCCCTAGCCATAGCCCTAGCCCTAGCCCTAACCCTAACCCTAACCCTAACCCTAGCCCTAGCCCTAGCCCTAGCCCTAACCCTAACCCTAACCCTAACCATAGCCCTAACCCTAACCCTAGCCCTAACCGTAACCCTAACCCTAAACCAGACCTAGCCCAAGCCCTAGACCTAACCCTAACCCTAGCACTAGCCCTAGCCCTAGCCCTAGCCCTAACCCGAACCCTAACACTAGCCCTAGCAATAGCCCCAGCCGTAACCCTAACCCTAACCCTAGCCCTAGCCGTAACCCTAACTCTAGCCGTAACCCTAACCCTAGACCGAGCCCTAGCCCTAAACCTAACCCTAGCCCTAGCCCTAACCCTAGCCCTAACCCTAACCCTAGCCCTAGCCCTAGCCCTTTCCCTAGACCTAACCCTAACCCTAACCCTAACACTAGCCCTAGCCCTAGTCCTAACCCTAACCCTAACCCTAGCCCTAGTCCTAACCCTAACCCTAACCCTAACCCTAGCCCTAGCCCTAACCCTAACCCTAACCCTACCCCTAGCCCTAGTCCTAGGCCTAGCCCAAGCCCTAGCCCTAACCCTAACCCTAACCCTAACCCTAGCCCTAAACCTAACCCTATCCCTAGCCCTAACACAAGCCCTAACCCTAAACATGATCCTAGCCCTAGACCTAGCCCTAACCCTAGCCCCAACCCTAACCCTAGCCCTAGCCCTAGCCCTAGCCCTAGCCCTAGCCCTAGCCCTAGCCCTAACCCAAACCCTAACCCTAACCCTAAACCTATCCCTAAACCTAACCCTAACCCTAAAACTAGCTCTAGCCCTAACCCTAGGCCTAGCCCTAGCCCTAACCCTAACCCTAACCCTAGCCCTAGCCGTAACCCTAACCCTAGCGCTAACCCTAACCCTAGCCCGAGCCCTAGCCCTAACCCTAACCCTAGCCCTAGCCCTAGCCCTAACACTAGCCCTAGCCCTAGCCCTATCCCTAGACCTAACCCTAGCCCTAGCCCTAACCCTAACCCTAACCCTAAACCTAGCACGAGCCCTAGACCTAGCCCTAACCCTAACCCTAACCTTAGCACTAGCCCTAGCCCTAGCCCTAGCCCTAGCCCTAACCCTAGCCCTAACCCTAGCCCTAGCCCTAGCACTAGCCCTAGCCCTAAACCTAGCCCTAACCCTAACCCTAGCCCTAGCCCTAGCCCTAACCCCAGCCCTAACCCTAACCCTAGCCCTAGCCCTAGCCCTAACCCTAGCCCTAACCCTAACCCTAACCCTAGTCCTAGCCCTACCCCTATCCCTAGCCCTAGCCCTAACCCTAACCCTAACCCTAACCCTAGCCCTAGCCCTAGCCCTAACGATACCCTAACCCTAACCCTAGCCCTAGCCCTAACCCTAATCCCATCCCTAAACCTAACCCTAGCCCTAACCTTAACCCTAGCCCTAAACCTAACCGTAACCCTAACCCTAGGCCTAGCCCTAGGCCTAGCCCTAGCCCTAGCCCTAACCCTAACCCTAGCCTAACCCTAACCCTAACTCTAACCCTAACCCTAACCCTAACCCTAACCCTAACCCTAAGCCTTAGCATAAACCTAGCCCGAGCCCTAACCCTAATCTAGCCCTAACCCTAACTCTAGCCCTATCCCTACCCCGAACCCTAGCCCTAGCCCTAGACCTAAACTTAGCCCTAGCCCTAACCCTAGCCCTAACCCTAAGCCTAACCCTAGCACTAGCCCTAGCCCTAGCCCTAGCCCTAGCCTTAGCCCTAACCCTAACCCTAGCCCCATCCCTAGCCCTAGCCATAGCCCTAGCCCTAGCACTAACACTAACCCTAAACCTAGCCCTAGCCCTAGCCCTAACCATAACACTAGCACTAACCCTAGCCCGAGCCCTAGCCCTAGCCCTAGCCCCAACCATGACCCTAACCCTAACCCTAGCCCTAACCCTAACCCTAACCCTAACCCTAAACCTAACCCTAAACCTTGGCCTAGCCCTAGCCCTAACCCTAAACCTAACCCTAACCCTAGCACTAACCCTAACCCTAACCCTAATCATAGCCCTACCCATAGCCCTAGCCCTAGCCTTAACCCTAACCCTAAACGTAACCCTTGTCCTAGCCCTAGTACTAGCCCAAGTCCTAGCCCTAGCCCTAACCCTAACACTGGCCCCAGCCCTAGACCTAGCCCTAGCCCTAAACCTAACCCTAACCCTAGCCCTAAACCTAAACCTATTCATAGCCCTAACCCTAGCCCTAACCCTAAACATGATCCTAGCCCTAGTCCTAGCCCTAGCATAGCCCTAACCCTAACCCTATCCCTAGACCTAGCGCTAGCCCTAGCCCTAGCCCTAACCCTAACCCTAACCCTAGCGCTAGACCTAGCCCTAACCCGAGCCCTAGCCCTAGCCGTAGCCCTAAGCATAACCCTAGACCTAGCACTAGCCCGAGCCCTAGCACTAGCCCTAGCACTAACCATAACCCTAACCCTAACTCTAAACCTATCCCTAAACCTAACCCTAACCCTAGAACTAGCCCTAGCCCTAGCCCTAGCAATAGCCCAAACCCTAACCCTAACACTAGCCCTAGCCCTAACCCTAACCGTAGCCCTAACCCTAACCCTAGCCCTAACCCTAACCCTAACCCTAAACCTAGCCCTAGCCCAAGCCCTAGCCCTAACCCTAACCCTAACCCTAACCCTAAAGCTCACTCTAGCCCGAGCCCTAACCCTAGCCCTAGCCCTAACCCTAACCCTAACCCTAGCCCTAGCCCTAACGAAACCCTAACCCTAACCCTAACCCTAGCCCTAGCCCTAACCCTAATCCTATCCCTAAACCTAACTCTAGCCCTAACCCTAACCCTAGCCCTAAACATAACCCTAACTCTAACCCTAACCCCAGGCCTAGCCCTAGCCCTAGACCTAACCCTAACCCTAGCCCTAACCCTAACCCAAAACCTAACCCTAACCCTAGGCCTAGCCCTAGCCATAGCCCTAGCCCTAGCCCTAACCCTAACCCTAACCCTAACCCTAGCCCTAGCCCTAGCCCTAGCCCTAACCCTAACCCTAACCCTAACCATAGCCCTAACCCTAACCCTAGCCCTAACCGTAACCCTAACCCTAAACCTAGACCTAGCCCAAGCCCTAGACCTAACCCTAACCCTAGCACTAGACCTAGCCCTAGCCCTAGCCCTAACCCGAACCATAACACTAGCCCTAGCCCTAGCCCCAGCCGTAACCCTAACCCTAACCCTAGCCCTAGCCGTAACCCTAACTCTAGCCGTAACCCTAACCCTAGACCGAGCCCTAGCCCTAAACCTAACCCTAGCCCTAGCCCTAACCCTAGCCCTAACCCTAACCCTAGCCCTAGCCCTAGCCCTATCCCTAGTCCTAACCCTAACCCTAACCCTAACACTAGCCCTAGCCCTAGTCCTAACCCTAACCCTAACCCTAGCCCTAGTCCTAACCCTAACCCTAACCCTAGCCCTAGCCCTAACACTAACCCTAACCCTACCCCTAGCCCTAGTCCTAGGCCTAGTCCAAGCCCTAGCCCTAACCCTAACCCTAACCCTAACCCTAACCCTAGCCCTAAACCTAACCCTATCCCTAGCCCTAACACTAGCCCTATCCCTAAACATGATCCTAGCCCTAGACCTAGCCCTAACCCTAGCCCCAACCCTAACCCTAACCCTAGCCCTAGCCCTAGCCCTAGCCCGAGCCCTAGCCCTAGCCCTAGCCCTAGCCCTAACCCTAACCCTAACCCTAACCCTAAACCTATCCCTAAACCTAACCCTAACCCTAAAACTAGCTCTAGCCCTAACCCTAGCCCTAGCCCTAGCCCTAAACCTAACCCTAACCCTAGCCCTAGCCGTAACCCTAACCCTAGCCCTAATCCTAACCCTAGCCCAAGCCCTAGCTCTAACCCTAACCCTAGCCCTAGCCCTAGCCCTAACACTAGCCCTAGCCCTATCCCTAGACCTAACCCTAGCCCTAGCCCTAACCCTAACCCTAACCCTAACCCTAGCCCGAGCCCTAGACCTAGCCCTAACCCTAAACCTAACCTTAGCACTAGCCCTAGCCCTAGCCCTAGCCCTAGGCCTAACCCTAGCCCTAACCCTAGCCCTAGCCCTAGCACTAGCCCTAGCCCTAAACCTAGCCCTAACCCTAACCCTAGCCCTAGCCCTAGCCCTAACCCCAGCCCTAACCCTAACCCTAGCCCTAGCCCTAGCCCTAAACCTAGCCCTAACCCTAACCCTAGTCCTAGCCCTACCCCTATCCCTAGCCCTAGCCCTAACCCTAACCCTAACCCTAACCCTAGCCCTAGCCCTAGCCCTAACGATACCCTAACCCTAACCCTAGCCCTAGCCCTAACCCTAATCCCATCCCTAAACCTAACCCTAGCCCTAACCTTAACCCTAGCCCTAAACCTAACCGTAACCCTAACCCTAGGCCTAGCCCTAGGCCTAGCCCTAGCCCTAGCCCTAACCCTAACCCTAGCCTAACCCTAACCCTAACCCTAACCCTAACCCTAACCCTAACCCTAACCCTAAGCCTTAGCATAAACCTAGCCCTAGCCCTAACCCTAATCTAGCCCTAACCCTAACTCTAGCCCTAGCCCTACCCCGAACCCTAGCCCTAGCCCTAGACCTAAACTTAGCCCTAGCCCTAACCCTAGCCCTAACCCTAAGCCTAACCCTAGCACTAGCCCTAGCCCTAGCCCTAGCCCTAGCCTTAGCCCTAACCCTAACCCTAGCCCCATCCCTAGCCCTAGCCATAGCCCTAGCCCTAGCACTAACACTAACCCTAAACCTAGCCCTAGCCCTAGCCCTAACCATAACACTAGCACTAACCCTAGCCCGAGCCCTAGCCCTAGCCCTAGCCCCAACCATAACCCTAACCCTAACCCTAGCCCTAACCCTAACCCTAACCCTAACCCTAAACCTAACCCTAAACCTTGGCCTAGCCCTAGCCCTAACCCTAACCCTAACCCTAAGCATAACCCTAGCCCTAGCCCTAGCCCTAAACCTAACCCTAACCCTAGCACTAACCCTAACCCTAACCCTAATCATAGCCCTACACATAGCCCTAGCCCTAGCCCTAACCCTAACCCTAAACCTAACCCTTGTCCTAGCCCTAGCACTAGCCCAAGTCCTAGCCCTAGCCCTAACCCTAACACTGGCCCCAGCCCTAGACCTAGCCCTAGCCCTAAACCTAACCCTAAACCTAGCCCTAAACCTAAACCTATTCATAGCCCTAACCCTAGCCCTAACCCTAAACATGATCCTAGCCCTAGTCCTAGCCCTAGCATAGCCCTAACCCTAACCCTATCCCTAGACCTAGCCCTAGCCCTAACCCTAACCCTAACACTAGCGCTAGACCTAGCCCTAACCAGAGCCCTAGCCCTAGCCCTAGCCCTAACCATAACCCTAGCCCTAGCACTAGCCCGAGCCCTAGCACTAGCCCTAGCACTAACCATAACCCTAACCCTAACTCTAAACCTATCCCTAAACCTAACCCTAACCCTAGAACTAGCCCTAGCCCTAGCCCTAGCAATAGCCCTAACCCTAACCCTAACACTAGCCCTAGCCCTAACCCTAACCGTAGCCCTAACCCTAACCCTAACGCTAACCCTAGCCCTAGCCCTAGCCCTAGCCCTAACCCTAACACTAACCCTAAAGCTCACTCTAGCCCGAGCCCTAACCCTAGCCATAACCCTATCCCTAAACCTAACCCTAGCCCTAGCCCTAACGATAACCCTAAACCTAACCCTAACCCTAGCACTAGCGCTAACCCTAATCCTATCTCTAAACCTAACCCTAGCCCTAACCCTAACCATAGCCCTAAACCTAACCCTTACCCTAACCCTAACCCTAGGCCTAGGCCTAGCCCTAGCCCTAGCCCTAGCCCTAACCCTAACCCTATCCCTAACCCTAACTCTAAACCTAACCCAAACCCTAGGCCTAGCCCTAGCCCTAGCCCTAACCCTAACCCTAACCTTAAGCAAAACCCTAGCCCTAGCCCTAACCCTAACTCTAACCCTATCCCTAACCCTAGCCCTAGCCCTAGCCCAGCCCTAGCCCTAACCCTAACCCTAGCCCTAACCCTAACCCTAACCCTAACCCTAAACCTAAACCTTGGCCTAGCCCTAGCCCTAGCCCTAGCCCTAACCCTAACCCTAACCCTAAGCATAAACCTAGCCCTGGCCCTAACCCTAACCCTAACCCTAGCCCTAGCCCTAACCCGAGCCCTAAGCCTAGCCCTAGACCTAACCTTAGCCCTAGCCCTAACCCTAGCCCTAACCCTAACCCTAGCCCTAGCCCTAGCCCTAGCCCTAGCCCTAACCCGAACCCTAACCCTAGCCCTAGCACTAGCCCTAGCCCTAGACCTAGACCTAACACTAACCCTAACCCTAGCCCTATCCCTAGCCCTAACCATAACACTAGCACTAGCCCTAGCCCGAGCCCTAGCCCTAGTCCTAGCCCTAACCATAACCCTAACCCTAACCCTAGCCCTAACCCTAACCCTAACCCTAACCCTAACCCTAAACCTTGGCCTAGCCCTAGCCCTAGCCCTAGCCCTAACCCTAAACCTAACCCTAAGCATAACCCTAGCCCTAGCCCTAGCCCTAAACCTAACCCTAACCCTAGCACTAACCCTAATCCTAACCCTAATCCTAGACCTACCCATAGCCCTAGCCCTAGCCCTAACCCTAACCCTAACCTTAACCTTGTCCTAGCCCTAGCCCTAGCCCTAGGCCTAGCCCTAGCCCTAACCCTAACACTAGCCCCAGCCCTAGACCTAGTCCTAGCCCTAACCCTAACCCTAACCCTAGCCCTAGCCCTAGCACTAGCCCGAGCCCTAGCTCTAGTCCTCGCCCTAACCATAACCCTAGCCCTAGCCCTAGCCCGAGACCTAGCCCTAGCCCTAGCCCTAACCATAACCCTAACCCTAACTCTAAACCTATCCCTAAACCTAACCCTAACCCTAGAACTAGCCCTAGCCCTAGCCCTAGCAATAGCCCTAAACCTAACCCTAACACTAGGCCTAGCCCTTACCCTAACCCTAGCCCTAACCCTAACCCTAACCCTAACCCTAGCCCTAGCCCTAGCCCTAGCCCTAACCCTAACCCTATCCCTAAAGCTCACTCAAGCCCGAGCCCTAACCCTAGCCCTAGCCCTAGCCCTAACCCTAACCCTAAACCTAGCACTAGCCCTAGCCCTAACGATAACCCTAACCCTAACCCTAACCCTAGCCCTAGCCCTAACCCTAATCCTATCCCTAAACCTAACCCTGGCCCTAACCCTAACCCTAGCCCTAAACCTAACCCTAACCCTAACCCTAAACCTAGACCTAGCCCTAGCCCTAGACCTAGCCCTAGCCCTAACCCTAACTCTAGCCCTAACCCTAACCCTAAACCTAACCCTAACCCTAGGCCTAGCACTAGCCCTAGCCCTAAACCTAACCCTAACCCTAAGCATAACCCTAGCCCTAGCCGTAACCCTAACCCTAACCCTAGCCCGAGCCCTAGCCCTAACCCTAACCCTAGCACTAGCCCTAGCCCTAACCCTAGCCCTAACTCTAACCCTAGCCCTAGCCCTAGCCCTAACCCTAACCATAACCCTAACACTAACCCTAGCCCTAGTCCTCACCCTAACCCTAACCCTAGCCCTAGTCCTAACCCAAAACCTAACCCTAACCCTAACTTTATCCCTAGCCGAAACCCTAACCCTAACCCTACCCCTAGCCCTAGCCCTAGGCCTAGCCCAAGCCCCAGCCCTAGTCCTAACCCTAACCCTATCCCTAAACCTAGCGCTAAACCTAACCCTATCCCTAGCCCTAACCCTACCCCTAACACTAAACATGCTCCTAGACCTAGCCCTAGCCCAAGCCCCAGCCCTAGCCCTAACCCTAACCCTAACCCTAACCCTAGCGCTAAACCTAACCCTATCCCTAGCCCTAACCCTACCCCTAACACTAAACATGATCCTAGCCCTAGCCCTAGCCATAGCCCTAGCCCTAACCCTAACCCTAACCCTACACTTAGCCCTAGACCTAGCCCTAGCCCTAACCCTAACCATAACCCTAGCCCTAGCCCTAGCCCTAGCCCGAGCCCTAGCCCTAGCCCTAACCCTCGCCCTAACCCTAACCCTAACCCTAAATCTAACCCTAACCCTAACCCTAAGCATAAACCTAGCCCTGGCCCTAACCCTAACCCTAGCCCTAACCCTAACCCTAGCCCTAGCCCTAACCATAAACCTATCCCTAAACCTAACCCTAATCTAGAACTAGCCCCAGCCCTAGCCCTAGCACTAGCCCTAGCCCTAGCCCTAACCCTAACCCTAGCCCTAACCCTAAACCTAAACCTTGGCCTAGCCCTAGCCCTAGCCCTAGCCCTAGCCCTAACCCTAACCCTAACCCTAAGCATAAACCTAGCCCTGGACCTAACCCTAACCCTAGCCCTAACCCTAACCCTAGCCCTAGCCCTAGCCCGAGCCCTAGGCCTAGCCCTAGACCTAACCTTAGCCCTAGCCCTAACCCTAGCCCTAACCCTAAACCCTAGCCCTAGCCCTAGCCCTAGCCCTAGCCCTAACCCGAACCCTAACCCTAGCCCTAGCACTAGCCTGGCCCTAGCCCTAGCCCGAACACTAACACTAACCCTAGCCCTAGCCCTAGCCCTAACCATAACACTAGCACTAGCCCTAGCCAGAGTCCTAGCCCTAGCCCTAGCCCTAATCATAACCCTAACCCTAACCCTAGCCCTAACCCTAACACTTACCCTAACCCTAACCCTAAACCTTGGCCTAGCCCTAGCCCTAGCCCTAGCCCTAACCCTATCCCTAACACTAAGCATAAGCCTAGCCCTAGCCCTAGCAATAAATCTAACCCTAACCCTAGCACTAACCCTAACCCTAACCCTAATCCTAGCCCTACCCATAGCCCTAGCCCTAGCCCTAACCCTAACCCTAACCCTAACCATTGTCCTACCCTAGCCCTAGCCCTAGGCCTAGCCCTAGCCCTAACCCTAACACTAGCCCCAGCCCTAGACCTAGTTCTAGCCCTAAACCTAACCCTAACCCTAAACCTAGCCCTAACGCTAACCCTAACCCTAACCCTACCCCTAGCCCTAGCCCTAGCCCTAACCCTAAAC
>OX463227.1:145555873-145565873 GCA_949820135.1 Sylvilagus floridanus
ATAGCCCTAGACCTAGCCCTAACCCTAACCCTAACCCTAACCCTTGTCCTAGCCCTAGCCCTAGCCCTAGGCCTATCCCTAGCCCTAACCCTAACACTAGCACCAGTCTAGACCTAGTTCTAGCCCTAAACCTAACCCTAACCCTAAACCTAGCCCTAACCCTAACCCTAACCCTAACCCTACCCCTAGCCCTAGCCCTAGCCCTAACCCTAAACCTAGCCCTAGCCCTAGCCCTAGCCCTAGCCCTAACCCGAAACCTAACCCTAGCCCTTGCCCTAGCCCTAGCCCTAGCCTTAGCCCTAACACTAACCCTAATCCTAGCCCTAGTCCTAGCCCTAAACCTAACCCTAACCCTAGCCCTAAACCTAACCCTATCCATAGCCCTAACCCTAGCCCTAACCCTAAACATGATCCTAGCCCTAGTCCTAGCCCTAGCATAGCCCTAACCCTAACCCTATCCCTAGACCTAGCCCTAGCCCTAGCCCAAGCCCTAACCCTAACCCTAGGCATATACCTAGCACTAGCCCGAGCCCTAGCCCTAACCCTAACCCTATCCCTAGACCTAGCCCTAGCCCTAGCCCTAGCCCTAACCCTAACCCTAGCCATATACCTAGCACTAGCCCGAGCCCTAGCCCTATCCCTAGCCCTAGCCCTAACCATAACCCTAGCCCTAGCACTAGCCCGAGCCCTAGCCCTAGCCCTAGCCATAACCATAACCCTAGCCCTAACTTTAAACCTATCCCTAAACCTAACCCTAACCCTAGAACTAGCCCTAGCCCTAGCCCTAGCAATAGCCCTAACCTTAACCCTAACACTAGCCCTATCCCTAACCCTAACCCTAGCCCTAACCCTAACCCTAACCCTAACCCTAGCCCTAGCCCTAGCCCTAGCCCTAACCCTAACCCTAACCCTAAAGCTCACTCTAGCCCGAGCCCTAACACTAGCCCTAGCCCTAACCCTAACCCTAAACCTAACCCTAACCCGAGCCCGAGCCCTAGCCCTAGGCCTAGCCCTAACATTAACCCTAACCCTAACTCTAAACCTATCCCTAAACCTAACCCTAACCCTAGAACTAGCCCTAGCCCTAGTCCTACAATAGCCCTAACACTAACCTTAACCCTAGCCCTAGCCTTAGCCCTAACCCTAACCCTAGCCCCATCCCTAGCACTAGCCATAGCCCTAGCCCTAGCCCTAAAACTAACCCTAACCCTAACCCTAGCCCTAGCCCTAGCCCTAGCCCTAACCCTAACTCTAACCCTAACCCTAGCCCTAGCCCTAACCCTAGCCCTAAACCTAACCCTAACAATAACCCTAGTCCTAGCCCTAGCCCTAGCCCTAGGCCTAGCCCAAGCCCTAGCCCTAACCCTAACCCTAACCCTAACCCTAGCCCTAAACCTAACCCTATCCCTAGCCCTAACACTAGCCCTAACCCTAAACATGATCCTAGACCTAGACCTAGCCCTAACCCTACCCCAACCCTAACCCTAACCCTTGCCCTAGCCCTAGCCCTAGCCCGAGCCCTAGCCCTAGCCCTAGCCCTAACCCTAACCCTAACCCTAACCCTAACCCTAAACCTATCCCTAAACCTAACCCTAACCCTAAAACTAGCTCAGGCCCTAGCCCTAGCCCTAGCCCTAGCCCTAACACTAACACTAACCCTAGCCCTAGCCCTAGCCCTAACCCCAGCCCTAACCCTAACCCTAGCCCTAGCCCTAGCCCTAACCCTAGCCCTAACCCTAACCCTAACCCTAGTCCTAGCCCTACCCCTATCCCTAGCCCTAGCCCTAACCCTAACCCTAACCCTAACCCTAGCCCTAGCCCTAGCCCTAACGATACCCTAACCCTAACCCTAACCCTAACCCTAGCCCTAGCCCTAACCCTAATCCCATCCCTAAACCTAACCCTAGCCCTAACCTTAACCCTAGCCCTAAATCTAACCGTGACCCAAACCCTAGGCCTAGCCCTAGCCCTAGCCCTAGCCCTAGCCCTAACCCTAGCCTAACCCTAACCCTAACCCTAACCCTAACCCTAACCCTAACCCTAAGCCTTAGCATAAACCTAGCCCTAGCCCTAACCCTAATCTAGCCCTAACCCTAACTCTAGCCCTAGCCCTACCCCGAGCCCTAGCCCTAGCCCTAGACCTAAACTTAGCCCTAGCCCTAACCCTAGCCCTAACCCTAAGCCTAACCCTAGCACTAGCCCTAGCCCTAGCCCTAGCCCTAGCCTTAGCCCTAACCCTAACCCTAGCCCCATCCCTAGCCCTAGCCATAGCCCTAGCCCTAGCACTAACACTAACTCTAACCGTAGCCCTAGCCCTAGCCCTAGCCCTAGCCCCAACCATAACCCTAACCCTAACCCTAGCCCTAACCCTAAACCTAACCCTAAACCTAACCCTAAACCTAACCCTAAACATTGGCCTAGCCCTAGCCCTAACCCTAAACCTAACCCTAAGCATAACCCTAGCCCTAGCCCTAGCCCTAAACCTAACCTATAACCCTACCACTAACCCTAACCCTAACCCTAATCCTATCCCTACCCATAGCCCTAGCCCTAGCCCTAACCCTAACCCTAAACCTAACCCTTGTCCTAGCCCTAGCACTAGCCCTAGGCCTACCCCTAGCCCTAACCCTAACACTAGCCCCAGCCCTAGACCTAGTCCTAGCCCTAAACCTAACCCTAACCCTAAACCTAGCCCTAACCCTAAACCTAACACTAACCCTAACCCTAGCCCTAACCCTAAACATGATCCTAGCCCTAGCCCTAGCCCTAACCCTAACCCTAAACCTAACCCTTGTCCTAGCCCTAGCACTAGCCCAAGGCCTAGCCCTAGCCCTAACCCTAACACTGGCCCCAGCCCTAGACCTAGCCCTAGCCCTAAACCTAACCCTAACCCTAGCCCTAAACCTAATCCTATCCATAGCCCTAACCCTAGCCCTAACCCTAGCCCGAGCCCTAGACCTAGCCCTAACCCTAACCCTAACCTTAGCACTAGCCCTAGCCCTAGCCCTAACCCTAGCCCTAACCCTAGCCCTAGCCCTAGCACTAGCCCTAGCCCTAAACCTAGCCCTAACCCTAACCCTAGCCCTAGCCCTAGCCCTAACCCCAGCCCTAACCCTAACCCTAGCCCTAGCCCTAGCCCTAACCCTAGCCCTAACCCTAACCCTAACCCTAGTCCTAGACCTAACCATATCCCTAGCCCTAGCCCTAACCCTAACCCTAACCCTAACCCTAGCCCTAGCCCTAGCCCTAACGATACCATAACCCTAACCCTAACCCTAACCCTAGCCCTAGCCCTAACCCTAATCCCATCCCTAAACCTAACCCTAGCCCTAACCTTAACCCTAGCCCTAAATCTAACCGTGACCCAAACCCTAGGCCTAGCCCTAGCCCTAGCCCTAGCCCTAGCCCTAACCCTAGCCTAACCCTAACCCTAACCCTAACCCTAACACTAACCCTAACCCTAAGCCTTAGCATAAACCTAGCCCTAGCCCTAACCCTAATCTAGCCCTAACCCTAACTCTAGCCCTAGCCCTACCCCGAGCCCTAGCCCTAGCCCTAGACCTAAACTTAGCCCTAGCCCAAACCCTAGCCCTAACCCTAAGCCTAACCCTAGCACTAGCCCTAGCCCTAGCCCTAGCCTTAGCCCTAACCCTAACCCTAGCCCCATCCCTAGCCCTAGCCATAGCCCTAGCCCTAGCACTAACACTAACCCTAACCCTAGCCCTAGCCCTAGCCCTAACCATAACACTAGCACGAACCCTAGCCCGAGCCCTAGCCCTAGCCCTAGCCCCAACCATAACCCTAACCCTAACCCTAGCCCTAACCCTAACCCTAACCCTAACCCTAACCCTAACCCTAAACCTTGGCCTAGCCCTAGCCCTAGCCCTAGCCCTAACCCTAAACCTAACCCTAAGCATAACCCTAGCCCTAGCCCTAGCCCTAAACCTAACCCTAACCCTAGCACTAACCCTAATCCTAACCCTAATCCTAGACCTACCCATAGCCCTAGCCCTAGCCCTAACCCTAACCCTAACCCTAAACCTTGTCCTAGCCCTAGCCCTAGCCCTAGGCCTAGCCCTAGCCCTAACCCTAACACTAGCCCCAGCCCTAGACCTAGTCCTAGCCCTAACCCTAACCCTAACCCTAGCCCTAGCCCTAGCCCTAGCCCGAGCCCTAGCTCTAGTCCTCGCCCTAACCATAACCCTAGCCCTAGCCCTAGCCCGAGCCCTAACCCTAGCCCTAGCCCTAACCATAACCCTAACCCTAACTCTAAACCTATCCCTAAACCTAACCCTAACCCTAGAACTAGCCCTAGCCCTAGCCCTAGCAATAGCCCTAACCCTAACCCTAACCCTAACCCTAGCCCTAGCCCTAGCACTAGCCCTAACCCTAACCCTATCCCTAAAGCTCACTCAAGCCCGAGCCCTAACCCTAGCCCTAGCCCTAGCCCTAACCCTAACCCTAAACCTAGCACTAGCCCTAGTCCTAACGATAACCCTAACCCTAACCCTAACCCTAGCCCTAGCCCTAACCCTAATCCTATCCCTAAACCTAACTCTAGCCCTAACCCTAACCCTAGCCCTAAACATAACCCTAACTCTAACCCTAACCCCAGGCCTAGCCCTAGCCCTAGACCTAACCCTAACCCTAGCCCTAGCCCTAACCCTAACCCTAACCCTAACCCTAGCCCTAGCCTTAGCCCTAACCCTAACCCTAGCCCCATCCCTAGCCCTAGCCATAGCCCTAGCCCTAGCCCTAACCCTAACCCTAACCCTAACCCTAGCCCTAGCCCTAGCCCTAGCCCTAACCCTAACCCTAACCCTAACCATAGCCCTAACCCTAACCCTAGCCCTAACCGTAACCCTAACCCTAAAACTAGACCTAGCCCAAGCCCTAGACCTAACCCTAACCCTAGCACTAGACCTAGCCCTAGCCCTAGCCCTAACCCGAACCATAACACTAGCCCTAGCCCTAGCCCCAGCCGTAACCCTAACCCTAACTATAGCCCTAGCCGTAACCCTAACTCTAGCCGTAACCCTAACCCTAGACCGAGCCCTAGCCCTAAACCTAACCCTAGCCCTAGCCCTAACCCTAGCCCTAACCCTAACCCTAGCCCTAGCCCTAGCCCTATCCCTAGTCCTAACCCTAACCCTAACCCTAACACTAGCCCTAGCCCTAGTCCTAACCCTAACCCTAACCCTAGCCCTAGTCCTAACCCTAACCCTAACCCTAACCCTAGCCCTAGCCCTAACACTAACCCTAACCCTACCCCTAGCCCTAGTCCTAGGCCTAGTCCAAGCCCTAGCCCTAACCCTAACCCTAACCCTAACCCTAACCCTAGCCCTAAACCTAACCCTATCCCTAGCCCTAACACTAGCCCTATCCCTAAACATGATCCTAGCCCTAGACCTAGCCCTAACCCTAGCCCCAACCCTAACCCTAACCCTAGCCCTAGCCCTAGCCCTAGCCCGAGCCCTAGCCCTAGCCCTAGCCCTAACCCTAACCCTAACCCTAACCCTAAACCTATCCCTAAACCTAACCCTAACCCTAAAACTAGCTCTAGCCCTAACCCTAGCCCTAGCCCTAGCCCTAAACCTAACCCTAACCCTAGCCCTAGCCGTAACCCTAACCCTAGCCCTAATCCTAACCCTAGCCCGAGCCCTAGCTCTAACCCTAACCCTAGCCCTAGCCCTAGCCCTAACACTAGCCCTAGCCCTATCCCTAGACCTAACCCTAGCCCTAGCCCTAACCCTAACCCTAACCCTAACCCTAGCCCGAGCCCTAGACCTAGCCCTAACCCTAAACATAACCTTAGCACTAGCCCTAGCCCTAGCCCTAGCCCTAGGCCTAACCCTAGCCCTAACCCTAGCCCTAGCCCTAGCACTAGCCCTAGCCCTAAACCTAGCCCTAACCCTAACCCTAGCCCTAGCCCTAGCCCTAACCCCAGCCCTAACCCTAACCCTAGCCCTAGCCCTAGCCCTAAACCTAGCCCTAACCCTAACCCTAGTCCTAGCCCTACCCCTATCCCTAGCCCTAGCCCTAACCCTAACCCTAACCCTAACCCTAGCCCTAGCCCTAGCCCTAACGATACCCTAACCCTAACCCTAGCCCTAGCCCTAACCCTAATCCCATCCCTAAACCTAACCCTAGCCCTAACCTTAACCCTAGCCCTAAACCTAACCGTAACCCTAACCCTAGGCCTAGCCCTAGGCCTAGCCCTAGCCCTAGCCCTA
This sequence comes from Sylvilagus floridanus, assembly GCA_949820135.1. Taxonomy (NCBI): domain Eukaryota; kingdom Metazoa; phylum Chordata; class Mammalia; order Lagomorpha; family Leporidae; genus Sylvilagus; species Sylvilagus floridanus. The sequence goes on from OX463227.1 coordinate 145,562,107, forward strand.
ACCCTAACCCTAGCCTAACCCTAACCCTAACCCTAACCCTAACCCTAACCCTAACCCTAACCCTAACCCTAAGCCTTAGCATAAACCTAGCCCTAGCCCTAACCCTAATCTAGCCCTAACCCTAACTCTAGCCCTAGCCCTACCCCGAACCCTAGCCCTAGCCCTAGACCTAAACTTAGCCCTAGCCCTAACCCTAGCCCTAACCCTAAGCCTAACCCTAGCACTAGCCCTAGCCCTAGCCCTAGCCCTAGCCTTAGCCCTAACCCTAACCCTAGCCCCATCCCTAGCCCTAGCCATAGCCCTAGCCCTAGCACTAACACTAACCCTAAACCTAGCCCTAGCCCTAGCCCTAACCATAACACTAGCACTAACCCTAGCCCGAGCCCTAGCCCTAGCCCTAGCCCCAACCATAACCCTAACCCTAACCCTAGCCCTAACCCTAACCCTAACCCTAACCCTAAACCTAACCCTAAACCTTGGCCTAGCCCTAGCCCTAACCCTAACCCTAACCCTAAGCATAACCCTAGCCCTAGCCCTAGCCCTAAACCTAACCCTAACCCTAGCACTAACCCTAACCCTAACCCTAATCATAGCCCTACACATAGCCCTAGCCCTAGCCCTAACCCTAACCCTAAACCTAACCCTTGTCCTAGCCCTAGCACTAGCCCAAGTCCTAGCCCTAGCCCTAACCCTAACACTGGCCCCAGCCCTAGACCTAGCCCTAGCCCTAAACCTAACCCTAAACCTAGCCCTAAACCTAAACCTATTCATAGCCCTAACCCTAGCCCTAACCCTAAACATGATCCTAGCCCTAGTCCTAGCCCTAGCATAGCCCTAACCCTAACCCTATCCCTAGACCTAGCCCTAGCCCTAACCCTAACCCTAACACTAGCGCTAGACCTAGCCCTAACCAGAGCCCTAGCCCTAGCCCTAGCCCTAACCATAACCCTAGCCCTAGCACTAGCCCGAGCCCTAGCACTAGCCCTAGCACTAACCATAACCCTAACCCTAACTCTAAACCTATCCCTAAACCTAACCCTAACCCTAGAACTAGCCCTAGCCCTAGCCCTAGCAATAGCCCTAACCCTAACCCTAACACTAGCCCTAGCCCTAACCCTAACCGTAGCCCTAACCCTAACCCTAACCCTAAACCTAGCCCTAGCCCTAGCCCTAGCCCTAACCCTAACACTAACCCTAAAGCTCACTCTAGCCCGAGCCCTAACCCTAGCCATAACCCTATCCCTAAACCTAACCCTAGCCCTAGCCCTAACGATAACCCTAAACCTAACCCTAACCCTAGCACTAGCGCTAACCCTAATCCTATCTCTAAACCTAACCCTAGCCCTAACCCTAACCATAGCCCTAAGCCTAACCCTTACCCTAACCCTAACCCTAGGCCTAGGCCTAGCCCTAGCCCTAGCCCTAGCCCTAACCCTAACCCTATCCCTAACCCTAACTCTAAACCTAACCCAAACCCTAGGCCTAGCCCTAGCCCTAGCTCTAACCCTAACCCTAACCTTAAGCAAAACCCTAGCCCTAGCCCTAACCCTAACTCTAACCCTATCCCTAACCCTAGCCCTAGCCCTAGCCCAGCCCTAGCCCTAACCCTAACCCTAGCCCTAACCCTAACCCTAACCCTAACCCTAAACCTAAACCTTGGCCTAGCCCTAGCCCTAGCCCTAGCCCTAACCCTAACCCTAACCCTAAGCATAAACCTAGCCCTGGCCCTAACCCTAACCCTAACCCTAGCCCTAGCCCTAACCCGAGCCCTAAGCCTAGCCCTAGACCTAACCTTAGCCCTAGCCCTAACCCTAGCCCTAACCCTAACCCTAGCCCTAGCCCTAGCCCTAGCCCTAGCCCTAACCCGAACCCTAACCCTAGCCCTAGCACTAGCCCTAGCCCTAGACCTAGACCTAACACTAACCCTAACCCTAGCCCTATCCCTAGCCCTAACCATAACACTAGCACTAGCCCTAGCCCGAGCCCTAGCCCTAGTCCTAGCCCTAACCATAACCCTAACCCTAACCCTAGCCCTAACCCTAACCCTAACCCTAACCCTAACCCTAAACCTTGGCCTAGCCCTAGCCCTAGCCCTAGCCCTAACCCTAAACCTAACCCTAAGCATAACCCTAGCCCTAGCCCTAGCCCTAAACCTAACCCTAACCCTAGCACTAACCCTAATCCTAACCCTAATCCTAGACCTACCCATAGCCCTAGCCCTAGCCCTAACCCTAACCCTAACCTTAACCTTGTCCTAGCCCTAGCCCTAGCCCTAGGCCTAGCCCTAGCCCTAACCCTAACACTAGCCCCAGCCCTAGACCTAGTCCTAGCCCTAACCCTAACCCTAACCCTAGCCCTAGCCCTAGCACTAGCCCGAGCCCTAGCTCTAGTCCTCGCCCTAACCATAACCCTAGCCCTAGCCCTAGCCCGAGACCTAGCCCTAGCCCTAGCCCTAACCATAACCCTAACCCTAACTCTAAACCTATCCCTAAACCTAACCCTAACCCTAGAACTAGCCCTAGCCCTAGCCCTAGCAATAGCCCTAACCCTAACCCTAACACTAGGCCTAGCCCTTACCCTAACCCTAGCCCTAACCCTAACCCTAACCCTAACCCTAGCCCTAGCCCTAGCCCTAGCCCTAACCCTAACCCTATCCCTAAAGCTCACTCAAGCCCGAGCCCTAACCCTAGCCCTAGCCCTAGCCCTAACCCTAACCCTAAACCTAGCACTAGCCCTAGCCCTAACGATAACCCTAACCCTAACCCTAACCCTAGCCCTAGCCCTAACCCTAATCCTATCCCTAAACCTAACCCTGGCCCTAACCCTAACCCTAGCCCTAAACCTAACCCTAACCCTAACCCTAAACCTAGGCCTAGCCCTAGCCCTAGACCTAGCCCTAGCCCTAACCCTAACTCTAGCCCTAACCCTAACCCTAAACCTAACCCTAACCCTAGGCCTAGCACTAGCCCTAGCCCTAAACCTAACCCTAACCCTAAGCATAACCCTAGCCCTAGCCGTAACCCTAACCCTAACCCTATCCCTAACCCTAGCCCGAGCCCTAGCCCTAACCCTAACCCTAGCACTAGCCCTAGCCCTAACCCTAGCCCTAACTCTAACCCTAGCCCTAGCCCTAGCCCTAACCCTAACCATAACCCTAACACTAACCCTAGCCCTAGTCCTCACCCTAACCCTAACCCTAGCCCTAGTCCTAACCCAAAACCTAACCCTAACCCTAACTTTATCCCTAGCCGAAACCCTAACCCTAACCCTACCCCTAGCCCTAGCCCTAGGCCTAGCCCAAGCCCCAGCCCTAGTCCTAACCCTAACCCTATCCCTAAACCTAGCGCTAAACCTAACCCTATCCCTAGCCCTAACCCTACCCCTAACACTAAACATGCTCCTAGACCTAGCCCTAGCCCAAGCCCCAGCCCTAGCCCTAACCCTAACCCTAACCCTAACCCTAGCGCTAAACCTAACCCTATCCCTAGCCCTAACCCTACCCCTAACACTAAACATGATCCTAGCCCTAGCCCTAGCCATAGCCCTAGCCCTAACCCTAACCCTAACCCTACACTTAGCCCTAGACCTAGCCCTAGCCCTAACCCTAACCATAACCCTAGCCCTAGCCCTAGCCCTAGCCCGAGCCCTAGCCCTAGCCCTAACCCTAGCCCTAACCCTAACCCTAACCCTAAATCTAACCCTAACCCTAACCCTAAGCATAAACCTAGCCCTGGCCCTAACCCTAACCCTAGCCCTAACCCTAACCC
>OX463227.1:145573373-145578373 GCA_949820135.1 Sylvilagus floridanus
GAACCTTAAGCAAAACCCTAGCCCTAGCCCTAACCCTAACTCTAACCCTATCCCTAACCCTAGCCCTAGCCCTAGCCCAGCCCTAGCCCTAACCCTAACCCTAGCCCTAACCCTAACCCTAACCCTAACCCTAAACCTAAACCTTGGCCTAGCCCTAGCCCTAGCCCTAGCCCTAACCCTAACCCTAACCCTAAGCATAAACCTAGCCCTAGCCCGAAACCTAACCCTAACCCTAGCCATAAACCTAACCCTATCCATAGCCCTAACCCTAGCCCTAACCCTAAACATGATCCTAGCCCTAGTCCTAGCCCTAGCATAGCCCTAACCCTAACCCTATCCCTAGAACTAGCCCTAGCCCTAGCCCTAGCCCTAACCCTAAACCTAGCCATAGACCTAGCACTAGCCCGAGCCCTAGCCCTATCCCTAGCCCTAGCCCTAACCATAACCCTAGCCCTAGCACTAGCCCGAGCCCTAGCCCTAGCCCTAGCCATAACCATAACCCTAGCCCTAACGCTAACCCTAACCCTAAACCTAACCCTAACCCTAGAACTAGCCCTAGCCCTAGCCCTAGCAATAGCCCTAACCTTAACCCTAACACTAGCCCTAGCCCTAACCCTAACCCTAGCCCTAACCCTAACCCTAACCCTAACCCTAGCCCTAGCCCTAGCCCTAGCCCTAACCCTAACCCTAACCCTAAAGCTCACTCTAGCCCGAGCCCTAACGCTAGCCCTAGCCCTAACCCTAACCCTAAACCTAACCCTAGCCCTAGCCCTAGCCCTAACGATAACCCTAACCCTAACCCTAACCCTAGCCCTAGCCCTAACCCTAATCCTATCCCTAAATCTAACCCTAGCCCTAACCCTAACCCTAGCCCTAAACCTAACCCTAACCCTAACCCTAACCCTAGGCCTAGCCATAGCCCTAACGAAACCCTAACCCTAACCCTAACCCTAGCCCTAGCCCTAACCCTAATCCTATCCCTAAACCTAACTCTAGCCCTAACCCTAACCCTAGCCCTAAACCTAACCCTAACCCTAACCCTAACCCCAGGCCTAGCCCTAGCCCTAGACCTAACCCTAACCCTAGCCCTAACCCTAACCCAAAACCTAACCCTAACCCTAGGCCTAGCCCTAGCCCTAGCCCTAACCCTAAACCTAACCTTAACCCTAGCCCTAGCCTTAGCCCTAACCCTAACCCTAGCCCCATCCCTAGCACTAGCCATAGCCCTAGCCCTAGCCCTAACCCTAACCCTAACCCTAACCCTAACCCTAGCCCTAGCCCTAGCCCTAGACCTAATCCTAACCCTAACCCTAACCCTAGCCCTAGCCCTAACCCTAATCCTATCCCTAAATCTAACCCTAGCCCTAACCCTAACCCTAGCACTAAACCTAACCCTAACCCTAACCCTAACCCTAGGCCTAGCCCTAGCCCTAGCCCTAGCCCTAGCCCTAACCCTAACCCTAGCCCTAACCCTACCCTAAACCTAACCCTAACCCTAGGCCTAGCACTAGCCCTAGCCCTAACCCTAACCATAGCCCTAAACCTAACCCTAACCCTAACCCTAACCCTAGGCCTAGCCCTAGCCCTAGCCCAGCCCTAGCCCTAACCCTAACACTATCCGTAACCCTAACCCTAAACCTAACCCAAACCCTAGGCCTAGCCCTAGCCCTAGCCCTAACCCTAACCCGAACCTTAAGCAAAACCCTAGCCCTAGCCCTAACCCTAACTCTAACCCTATCCCTAACCCTAGCCCTAGCCCTAGCCCAGCCCTAGCCCTAACCCTAACCCTAGCCCTAACCCTAACCCTAACCCTTACCCTAAACCTAAACCTTGGCCTAGCCCTAGCCCTAGCCCTAGCCCTAACCCTAACCCTAACCCTAAGCATAAACCTAGCCCTAGCCCGAAACCTAACCCTAACCCTAGCCATAAACCTAACCCTATCCATAGCCCTAACCCTAGCCCTAACCCTAAACATGATCCTAGCCCTAGTCCTAGCCCTAGCATAGCCCTAACCCTAACCCTATCCCTAGAACTAGCCCTAGCCCTAGCCCTAGCCCTAACCCTAACACTAGCCATAGACCTAGCACTAGCCCGAGCCCTAGCCCTATCCCTAGCCCTAGCCCTAACCATAACCCTAGCCCTAGCACTAGCCCGAGCCCTAGCCCTAGCCCTAGCCATAACCATAACCCTAGCCCTTACGCTAACCCTAACCCTAAACCTAACCCTAACCCTAGAACTAGCCCTAGCCCTAGCCCTAGCAATAGCCCTAACCTTAACCCTAACACTAGCCCTAGCCCTAACCCTAACCCTAGCCCTAACCCTAACCCTAACCCTAACCCTAGCCCTAGCCCTAGCCCTAGCCCTAACCCGAACCCTAACCCTAAACCTCACTCTAGCCCGAGCCCTAACCCTAGCCCTAGCCCTAACCCTAACCCTAAACCTAACCCTAGCCCTAGCCCTAGCCCTAACGATAACCCTAACCCTAACCCTAACCCTAGCCCTAGCCCTAACCCTAATCCTATCCCTAAATCTAACCCTAGCCCTAACCCTAACCCTAGCCCTAAACCTAACCCTAACCCTAACCCTAACCCTAGGCCTAGCCCTAGCCCTAGCCCTAGCCCTAGCCCTAACCCTAACCCTAGCCCTAAACCTACCCTAAACCTAACCCTAACCCTAGGCCTAGCACTAGCCCTAGCCCTAACCCTAACCCTAGCCCTAGCCCTAACCCTAACTCTAACCCTATACCTAACCCTAGCCCTAGCCCTAGTTCTAGCCCTAGCCCTAACCCTAACACTAGCCCCAGCCCTAGACCTAGTCCTAGTCCTATACCTAACCCTAACCCTAAACCTAGCCCTAACCCTAACCCTAACCCTAACCCTAGCCCTAGCCCTAGCCCTAGACCTAACCCTAACCCTAGCCCTAGCCCTAGCCCTAGCCCTAACCCGAAACCTAACCCTAGCCCTAGCCCTAGCCCTAGCCCTAGCCCTAGCCCTAACACTAACCCTAACCCTAACCCTAGCCCTAGCCCTAGCCCTAACCCTAACCCTATCCGTAGCCCTAAACCTAACCCTATCCCTAGCCCTAACCCTAGCCCTAACCCTAAACATGATCCTAGCCCTAGTCCTAGCCCTAGCCCTAGCCCTAACCCTAACCCTAACCCTAGACCTAGCCCTAGCCCTAGCCCTAGCCCTAACCCTAACCCTAACCCTAGCCCTAGCCCTAGACCTAGCCCGAGTCCTAGCCCTAGCCCTAGCCCTAACCATAACCCTAGCTCTAGCCCTAGCCCGAGCCCTAGCCCTAGCCCTAGCCCTAACATTAACCCTAACCCTAACTCTAAACCTATCCCTAAACCTAACCCTAACCCTAGAACTAGCCCTAGCCCTAGTCCTACAATAGCCCTAACCCTAACCTTAACACTAGCCCTAGCCCTAACCCTAACCCTAGCCCTAACCCTAACCCTAACCCTAACCCTAGCCCTAGCCCAAGCCCTAGCCCTAACCCTAACCCTAACCCTAAAGCTCACTCTAGCCCGAGCCCTAACCATAGCCCTAGCCCTAACCCTAACCCTAACCTTAACCCCAGCCCTAGCCCTAGCCCTAACGAAACCCTAACCGTAACCCTAACCCTAGCCCTAGCCCTAACCCTAATCCTATCCCTAAACCTAACTCTAGCCCTAACCCTAACCCTAGCTCTAAACCTAACCCTAACCCTAACCCTAACCCCAGGCCTAGCCCTAGCCCTAGACCTAACCCTAACCCTAGCCCTAACCCTAACCCAAAACCTAACCCTAAACCTAGGCCTAGCCCTAGCCCTAGCCCTAACCCTAACCCTAACATTAACCCTAGCCCTAGCCTTAGCCCTAACCCTAACCCTAGCTCTAGCCCTAGCCCGAGCCCTAGCCCTAGCCCTAGCCCTAATATTAACCCTAACCCTAAATCTAAACCTATCCCTAAACCTAACCCTAACCCTAGAACTAGCCCTAGCCCTAGTCCTACAATAGCCCTAACCCTAACCTTAACACTAGCCCTAGCCCTAACCCTAACCCTAGCCCTAACCCTAACCCTAACCCTAACTCTAGCCCTAGCCCAAGCCCTAGCCCTAACCCTAACCCTAACCCTAAAGCTCACTCTAGCCCGAGCCCTAACCCTAGCCCTAGCCCTAACCATAACCCTAACCCTAACCCTAACCCTAGCCCTAGCCCTAACCCTAGCCCTAAACCTAACCCTAACAATAACCCTAGTCCTAGCCCTAGCCCTAGCCCTAGGCCTAGCTCTAGCCCTAACCCTAACCCTAGCCCTAGCCCTAGACCTATACCTAGCCCTAAACCTATCCCTAACCCTAACCCTAGCCCTAACCGTAACCCTAACCCTAACCCTAGACTTAGCCCAAGCCCTAGACCTAACCCTAACCCTAGCCCTAGCCCTAGCCCTAGCCCTAGCCCTAACCCGAACCCTAACACTAGCCCTAGCCCTAGCCCCAGCCGTTACCCTAACCCTAAACCTAGCCCTAGCCCTAACCCTAACCCTAGCCGTAACCCTAACCCTAGACCGAGCCCTAGCCCTAAACCTAACCCTAGCCCTAGCCCTAACCCTAGCCCTAACCCTAACCCTAGCCCTAGCCCTAGCCCTATCCCTAGTCCTAACCCTAACCCTAACCCTAACACTAGCCCTAGCCCTAGTCCTAACCCTAACCCTAACCCTAGCCCTAGTCCTAACCCTAACCCTAACCCTAACCCTAGCCCTAGCCCTAACCCTAACCCTAACCCTACCCCTAGCCCTAGCCCTAGGCCTAGCCCAAGCCCTAGCTCTAACCCTAACCCTAACCCTAACCCTAGCCCTAAACCTAACCCTATCCCTAGCCCTAACACTAGCCCTAACCCTAAACATGATCCTAGCCCTAGACCTAGCCCTAACCCTAGCCCCAACCCTAACCCTAACCCTAGCCCTAGCCCTAGCCCTAGCCCGAGCCCTAGCCCTAGCCCTAGCCCTAACCCTAACCCT
>OX463227.1:145580873-145583373 GCA_949820135.1 Sylvilagus floridanus
CTAACCCTAACCCTAACCCTAACCCTAAACCTAAACCTTGGCCTAGCCCTAGCCCTAGCCCTAGCCCTAACCCTAACCCTAACCCTAAGCATAAACCTAGCCATAGCCCTAACCCTAACCCTAACCCTAGCCCTAGCCCTAACCCGAGCCCTAGGCCTAGCCCTAGACCTAACCTTAGCCCTAGCCCTAACCCTAGCCCTAACCATAACCCTAGCCCTAGCCCTAGCCCTAGCCCTAGCCCTAGCCCTAACCCGAACCCTAACCCTAGCCCTAGCACTAGCCCTAGCCCTAGACCTAGACCAAACACTAACCCTAACCCTAGCCCTATCCCTAGCCCTAACCATAACACTAGCACTAGCCCTAGCCCGAGCCCTAGCCCTAGTCCTAGCCCTAACCATAACCCTAACCCTAACCCTAGCCCTAACCCTAACCCTAACCCTAACCCTAACCCTAAACCTTGGCCTAGCCCTAGCCCTAGCGCTAGCCCTAACCCTAACCCTAACCCTAAGCATAACCCTAGCCCTAGCCATAGCCCTAAACCTAACCCTAACCCTAGCACTAACCCTAACCCTAACCCTAATCCTAGCCCTACCCATAGCCCTAGCCCTAGCCCTAACACTAACCCTAACCCTAAACCTTGTCCTAGCCCTAGCCCTAGCCCTAGGCGTAGCCCTAGACCTAACCCTAACACTAGCCCCAGCCCTAGACCTAGTCCTAGCCCTAACCCTAACCCTAACCCTAGCCCTAGCCCTAGCCCTAGCCCTATCCCGAGCCCTAGCCCTAGCCCTAGCCCTAACCATAACCCTAACCCTAACTCTAAACCTATCCCTAAACCTAACCCTAACACTAGAACTAGCCCTAGCCCTAGCCCTAGCAATAGCCCTAACCCTAACCCTAACACTAGGCCTAGCCCTTACCCTAACCCAAGCCCTAACCCTAACCCTAACCCTAGCCCTAGCCCTAGCCCTAGCCCTAACCCTAACCGTATACCTAAAGCTCACTCTAGCCCGAGCCCTAAACCTAGCCCTAGCCCTAGCCCTAACCCTAACCCTAAACCTAGCACTAGCCCTAGCCCTAACGATAACCCTAACCCTAACCCTAACCCTAGCCCTAGCCCTGACCCTAATCCTATCCCTAAACCTAACCCTAGCCCTAACCCTAACCCTAGCCCTAAACCTAACCCTAACCCTAATCCTAAACCTAGGCCTAGCACTAGCCCTAGCCCTAGCCCTAGCCCTAACCCTAACCCTAGCCCTAACCCTAACCCTAAACCTAACCCTAACCCTAGGCCTAGCCCTAGCCCAAGCCCTAAACCTAACCCTAACCCTAAGCATAACCCTAGCCCTAGCAGTAACCCTAACCCTAGCCCTAACGCTAACCCTAGCCTGAGCCCTAGCCCTAACCCTAACCCTAGCCCTAGCCCTAGCCCTAAACCTAACCATAACCCTAACACTAACCCTAGCCCTTGTCCTCACCCTAACCCTAACCCTAGGCCTAGTCCTAACCCTAACCCTAACCCTAACCCTACCCCTAGCCCTAGCACTAGGCCTAGCCCAAGCCCCAGCCCTAGCCCTAACCCTAACCCTAACCCTAACCCTAGCGCTAAACCTAACCCTATCCCTAGCCCTAACCCTACCCCTAACACTAAACATGCTCCTAGCCCTAGCCCTAGCCCAAGCCCCAGGCCTAGCCCTAACCCTAACCCTAACCATAACCCTAGCACTAAACCTAACCCTATCCCTAGCCCTAACCCTACCCCTAACACTAAACATGATCCTACTCCTAGCCCTAGCCATAGCCCTAGCCCTAACCCTAATCCTAACCCTAGACTTAGCCCTAGCCCTAGCCCTAGCCCTAACCCTAACCATAACCCTAGCCCTAGCCATAGCCCTAGCCCGAGCCCTAGCCCTAGCCCTAGCTCTAGGCCTAACCATAACCCTAACCCTAACCATAAACCTATCCCTAAACCTAACCCTAATCTAGAACTAGCCCCAGCCCTAGCCGTAACCCTAACCCTACCCCTAACCCTAACCCTAGCCCGAGCCCTAGCCCTAACCATAACCCTAGCCCTAGCCCTATCCCTATACCTAACCCTAGCCCTAGCCCTAATCCTAACCCTAACACTAAACCTAGCCCGAGCCCTAGCCCTAGGCCTAACCCTAAACCTAACCCTAAGCCTAACCCTAGCTCTAGCCCTAGCCCTAGCCCTAACACTACCCCAGCCCTAACCCTAGCCCAAGCCCTAGACCTAGCCCTTGCCCTAGCCCTAGCCCTAGCCCTACAACTAATGCTAACCCTAAACCTAAACCTAAACCTAGCCCTAACCCTAACCCTAGCCCTAAACCTAACGCTAACAATAACCCTAACCCTAGCCCTAGCCCTAGCCCTAGCCCTAGCCCTAAACCTAACACTAACCCTAGCCCTAGCCCTAGCCCTAACCCTAACCCTAAACCTAGCCCTAGCGCTAACCCTAGCTCTAACCCAAACCCTAGCCCTAGCC
>OX463227.1:145585873-145588373 GCA_949820135.1 Sylvilagus floridanus
CTAACCATAACCCTCACCTAACCCTAGACCTAACGCTAACCCTAACCCTAAACCTAACCCTAAACCTTGGCCTAGCCCTAGCCCTAGCCCTAGCCCTAACCCTAAACCTAACCCTAAGCATAACCCTAGCCCTAGCCCTAGCCCTAAACCTAACCCTAACCCTAGCACTACCCTAACCCTAACCCTAATCCTAGCCCTACCCATAGCCCTAGCCCTAGCCCTAACCCTAACCCTAACCCTAACCCTTGTCCTAGCCCCAGCCCTAGCCCTAGACCTAGCCCTATCCCTAACCCTAACACTACCCCCAGCCCTAGACCTAGTCCTAGCCCTAAACAAAACCCTAACCCAAAACCTAGCCCTAACCCTAACCCTAACCCTAGGCCTAGCCCAAGCACTAACCCTAACACTAGCCCCAGCCCTAGACCTAGTCCTAGCCCTAAACCTAACCCTAACCATAACCTAGCCCTAACCCTAACCCTAACCCTAACCCTAGCCCTAGCCGTAGCCCTAACCCTAACCCTAACCCTAGCCCTAGCCCTAGCCCTAGCCCTAACCCTAACCCTAGCCCTAGCCCTAGCCCTAGCCCTAGCCCTAGCCCTGGCCCTAGCCCTAACACTAACCCTAACCCTAGTCCTATCCCTAGCCCTAACCCTAACCCTAACCCTAGCCCTAAACCTAACCCTATCCCTAGCCCTAACCCTAGCCCTAAACCTAAACATGATCCTAGAACTAGTCCTAGCCCTAGCCCTAGCCCTAACCCTAGCCATAGCTCTAGCCCGAGCCCTAGCCCTAGCCCTAGTCCTAACCATAACCCTAGCCCTAGCCCTAGCCCGAGCCCTAGACCTATACCTAACACTAACCCTAACCGTAACTCTAAACCTATCCCTAACCCTAGAACTAGCCCTAGCCCTAGCCCTAGCAATAGCCCTAACCCTAACCCTAACACTAGCCCAAGCACTTCCCCTAACCCTAGCCCTAACCCTAACCCTAAACCTAACCCTAGCCCTAGCCCAAGACCTAGCCCTAACCCTAACCCTAACCCTAAAGCTCACTCTAGCCCGAGCCCTAACCCTAGCCCTAGCCCTAACCCTAACCCTAACCCTAACCCTAGCCCTAGCCCTAGCCCTAACGATAATCCTAACCCTAACCCTAACCCTAGCCCTAGCCCTAACCCTAATCCTATCCCTAAACCTAATCCTAGCCCTAACCCTAACCATAGCCCTAAACCTAACCCTAACCCTAACCCTAACCCTAGGCCTAGACCTAGCCCTAGCCCTAGCCCTAACCCGAACCCTAACCCTAACCCTAGCCCTAGCCCTAGCCCTAGCCCTAACACTAACCCTAACCCTAGCCCTAGCCCTAGCCCTAACCATAACACTAGCACTAGCCCTAGCCCGAGCCCTAGCCCTTGCCCTAGCCCTAACCATAACCCTAACCCTAACCCTAGCCCTAGCCCTAGCCCTAACCCTAACTCTAGCCCTAGCCCTAGCCCTAGCCCTAGCCCTAACCCTAACCCTAACCCTAACCCTAGCCCTAGCCCTAACCCTAATCCTATCCCTAAACCTAACCCTACCCTAACCCTAAACCTAGCCCTAAACCTAACCCTAACCCTAACCCTAACCCTAGGCCTAGCCCTAGCCCTAGCCCTAGCCCTAGCCCTAGCCCTAACCTGAAACCTAACCCTAGGACTAGCCCTAGCCCTAGCCCTAGCACTAGCCCCAACACTAACCCTAACCCTAGCCCTAGCCCTTGCCCTAACCCTAACCCTAACCCTAGCCCTAAACCTAACCCTATCCCTAGCCCTAACCCTAGCCCTAACCCTAAACATGATCCTAGCCCTAGTCCTAGCCCTAGCCCTAGCCCTAACCCTAACCCTAACCCTAGCCCTAGCCCTAGCCCTAGCCCTAGCCCTAACCCTAACCCTAACCCTAGCCCTAGCCCTAGACCTAGCCCTAGCCCTAGCCCTAGCCCTAAACATAACCCTAGCCCTAGCCCTAGCCCGAGGCCTAGCCCTAGCCCTAGCCCTAACACTAACCCTAACCCTAACTCTAAACCTATCCCTAAACCTAACCCTAACCCTAGAATTAGCCCTAGCCCTAGCCCTAGCAATAGCCCTAAACCTAACCCTAACACTAGCCCTAGCCCTAACCCTAACCCTAGCCCTAACCCTAACCCTAGCCCTAACACTAGCCCTAGCCCAAGCCCTAGCCCTAACCCTAACCCTAACCCTAAAGCTCACTCTAGCCCGAGCCCTAACCCTAGCCCTAGCGCTAACCCTAACCCTAACCCTAGCCGTAGCCCTAGCCCTAACGATAACCCTAACCCTAACCCTAACCCTAGCCCTAGCCCTAACCCCAATCCTATCACTAAACCTAACCCTATTCCTAACCCTAACCCTAGCCCTAAACCTAACCCTAAACCTAACCCTAACCCTAGGCCTAGCCCTAGCCCTAACCCTAACCCTAGCCCTAACCCTAACACTAGCCCGAGCCCTAGCCCT
>OX463227.1:145593373-145595873 GCA_949820135.1 Sylvilagus floridanus
ACCCTAAACCTAGCACTAGCCCTAGCTCTAACGATAACCCTAACCCTAACCCTAACCCTAGCCCTAGCCCTGACCCTAATCCTATCCCTAAACCTAACCCTAGCCCTAACCCTAACCCTAGCCCTAAACCTAACCCTAACCCTAACCCTAAACCTAGGCCTAGCCCTAGCCCTAGCCCTAGCCCTAGCCCTAACTCTACCCCTAGCCCTAGCCCTAGGCCTAGCCCTAGCCCTAACTCTAACCCTAGCCCTAGCCCTAGCCCTAACCCTAACCATAACCCTAACACTAACCCTAGCCCTTGTCCTCACCCTAACCCTAACCCTAGGCCTAGTCCTAACCCTAACCACAACCCTAACCCTAACACTATCCCTAGCCCTAACCCTAACCCTAACCCTAACCCTACCCCTAGCCCTAGCCCTAGGCCTAGCCCAAGCCCCAGCCCTAGCCCTAACCCTAACCCTAACCCTAACCCTAGCGCTAAACCTAACCCTATCCCTAGCCCTAACCCTACCCCTAACACTAAACATGCTCCTAGCCCTAGCCCTAGCCCAAGCCCCGGGCCTAGCCCTAACCCTAACCCTAACCATAACCCTAGCACTAAACCTAAACCTATCCCTAGCCCTAACCCTACCCCTAACACTAAACATGATCCTACTCCTAGCCCTAGCCATAGCCCTAGCCCTAACCCTAACCCTAACCCTAGACTTAGCCCTAGCCCTAGCCCTAGCCCTAACCCTAACCATAACCCTAGCCCTAGCCATAGCCCTAGCCCGAGCCCTAGCCCTAGCCCTAGCTCTAGGCCTAACCATAACCCTAACCCTAACCATAAACCTATCCCTAAACCTAACCCTAATCTAGAACTAGCCCCAGCCCTAGCCCTAGCCCTAGCCCTAACCCTAACCCTAACCCTAACCCTAGCCCTAGCCGTAACCCTAACCCTACCCCTAACCCTAACCCTAGCCCGAGCCCTAGCCCTAACCATAACCCTAGCCCTAGCCCTATCCCTATACCTAACCCTAGCCCTAGCCCTAAACCTAACCCTAACACTAAACCTAGCCCGAGCCCTAGCCCTAGGCCTAACCCTAAACCTAACCCTAAGCCTAACCCTAGCTCTAGCCCTAGCCCTAGCCCTAACACTACCCTAACCCTAACCCTAGCCCAAGCCCTAGACCTAGCCCTTGCCCTAGCCCTAGCCCTAGCCCTACAACTAATGCTAACCCTAAACCTAAACCTAAACCTAGCCCTAACCCTAACCCTAGCCCTAAACCTAACGCTAACAATAACCCTAACCCTAGCCCTAGCCCTAGCCCTAGCCCTAGCCCTAAACCTAACCCTAAACCTAGCCCTAGCGCTAACCCTAGCTCTAACCCAAACCCTAGCCCTAGCTCTAGCCCTAGCCCTAACCCTAACCCTAACCCTAACCCTAATCCTAGCCCTACCCATAGCCATAGCCCTACCCTAACCCTAACCCTAAACCTAACCCTAGCCCTAGCCCTAGCCCTAGCCCTGACCATAACCCTAACCCTAAACCTAACCCTAGCCCTAGCCCTAACCCTAATCCTATCCCTAAACCTAACCCTAGCCCTAAACCTAAGCCTTGCCCTAAACCTAACGGTAACACTAACCCTAACCCTAGGCCTAGCCCTAGCCCTAGCCCTAGCCCTAACCCTAACCCTAGCCCTAACCCTAACCCTAACGCTAACCCAAACCCTAAACCTTGGCCTAGCCCTAGCCCTAGCCCTAGCCCTAACCCTAACCCTAACCCTAAGCATAAACCTAGCCCTAGCCCTAACCCTAACCCTAGCCCTAACCCTAACCCTAGCCCTAGCCCTAGCCCGAGACGTAGGCCTAGCCCTAACACTAACCCTAACCCTAGCCCTAGCCCTAGCCCTAACCATAACACTAGCACTAGCCCTAGCCCGAGCCCTAGCCCTTGCCCTAGCCCTAACCATAACCCTAACCCTAACCCTAGCCCTAACCCTAACCCTAACCCTAAACCTAAACCTTGGCCTAGCCCTAGCCCTAGCCCTAGCCCTAGCCCTAAACCTAACCCTAAACCTAGCACTAACCCTAACACTAACACTAATCCTAGCCCTACCCATAGCCCTAGCCCTAGCCCTAAACCTAACCCTAACCCTAAACCTTGTCCTAGCCCCAGCCCCAGCCCTAAACCTAACCCTAGCCCTAGCCCTAACCCTAACACTAGCCCCAGCCCTAGACCTAGTCCTAGCCCTAAACCTAACCCTAACCCTAAACCTAGCCCTAACCCTAACCCTAACCCTAACCCTAAACCTAACCCTAGCCCTAGCCGTAGCCCTAACCCTAACACTAGCCCCAGCCCTAGACCTAGTCCTAGCCCTAAACCTAACCCTAACCCTAGCCCTAGCCGTAGCCCTAGCCCTAACCCTAACCCTAGCCCTAGCCCTAGCCCTAGCCCTAAACCGAAACCAAACCCTAGCCCTAGCCCTAGCCCTAGCCCTAGCCCTGGCCCTAGCCCTAA
>OX463227.1:145605873-145608373 GCA_949820135.1 Sylvilagus floridanus
CCTAACCCTAACCCTAACCCTAACCCTAGGCCTAGACCTAGCCCTAGCCCTAGCCCTAACCCGAACCCTAACCCTAACCCTAGCCCTAGCCCTAGCCCTAGCCCTAACACTAACCCTAACCCTAGCCCTAGCCCTAGCCCTAACCATAACACTAGCACTAGCCCTAGCCCGAGCCCTAGCCCTTGCCCTAGCCCTAACCATAACCCTAACCCTAACCCTAGCCCTAGCCCTAGCCCTAACCCTAACTCTAGCCCTAGCCCTAGCCCTAGCCCTAGCCCTAACCCTAACCCTAACCCTAACCCTAGCCCTAGCCCTAACCCTAATCCTATCCCTAAACCTAACCCTACCCTAACCCTAAACCTAGCCCTAAACCTAACCCTAACCCTAACCCTAACCCTAGGCCTAGCCCTAGCCCTAGCCCTAGCCCTAGCCCTAGCCCTAACCTGAAACCTAACCCTAGGACTAGCCCTAGCCCTAGCCCTAGCACTAGCCCCAACACTAACCCTAACCCTAGCCCTAGCCCTTGCCCTAACCCTAACCCTAACCCTAGCCCTAAACCTAACCCTATCCCTAGCCCTAACCCTAGCCCTAACCCTAAACATGATCCTAGCCCTAGTCCTAGCCCTAGCCCTAGCCCTAACCCTAACCCTAACCCTAGCCCTAGCCCTAGCCCTAGCCCTAGCCCTAACCCTAACCCTAACCCTAGCCCTAGCCCTAGACCTAGCCCTAGCCCTAGCCCTAGCCCTAAACATAACCCTAGCCCTAGCCCTAGCCCGAGGCCTAGCCCTAGCCCTAGCCCTAACACTAACCCTAACCCTAACTCTAAACCTATCCCTAAACCTAACCCTAACCCTAGAATTAGCCCTAGCCCTAGCCCTAGCAATAGCCCTAAACCTAACCCTAACACTAGCCCTAGCCCTAACCCTAACCCTAGCCCTAACCCTAACCCTAGCCCTAACACTAGCCCTAGCCCAAGCCCTAGCCCTAACCCTAACCCTAACCCTAAAGCTCACTCTAGCCCGAGCCCTAACCCTAGCCCTAGCGCTAACCCTAACCCTAACCCTAGCCGTAGCCCTAGCCCTAACGATAACCCTAACCCTAACCCTAACCCTAGCCCTAGCCCTAACCCCAATCCTATCACTAAACCTAACCCTATTCCTAACCCTAACCCTAGCCCTAAACCTAACCCTAAACCTAACCCTAACCCTAGGCCTAGCCCTAGCCCTAACCCTAACCCTAGCCCTAACCCTAACACTAGCCCGAGCCCTAGCCCTAGCCCTAGACCTAAACTTAGCCCTAGCCCTAAACCTAGCCCTAACCCTAACCCTAACCCTAGACGTAGCCTTAGCCCTAACCCTAACCCTAGCCCCATCCCTAGCCCTAGCCATAGCCCTAGCCCTAGCCCTAACCCTATCCCTAACCCTAACCCTAGCCCTAGCCCTAGCCCTAGCCCTAGCCCTAACCCTAACCCTAACCCTAAAACTAAAGCTCTCTCTAGCCCGAGCCAAAACCCTAGACCTAGCCCTAACCCTAACCCTAACCCTAGCCCTAGCCCTAGCCCTAACGATAACCCTAACCCTAACCCTAACCCTAGCCCTAGCCTTAACCCTAATCCTATCCCTAAACCTAACCCTAGCCCTAAACCTAACCCTAGCCCTAAACCTAACCCTAACCCTAACCCTAACCCTAGGCCTAGCCCTAGCCCTAGCCCTAGCCCGAACCCGAACCCTAACACTTGCCCTAGCCCTAGCCCTAGCACTAGCCCTAGCCCTAGACCTAACCCTAACCCTAACCCTAACCCTAGCCCTAGCACTAACCCTAGCCCTAGCCCTAACCCTAATCCTATCCCTAAACCTAACTCTAGCCCTAACCCTAACCCTAGCCCTAAACCTAACCCTAACCCTAACCCTAACCCCAGGCCTAGCCCTAGCCCTAGACCTAACCCTAACCCTAGCCCTAACCCTAACCCAAAACCTAACCCTAACCCTAGGCCTAGCCCTAGCCCTAGCCCTAACCCTAACCCTAACCTTAACCCTAGCCCTAGCCTTAGCCCTAACCCTAACCCTAGCCCCATCCCTAGCACTAGCCATAGCCCTAGCCCTAGCCCTAACCCTAACCCTAACCCTAGCCCTAGCCCTAGCCCTAGACCTAACCCTATCCCTAACCCTAACCCTAGCCCTAGCCCTAACCCTAGCCCTAAACCTAACCCTAACAATAACCCTAGTCCTAGCCCTAGCCCTAGCCCTAGGCCTAGCCCTAGCCCTAACCCTAACCCTAGCCCTAGCCCTAGACCTATACCTAGCCCTAAACCTATCCCTAACCCTAACCCTAGCCCTAACCGTAACCCTAACCCTAACCCTAGACCTAGCCCAAGCCCTAGACCTAACCCTAACCCTAGCCCTAGCCCTAGCCCTAGCCCTAGCCCTAACCCGAACCCTAACACTAGCCCTAGCCGTAGCCCCAGCCGTTACCCTAACCCTAACCCTAGCCCTAGCCGTAA
>OX463227.1:145613373-145650873 GCA_949820135.1 Sylvilagus floridanus
TAAACCTAAACCTAAACCTAGCCCTAACCCTAACCCTAGCCCTAAACCTAACGCTAACAATAACCCTAACCCTAGCCCTAGCCCTAGCCCTAGCCCTAGCCCTAAACCTAACCCTAAACCTAGCCCTAGCGCTAACCCTAGCTCTAACCCAAACCCTAGCCCTAGCTCTAGCCCTAGCCCTAACCCTAACCCTAACCCTAACCCTAATCCTAGCCCTACCCATAGCCATAGCCCTACCCTAACCCTAACCCTAAACCTAACCCTAGCCCTAGCCCTAGCCCTAGCCCTGACCATAACCCTAACCCTAAACCTAACCCTAGCCCTAGCCCTAACCCTAATCCTATCCCTAAACCTAACCCTAGCCCTAAACCTAAGCCTTGCCCTAAACCTAACGGTAACACTAACCCTAACCCTAGGCCTAGCCCTAGCCCTAGCCCTAGCCCTAACCCTAACCCTAGCCCTAACCCTAACCCTAACGCTAACCCAAACCCTAAACCTTGGCCTAGCCCTAGCCCTAGCCCTAGCCCTAACCCTAACCCTAACCCTAAGCATAAACCTAGCCCTAGCCCTAACCCTAACCCTAGCCCTAACCCTAACCCTAGCCCTAGCCCTAGCCCGAGACGTAGGCCTAGCCCTAACACTAACCCTAACCCTAGCCCTAGCCCTAGCCCTAACCATAACACTAGCACTAGCCCTAGCCCGAGCCCTAGCCCTTGCCCTAGCCCTAACCATAACCCTAACCCTAACCCTAGCCCTAACCCTAACCCTAACCCTAAACCTAAACCTTGGCCTAGCCCTAGCCCTAGCCCTAGCCCTAGCCCTAAACCTAACCCTAAACCTAGCACTAACCCTAACACTAACACTAATCCTAGCCCTACCCATAGCCCTAGCCCTAGCCCTAAACCTAACCCTAACCCTAAACCTTGTCCTAGCCCCAGCCCCAGCCCTAAACCTAACCCTAGCCCTAGCCCTAACCCTAACACTAGCCCCAGCCCTAGACCTAGTCCAAGCCCTAAACCTAACCCTAACCCTAAACCTAGCCCTAACCCTAACCCTAACCCTAACCCTAAACCTAACCCTAGCCCTAGCCGTAGCCCTAACCCTAACACTAGCCCCAGCCCTAGACCTAGTCCTAGCCCTAAACCTAACCCTAACCCTAGCCCTAGCCGTAGCCCTAGCCCTAACCCTAACCCTAGCCCTAGCCCTAGCCCTAGCCCTAAACCGAAACCAAACCCTAGCCCTAGCCCTAGCCCTAGCCCTAGCCCTGGCCCTAGCCCTAACACTAACCCTAACCCTAGTCCTATCCCTAGCCCTAACCCTAACCCTAACCCTAGCCCTAAACCTAACCCTATCCCTAGCCCTAACCCTAGCCCTAACCCTAAACATGATCCTAGAACTAGTCCTAGCCCTAGCCCTAGCCCTAACCCTAGCCGTAGCTCTAGCCCGAGCCCTAGCCCAAGCCCTAGTCCTAACCATAACCCTAGCCCTAGAACTAGCCCGAGCCCTAGCCCTAGCCCTAGCCCTAACACTAACCCTAACCGTAACTCTAAACCTATCCCTAACCCTAGAACTAGCCCTAGCCCTAGCCCTAGCAATAGCCCTAACCCTAACCCTAACACTAGACCTAGCCCTAACTCTAACCCTAACCCTAAAGCTCACTCTAGCCCGAGCCCTAACCCTAGCCCTAGCCCTAACCCTAACCCTAACCCTAACCCTAGCCCTAGCCCAAGACCTAGCCCTAACCCTAACCCTAACCCTAAAGCTCACTCTAGCCCGAGCCCTAACCCTAGCCCTAGCCCTAACCCTAACCCTAACCCTAACCCTAGCCCTAGCCCTAGCCCTAACGATAACCCTAACCCTAACCCTAACCCTAGCCCTAGCCCTAACCCTAATCCTATCCCTAAACCTAATCCTAGCCCTAACCCTAACCATAGCCCTAAACCTAACCCTAACCCTAACCCTAACCCTAGGCCTAGCCCTAGCCCTAGCCCTAGCCCTAACCCGAACCCTAACCCTAGCCCTAGCCCTAGCCCTAGCCCTAGCCCTAACACTAACCCTAACCCTAGCCCTAGCACTAGCCCTAACCATAACACTAGCACTAGCCCTAGCCCGAGCCCTAGCCCTTGCCCTAGCCCTAACCATAACCCTAACCCTAACCCTAGCCCTAACCCTAACCCTAACCCTAACCCTAACCCTAACCCTGAACCTTGGCCTAGCCCTAGCCCTAGCCCTAGCCTAACCCTAACCCTAACCCTAAGCATAACCCTAACCCTAAACCTAGCCCTAGCCCTAGACCTAGCCCTTTCCCTAGCCCTAGCCCAAGCCCTACAACTAATGCTAACCCTAAACCTAAAACTAACCCTAGCCCTAACCCTAGCCCTAAACCTAACGCTAACAATGACCCTAACCCTTGCCCTAGCCCTAGCCCTACCGCTAGCCCTAAACCTAACACTAACACTAGCCCTAGCCCTAGCCCTAACCCTAACCCTAAACCTAGCCCTAGCGCTAACCCTAGCTCTAACCCAAACCCTAGCCCTAGCCCTAGCTCTAGCCGTAGCCCTAACCCTAACCCTAACCCTAACCCTAACCCTAATCCTAGCCCTACCCATAGCACTAGCCCTAGCCCTAACCCTAACCCTAACCCTAACCCTAGCCCTAGCCCTAACCCTAATCCTATCCCTAAACCTAACCCTAGCCCTAATCCTAACCCTAGCCCTAAACCTAACCCTAACACTAAACCTAACCCTAGGCCTAGCCCTAGCTCTAGCCCCAGCCCTAGACCTAACCCTAACCCTAGCCCTAACCCTAACCCTAACGCTAACCCTAACCCTAAACCTTGGCCTAGCCCTAGGCCTAGACCTACCCCTAACCCTAACCCTAGCCCTAACCCTAACCCTAGCCCTAGCACTAGCCCGAGACCTAGGCCAAGCCCTAGACCTAACATTAGCCCTAGCCCTAACCCTAGCCCTAAACCTAAACCTAGCCCTAGCCCTAGCCCTAGCCCTAGCACTAAACAGAACCCTAACCCTAGCCCGAGCCCTAGCCCTAGCCCTAGCCCTAGCCCTAGCCCTAGCCCTAACACTAACCCTAACCCTAGCCCTAGCCCTAGCCCTAACCATAACACTAGCACTAGCCCTAGCCCGAGCCCTAGCCCTAGCCCTAGTCCTAACCATAACCCTCACCTAACCCTAGACCTAACGCTAACCCTAACCCTAAACCTAACCCTAAACCTTGGCCTAGCCCTAGCCCTAGCCCTAGCCCTAACCCTAAACCTAACCCTAAGCATAACCCTAGCCCTAGCC
The DNA here is from genome assembly GCA_949820135.1 of Sylvilagus floridanus. Lineage (NCBI taxonomy): Eukaryota > Metazoa > Chordata > Mammalia > Lagomorpha > Leporidae > Sylvilagus > Sylvilagus floridanus. The sequence goes on from OX463227.1 coordinate 145,616,676, forward strand.
CTAGCCCTAAACCTAACCCTAACCCTAGCACTAACCCTAACCCTAACCCTAATCCTAGCCCTACCCATAGCCCTAGCCCTAGCCCTAACCCTAACCCTAACCCTAACCCTAACCCTTGTCCTAGCCCCAGCCCTAGCCCTAGACCTAGCCCTATCCCTAACCCTAACACTACCCCCAGCCCTAGACCTAGTCCTAGCCCTAAACCCAATCCTAACCCAAAACCTAGCCCTAACCCTAACCCTAACCCTAGCCCTAGCCCTAGCCCTAACCCTAACACTAGCCCCAGCCCTAGACCTAGTCCTAGCCCTAAACCTAACCCTAACCCTAAACCTAGCCCTAACCCTAACCCTAACCCTAACCCTAACCCTAGCCCTAGCCGTAGCCCTAACCCTAACCCTAACCCTAGCCCTAGCCCTAGCCCTAGCCCTAACCCTAACCCTAGCCCTAGCCCTAACCCGAAACCAAACCCTAGCCCTAGCCCTAGCCCTAGCCCTAGCCCTGGCCCTAGCCCTAACACTAACCCTAACCCTAACCCTAGTCCTATCCCTAGCCCTAACACTAACCCTAACCCTAGCCCTAAACCTAACCCTATCCCTAGCCCTAACCCTAGCCCTAACCCTAAACATGATCCTAGAACTAGTCCTAGCCCTAGCCCTAACCCTAGCCCTAACCCTAGCCGTAGCTCTAGCCCGAGCCCTAGCCCTAGCCCTAGTCCTAACCATAACCCTAGCCCTAGCCCTAGCCCGAGCCCTAGCCCTAGCCCTAGCCCTAACACTAACCCTAACCGTAACTCTAAACCTATCCCTAACACTAGAACTAGCCCTAGCCCTAGCCCTAGCAATAGCCCTAACCCTAACCCTAACACTAGCCCAAGCACTAACCCTAACCCTAGCCCTAACCCTAACCCTAAACCTAACCCTAGCCCTAGCCCAAGACCTAGTCCTAACCCTAAACCTAACCCTAAAGCTCACTCTAGCCCGAGCCCTAACCCTAGCCCTAGCCCTAACCCTAACCCTAACCCTAGCCCTAGCCCTAGCCCTAACGATAACCCTAACCCTAACCCTAACCCTAACCCTAGCCCTAGCCCTAACCCTAATCCTATCCCTAAACCTAATCATAGCCCTAACCCTAACCATAGCCCTAAACCTATCCCTAACCCTAACCCTAACCCTAGGCCTAGCCCTAGCCCTAGCCCTAGCCCTAACCCGAACCCTAACCCTAGCCCTAGCCCTAGCCCTAGCCCTAGCCCTAACACTAACCCTAACCCTAGCCCTAGCCCTAGCCCTAACCATAACACTAGCACTAGCCCTAGCCCGAGCCCTAGCCCCTGCCCTAGCCCTAACCATAACCCTAACCCTAACCCTAGCCCTAACCCTAACCCTAACCCTAACCCTAACCCTAACCCTAAACCTTGGCCTAGCCCTAGCCCTAGCCCTAGCCCTAGCCTAACCCTAACCCTAACCCTAAGCATAACCCTAACCCTAAACCTAGCCCTAGCCCTAGACCTAGCCATTGCCCTAGCCCTAGCCCAAGCCCTACAACTAATGCTAACCCTAAACCTAAACCTAACCCTAGCCCTAACCCTAACCCTAGCCCTAAACCTAACGCTAACAATGACCCTAACCCTTGCACTAGCCCTAGCCCTACCCCTAGCCCTAAACCTAACACTAACACTAGCCCTAGCCCTAGCCCTAACCCTAACCCTAAACCTAGCCCTAGCGCTAACCCTAGCTCTAACCCAAACCCTAACCCTAGCCCTAGCCCAAGCTCTAGCCCTAACCCTAACCCTAACCCTAAAGCTCACTCTAGCCCGAGCCCTAACCCTAGCCCTAGCCCAAACCCTAACCATAACCCTAGTCCTAGCCCTAGCCCTAACGATAACCCTAACCCTAACCCTAAACCTAGCCCTAGCCCTAACCCTAATCCTATCCCTAAACCTAACCCTACCCTAACCCTAAACCTAGCCCTAAACCTAACCCTAACCCTAACCCTAACCCTAGGCCTAGCCCTAGCCCTAGCCCTAGCCCTAGCCCTAGCCCTAACCTGAAACCTAACCCTAGGACTAGCCCTAGCCCTAGCCCTAGCACTAGCCCCAACACTAACCCTAACCCTAGCCCTAGCCCTTGCCCTAACCCTAACCCTAACCCTAGCCCTAAACCTAACCCTATCCCTAGCCCTAACCCTAGCCCTAACCCTAAACATGATCCTAGCCCTAGTCCTAGCCCTAGCCCTAGCCCTAACCCTAACCCTAACCCTAGCCCTAGCCCTAGCCCTAGCCCTAGCCCTAACCCTAACCCTAACCCTAGCCCTAGCCCTAGACCTAGCCCTAGCCCTAGCCCTAGCCCTAAACATAACCCTAGCCCTAGCCCTAGCCCGAGGCCTAGCCCTAGCCCTAGCCCTAACACTAACCCTAACCCTAACTCTAAACCTATCCCTAAACCTAACCCTAACCCTAGAACTAGCCCTAGCCCTAGCCCTAGCAATAGCCCTAAACCTAACCCTAACACTAGCCCTAGCCCTAACCCTAACCCTAGCCCTAACCCTAACCCTAGCCCTAACACTAGCCCTAGCCCAAGCCCTAGCCCTAACCCTAACCCTAACCCTAAAGCTCACTCTAGCCCGAGCCCTAACCCTAGCCCTAGCGCTAACCCTAACCCTAACCCTAGCCGTAGCCCTAGCCCTAACGATAACCCTAACCCTAACCCTAACCCTAGCCCTAGCCCTAACCCCAATCCTATCACAAAACCTAACCCTATTCCTAACCCTAACCCTAGCCCTAAACCTAACCCTAAACCTAACCCTAACCCTAGGCCTAGCCCTAGCCCTAACCCTAACCCTAGCCCTAACCCTAACACTAGCCCGAGCCCTAGCCTTAGCCCTAGACCTAAACTTAGCCCTAGCCCTAAACCTAGCCCTAACCCTAACCCTAACCCTAGACGTAGCCTTAGCCCTAACCCTAACCCTAGCCCCATCCCTAGCCCTAGCCATAGCCCTAGCCCTAGCCCTAACCCTATCCCTAACCCTAACCCTAGCCCTAGCCCTAGCCCTAGCCCTAGCCCTAACCCTAACCCTAACCCTAAAACTAAAGCTCTCTCTAGCCCGAGCCCAAACCCTAGACCTAGCCCTAACCCTAACCCTAACCCTAGCCCTAGCCCTAGCCCTAACGATAACCCTAACCCTAACCCTAACCCTAGCCCTAGCCTTAACCCTAATCCTATCCCTAAACCTAACCCTAGCCCTAAACCTAACCCTAGCCCTAAACCTAACCCTAACCCTAACTCTAACCCTAACCCTAGGCTTAGCCCTAGCCCTAGCCCTAGCCCTAGCCCGAACCCGAACCCTAACCCTTGCCCTAGCCCTAGCCCTAGCACTAGCCCTAACACTAACACTAACCCTAGCCCTAGCCCTACCCCTAGCCCTAACCATAGCCCTAACCCTAAACATGATCCTAGCCCTAGTCCTAGCCCTAGCCCTAGCCCTAACCCGAAACCTAAACCTAGACCTAGCCCTAGCCCTAGCCCTAGCCCTAACCCTAACCCTAACACTAACCCTAGCCCTAGCCCTAGCCCTAGCCCTAGCCCGAGCCCTAGCCCTAGCCATAGCCCTACCCATAACCCTAGCCCTAGCCCTAGCCCGAGCCCTAGCCCTAGCCCTAGCCCTAACACTAACCCTAACCCTAACTCTAAACCTATCCCTAAACCTATCCCTAACCCTAGAACTACCCCTAGCCCTAGCCCTAGCAATAGCTCTAACCCTAACCCTAACACTAGCCCTAGCCCTAACCCTAACCCTAGCCCTAACCCTAACCCTAACACTAAGCCTAGCCCTAGCCCAAGCCCTAGCCCTTACCCTAACCCTAACCCTAAAGCTCACTCTAGCCCGAGCCCTAACCCTAGCCCTAGCCCTAACCCTAACCCTAATCCTAGCCCTAGCCCTAGCCCTAACGATAACCCTAACCCTAACCCTAACCCAAGCCCTAGCCCTAACCCTAATCCTATCCCTAAACCTAACCCTAGCCCTAACCCTAACCCTAGCCCTAAACCTAACCCTAACCCTAACCCTAACCCTAACCCTATTCCTAGCCCTAGCCCGAGCCCAGGCCTAGCCCTAACCCTAACCCTAGCCCTAACCCTAACCAAAACCTAACCCTAACCCTAGGCCTAGCCCTAGCCCTAGCCCTAACCCTAACCCTATCCCTAAGCATAACCCTAGCCCTAGCCCTAACCTTAACCCTAGCCCTAACCCTAACCCTAGCCCGAGCCCTAGCCCTAGCCCTAGACCTAACATTAGCCCTAGCCCTAACCCTAGCCCTAACCCTAACCCTAACCCTAGCCTAGCCTTAGCCCTAACCCTAACCCTAGCCCCATCCCTAGCCCTAGCCATAGCCCTAGCCCTAACCCTAACCCTAACCCTAACCCTAACCCTAGGCCTAGCCCTAGCCCTAGCCCTAACCCGAAACCTAACCCTAGGACTAGCCCTAGCCATAGCCCTAGCACTAGCCCCAACACTAACCCTAACCCTAGCCCTAGCCCTTGCCCAAACCCTAACCCTAACCGTAAATCTAAACCTATCCCTAACCCTAGAACTAGCCCTAGCCCTAGCCCTAGCAATAGCCCTATCCCTAACGCTAACACTAGCCCTAGCCCTAGCCCTAACCCTAACCCTAGCCCTAACCCTAACCCTAAACCTAACCCTAGCCCTAGCCCAAGACCTAGCCCTAACCCTAACCCTAACCCTAAAGCTCACTCTAGCCCGAGCCCTAACCCTAGCCCTAGCCCTAAACCTAACCCTAACCCTAACCCTAGCCCTAGCCCTAGCCCTAACGATAACCCTAACCCTAACCCTAACCCTAGCCCTAGCCCTAACCCTAATCCTATCCCTAAACCTAATCCTAGCCCTAACCCTAACCATAGCCCTAAACCTAACCCTAACCCTAACCCTAACCCTAGGCCTAGACCTAGCCATAGCCCTAGCCTTAACCCGAACCCTAACCCTAGCCCTAGCCCTAGCCCTAGCCCTAACACTAACCCTAACCCTAGCCCTAGCCCTAGCCCTAACCATAACACTAGCACTAGCCCTAGCCCGAGCCCTAGCCCTTGCCCTAGCCCTAACCATAACCCTAACCATAACCCTAGCCCTAAACCTAACCCTAACCCTAACCCTAACCCTAAACCTTGGCCTAGCCCTAGCCCTAGCCCTAGCCTAACCCTAACCCTAACCCTAAGCATAACCCTAACCCTAACCCTAGCCCTAGCCCTAGACCTAGCCCTTGCCCTAGCCCGAGCCCAAGCCCTACAACTAATGCTAACCCTAAACCTAAACCTAACCCTAGCCCTAACCCTAACCCTAGCCCTAAACCTAACGCTAACAATCACCCTAACCCTAGCCCTAGCCCTAGCCCTACCCCTAGCCCTAAACCTAACACTAACACTAGCCCTAGCCCTAGCCCTAACCCTAACGCTAAACCTAGCCCTAGCGCTAACCCTAGCTCTAACCCAAACCCTAGCCCTAGCCCTAGCTCTAGCCGTAGCCCTAACCCTAACCCTAAACCTAACCCTAACCCTAATCCTAGCCCTACCCATAGCCCTAGCCCTAGCCCTAGCCCTAACCCTAACCCTAACCCTAGCCCTAGCCCTAGCCCTAGCCCTAGCCCTAACCCTAACCCTAACCCTAACCCTAGCCCTAGCCCTAACCCTAATCCTATCCCTAAACCTAACCCTAGCCCTAATCCTAACCCTAGCCCTAAACCTAACCCTAACACTAAACCTAACCCTAGGCCTAGCCCTAGCTCTAGCCCCAGCCCTAGCCCTAACCCTAACCCTAGCCCTAACCCTAAGCCTAACGCTAACCCTAACCCTAAACCTTGGCCTAGCCCTAGCCCTAGCCCTACCCCTAACCCTAACCCTAGCCCTAACCCTAACCCTAGCCCTAGCACTAGCCCGAGACCTAGGCCAAGCCCTAGACCTAACCTTAGCCCTAGCCCTAACCCTAGCCCTAACCCTAAACCTAGCCCTAGCCCTAGCCCTAGCCCTAGCACTAACCCGAACCCTAACCCTAGCCCGAGCCCTAGCCCTAGCCCTAGCCCTAGCCCTAGCCCTAACACTAACCCTAACCCTAGCCCTAGCCCTAGCCCTAACCATAACACTAGCACTAGCCCTAGCCCGAGCCCTAGCCCTAGCCCTAGTCCTAACCATAACCCTCACCTAACCCTAGACCTAACGCTAACCCTAACCCTAAACCTAACCCTAAACCTTGGCCTAGCCCTAGCCCTAGCCCTAGCCCTAGCCCTAACCCTAACCCTAACCCTAAGCATAACCCTAGCCCTAGCCCTAGCCCTAAACCTAACCCTAACCCTAGCACTAACCCTAACCCTAACCCTAATCCTAGCCCTACCCATAGCCCTAGCCCTAGCCCTAACCCTAACCCTAACCCTAACCCTAACCCTTGTCCTAGCCCCAGCCCTAGCCCTAGACCTAGCCCTATCCCTAACCCTAACACTACCCCCAGCCCTAGACCTAGTCCTAGCCCTAAACCCAACCCTAACCCAAAACCTAGCCCTAACCCTAACCCTAACCCTAGGCCTAGCCCTAGCCCTAACCCTAACACTACCCCCAGCCCTAGACCTAGTCCTAGCCCTAAACCTAACCCTAACCCAAAACCTAGCCCTAACCCTAACCCTAACCCTAACCCTAACCTGAGCTCTAACCCTAGCCCTAGCCCTAGCCCTAACCCTAATCCTAACCCTAATCCTAACCCTAGCCCTAGCCCTAGCCCTAGCCCTAGCCCTAAACCTAACCCTAGCCCTAGCCCTAGCCCTAGTCCTAACCCGAAACCTAACCCTAGCCCTAGCCCTAGCCCTAGCCCTAACACTAACCCTAACCCTAGCCCTAGACCTAGCCCTAACCCTAACCCTAGCCCTAGCCCTAAACCTAACCCTATCCCTAGCCCTAACCCTAGCCCTAACCCTAAACATGATCCTAGCCCTAGCCCAAGCCCTAGCCCTAGCCCTAGCCCTAACACTAACCCTAACCCTAACTCTAAACCTATCCCTAAACCTAACCCTAACCCTAGAACTAGCCCTAGCCCTAGCGCTAGCAATAGCCCTAACCCTAAACCTAACACTAGCCCTAGCCCTAACCCTAACCATAGCCCTAACCCTAACCCTAACCCTAACCCTAGCCCTAGCCCAAGCCCTAGCCCTAACCCTAACCCTAACCCTAAAGCTCACTCTAGCCCGAGCCCTAACCCTAGCTCTAGCCCAAACCCTAACCCTAACCCTAGCCCTAGCCCTAGCCCTAACGATAACCCTAACCCTAACCCTAAACCTAGCCCTAGCCCTAACCCTAATCCTATCCCTAAACCTAACCCTAGCCCTAACCCTAAACCTAGCCCTAAACCTAACCCTAACCCTAACCCTAACCCTATGCCTAGCCCTAGCCCTAGCCCTAGCCCTAGCCCTAGCCCTAACCTGAAACCTAACCCTAGGACTAGCCCTAGCCCTAGCCCTAGCACTAGCCCCAACACTAACCCTAACCCTAGCCCTAGCCCTTGCCCTAACCCTAACCCTAACCCTAGCCCTAAACTTAACCCTATCCCTAGCCCTAACCCTAGCCCTAACCCTAAACATGATCCTAGCCCTAGTCCTAGCCTTAGCCCTAGCCCTAACCCTAACCCTAACCCTAGCCCTAGCCCTAGCCCTAGCCCTAACCCTAACCCTAACCCTAGCCCTAGCCATAGCCCTAGCCCTAGCCCTAGCCCTAACCATAGCCCTAGCCCTAGCCCTAGCCCGAGCCCTAGCCCTAGCCCTAGCCCTAACACTAACCCTAGCCCTAACACTAGCCCTAGCCCAAGCCCTAGCCCTAACCCTAACCCTAACCCTAAAGCTCACTCTAGCCCGAGCCCTAACCCTAGCCCTAGCACTAACCCTAACCCTAACCCTAGCCGTAGCCCTAGCCCTAACGATAACCCTAACCCTAACCCTAACCCTAGCCCTAGCCCTAACCCTAATCCTATCACTAAACCTAACCCTATCCCTAACCCTAACCCTAGCCCTAAACCTAACCCCAAACCTAACCCTAACCCTTGTCCTAGCCCCAGCCCTAGCCCTAGACCTAGCCCTATCCCAAACCCTAACACTACCCCCAGCCCTAGAACTAGTCCTAGCCCTAAACCCAACCCTAACCCAAAACCTAGTCCTAACCCTAACCCTAACCATAGGCCTAGCCCTAGCCCTAACCCTAACACTACCCCCAGACCTAGACCTAGTCCTAGCCCTAAACCTAACCCTAACCCAAAACCTAGCCCTAACACTAACCCTAACCCTAACCCTAACCCTAACCCTAACCCGAGCTCTAACCCTAGCCCTAGCCCTAGCCCTAGCCCTAACCCTAATCCTAACCCTCATCCTAACCCTAGCCCTAGCCCTAGCCCTAGGCCTAGCCCTAAACCTAACCCTAGCCCTAGCCCTAGCCCTAGTCCTAACCCGAAACCTAACCCTAGCCATAGCCCTAGCCCTAGCCCTAGCCCTAACACTAACCCTAACCCTAGCCCTAGACCTTGCCCTAACCCTAACCCTAACCCTAGCCCTAAACCTAACCCTATCCTAGCCCTAACCCTAGCCCTAACCCTAAACATGATCCTAGCCGTAGCCCAAGCCCTAGCCCTAGCCCTAGCCCTAACACTAACCCTAACCCTAACTCTAAACCTATCCCTAAACCTAACCCTAACCCTAGAACTAGCCCTAGCCCTAGCGCTAGCAATAGCCCTAACCCTAAACCTAACACTAGCCCTAGCCCTAACCCTAACCATAGCCCTAACCCTAACCCTAACCCTAACCCTAGCCCTAGCCCAAGCCCTAGCCCTAACCCTAACCCTAACCCTAAAGCTCACTCTAGCCCGAGCCCTAACCCTAGCCCTAGCCCAAACCCTAACCCTAAACCTAGTCCTAGCCCTAGCCCTAACGATAACCCTAGCCCTAACCCTAAACCTAGCCCTAGCCCTAACCCTAATCCTATCCCTAAACCTAACCCTAGCCCTAACCCTAAACCTAGCCCTAAACCTAACCCTAACCCTAACCCTAACCCTAGGCCTAGCCCTAGCCCTAGCCCTAGCCCTAGCCCTAACCTGAAACCTAACCCTAGGACTAGCCCTAGCCCTAGCCCTAGCACTAGCCCCAACACTAACCCTAACCCTAGCCCTAGCCCTTGCCCTAACCCTAACCCTAACCCTAGCCCTAAACCTAACCCTATCCCTAGCCCTAACCCTAGCCCTAACCCTAAACATGATTCTAGCCCTAGTCCTAGCCCTAGCCCTAGCCCTAACCCTAACCCTAACCCTAGACCTAGCCCTAGCCCTAGCCCTAGCCCTAACCCTAACCCTAACCCTAGCCCTAGCCCTAGACCTAGCCCTAGCCCTAGCACTAGCCCTAAACATAACCCTAGCCCTAGCCCTAGCCCGAGGCCTAGCCCTAGCCCTAGCCCTAACACTAACCCTAACCCTAACTCTAAACCTATCCCTAAACCTAACCCTAACCCTAGAACTAGCCCTAGCCCTAGCTCTAGCAATAGCCCTAAACCTAACCCTAACACTAGCCCTAGCCCTAACCCTAACCCTAGCCCTAACCCTAACCCTAGCCCTAACACTAGCCCTAGCCCAAGCCCTAGCCCTAACCCTAACACTAACCCTAAAGCTCACTCTAGCATGAGCCCTAACCCTAGCCCTAGCGCTAACCCTATCCCTAACCCTAGCCGTAGCCCTAGCCCTAACGATAACCCTAACCCTAACCCTAACCCTAGCCCTAGCCCTAACCCTAATCCTATCACTAAAACTAACCCTATTCCTAACCCTAACCCTAGCCCTAAACCTAACCCTAAACCTAACCCTAACCCTAGGCCTAGCCCTAGCCCTAGCCCTAGCCCTAGCCCTAACCCTAACCCTAGCCCTAACCCTAACACTAGCCCGAGCCCTAGCCCTAGCCCTAGACCTAAACTTAGCCCTAGCCCTAAACCTAGCCCTAACCCTAACCCTAACCCTAGCCGTAGCCTTAGCCCTAACCCTAACCCTAGCCCCATCCCTAGCCCTAGCCATAGCCCTAGCCCTAGCCCTAACCCTATCCCTAACCCTAACCCTAGCCCTAGCCCTAGCCCTAGCCCTAGCCCTAACCCTAACCCTAACCCTAAAACTAAAGCTCTCTCTAGCCCGAGCCCAAACCCTAGCCCTAGCCCTAACCCTAACCCTAACCCTAGCCCTAGCCCTAGCCCTAACGATAACCCTAACCCTAACCCTAACCCTAGCCCTAGCCTTAACCCTAATCCTATCCCTAAACCTAACCCTAGCCCTAAACCTAACCCTAGCCCTAAACCTAACCCTAACCCTAACTCTAACCCTAACCCTAGGCTTAGCCCTAGCCCTAGCCCTAGCCCTAGCCCGAACCCGAACCCTAACCCTTGCCCTAGCCCTAGCCCTAGCACTAGCCCTAACACTAACACTAACCCTAGCCCTAGCCCTACCCCTAGCCCTAACCATAGCCCTAACCCTAAACATGATCCTAGCCCTAGTCCTAGCCCTAGCCCTAGCCCTAACCCGAAACCTAAACCTAGACCTAGCCCTAGCCCTAGCCCTAGCCCTAACCCTAACCCTAACACTAACCCTAGCCCTAGCCCTAGCCCTAGCCCTAGCCCGAGCCCTAGCCCTAGCCATAGCCCTACCCATAACCCTAGCCCTAGCCCTAGCCCGAGCCCTAGCCCTAGCCCTAGCCCTAACACTAACCCTAACCCTAACTCTAAACCTATCCCTAAACCTATCCCTAACCCTAGAACTACCCCTAGCCCTAGCCCTAGCAATAGCTCTAACCCTAACCCTAACACTAGCCCTAGCCCTAACCCTAACCCTAGCCCTAACCCTAACCCTAACCCTAAGCCTAGCCCTAGCCCAAGCCCTAGCCCTTACCCTAACCCTAACCCTAAAGCTCACTCTAGCCCGAGCCCTAACCCTAGCCCTAGCCCTAACCCTAACCCTAATCCTAGCCCTAGCCCTAGCCCTAACGATAACCCTAACCCTAACCCTAACCCTAGCCCTAGCCCTAACCCTAATCCTATCCCTAAACCTAACCCTAGCCCTAACCCTAACCCTAGCCCTAAACCTAACCCTAACCCTAACCCTAACCCTAACCCTATTCCTAGCCCTAGCCCGAGCCCAGGCCTAGCCCTAACCCTAACCCTAGCCCTAACCCTAACCAAAACCTAACCCTAACCCTAGGCCTAGCCCTAGCCCTAGCCCTAACCCTAACCCTATCCCTAAGCATAACCCTAGCCCTAGCCCTAACCTTAACCCTAGCCCTAACCCTAACCCTAGCCCGAGCCCTAGCCCTAGCCCTAGACCTAACATTAGCCCTAGCCCTAACCCTAGCCCTAACCCTAACCCTAACCCTAGCCTAGCCTTAGCCCTAATCCTAACCCTAGCCCCATCCCTAGCCCTAGCCATAGCCCTAGCCCTAACCCTAACCCTAACCCTAACCCTAACCCTAGGCCTAGCCCTAGCCCTAGCCCTAACCCGAAACCTAACCCTAGGACTAGCCCTAGCCATAGCCCTAGCACTAGCCCCAACACTAACCCTAACCCTAGCCCTAGCCCTTGCCCAAACCCTAACCCTAACCGTAAATCTAAACCTATCCCTAACCCTAGAACTAGCCCTAGCCCTAGCCCTAGCAATAGCCCTATCCCTAACGCTAACACTAGCCCTAGCCCTAACCCTAACCCTAGCCCTAACCCTAACCCTAAACCTAACCCTAGCCCTAGCCCAAGACCTAGCCCTAACCCTAACCCTAACCCTAAAGCTCACTCTAGCCCGAGCCCTAACCCTAGCCCTAGCCCTAACCCTAACCCTAACCCTAACCCTAGCCCTAGCCCTAGCCCTAACGATAACCCTAACCCTAACCCTAACCCTAACCCTAGCCCTAGCCCTAACCCTAATCCTATCCCTAAACCTAATCCTAGCCCTAACCCTAACCATAGCCCTAAACCTAACCCTAACCCTAACCCTAACCCTAGGCCTAGACCTAGCCATAGCCCTAGCCCTAACCCGAACCCTAACCCTAGCCCTAGCCCTAGCCCTAGCCCTAACACTAACCCTAACCCTAGCCCTAGCCCTAGCCCTAACCATAACACTAGCACTAGCCCTAGCCCGAGCCCTAGCCCTTGCCCTAGCCCTAACCATAACCCTAACCATAACCCTAGCCCTAAACCTAACCCTAACCCTAACCCTAACCCTAAACCTTGGCCTAGCCCTAGCCCTAGCCCTAGCCTAACCCGAACCCTAACCCTAAGCATAACCCTAACCCTAACCCTAGCCCTAGCCCTGGACCTAGCCCTTGCCCTAGCCCGAGCCCAAGCCCTACAACTAATGCTAACCCTAAACCTAAACCTAACCCTAGCCCTAACCCTAACCGTAGCCCTAAACCTAACGCTAACAATCACCCTAACCCTAGCCCTAGCCCTAGCCCTACCCCTAGCCCTAAACCTAACACTAACACTAGCCCTAGCCCTAGCCCTAACCCTAACGCTAAACCTAGCCCTAGCGCTAACCCTAGCTCTAACCCAAACCCTAGCCCTAGCCCTAGCTCTAGCCGTAGCCCTAACCCTAACCCTAAACCTAACCCTAACCCTAATCCTAGCCCTACCCATAGCCCTAGCCCTAGCCCTAACCCTAACCCTAACCCTAACCCTAGCCCTAGCCCTAGCCCTAGCCCTAGCCCTAACCCTAACCCTAACCCTAACCCTAGCCCTAGCCCTAACCCTAATCCTATCCCTAAACCTAACCCTAGCCCTAATCCTAACCCTAGCCCTAAACCTAACCCTAACACTAAACCTAACCCTAGGCCTAGCCCTAGCTCTAGCCCCAGCCCTAGCCCTAACCCTAACCCTAGCCCTAACCCTAAGCCTAACGCTAACCCTAACCCTAAACCTTGGCCTAGCCCTAGCCCTAGCCCTACCCCTAACCCTAACCCTAGCCCTAACCCTAACCCTAGCCCTAGCACTAGCCCGAGACCTAGGCCAAGCCCTAGACCTAACCTTAGCCCTAGCCCTAACCCTAGCCCTAACCCTAAACCTAGCCCTAGCCCGAGCCCTAGCCCTGGCCCTAGTCCTAACCATAACCCTCACCTAACCCTAGACCTAACGCTAACCCTAACCCTAAACCTAACCCTAAACCTTGGCCTAGCCCTAGCCCTAGCCCTAGCCCTAACCCTAACCCTAAACCTAAGCATAACCCTAGCCCTAGCCCTAGCCCTAAACCTAACCCTAACCCTAGCACTAACCCTAACCCTAACCCTAATCCTAGCCCTACCCATAGCCCTAGCCCTAGCCCTAACCCTAACCCTAACCCTAACCCTTGTCCTAGCCCCAGCCCTAGCCCTAGACCTAGCCCTATCCCTAACCCTAACACTACCCCCAGCCCTAGACCTAGTCCTAGCCCTAAACCCAACCCTAACCCAAAACCTAGCCCTAACCCTAACCCTAACCCTAGGCCTAGCCCTAGCCCTAACCCTAACACTACCCCCAGCCCTAGACCTAGTCCTAGCCCTAAACCTAACCCTAACCCAAAACCTAGCCCTAACCCTAACCCTAACCCTAACCCTAACCTGAGCTCTAACCCTAGCCCTAGCCCTAGCCCTAACCCTAATCCTAACCCTAATCCTAACCCTAGCCCTAGCCCTAGCCCTAAACCTAACCCTAGCCCTAGCCCTAGCCCTAGTCCTAACCCGAAACCTAACCCTAGCCCTAGCCCTAGCCCTAGCCCTAACACTAACCCTAACCCTAGCCCTAGACCTAGCCCTAACCCTAACCCTAACCCTAGCCCTAAACCTAACCCTATCCCTAGCCCTAACCCTAGCCCTAACCCTAAACATGATCCTAGCCCTAGCCCAAGCCCTAGCCCTAGCCCTAGCCCTAACACTAACCCTAACCCTAACTCTAAACCTATCCCTAAACCTAACCCTAACCCTAGAACTAGCCCTAGCCCTAGCGCTAGCAATAGCCCTAACCCTAAACCTAACACTAGCCCTAGCCCTAACCCTAACCATAGCCCTAACCCTAACCCTAACCCTAACCCTAGCCCTAGCCCAAGCCCTAGCCCTAACCCAAACCCTAACCCTAAAGCTCACTCTAGCCCGAGCCCTAACCCTAGCCCTAGCCCAAACCCTAACCCTAACCCTAGCCCTAGCCCTAGCCCTAACGATAACCCTAACCCTAACCCTAAACTTAGCCCTAGCCCTAACCCTAATCCTATCCCTAAACCTAACCCTAGCCCTAACCCTAAACCTAGCCCTAAACCTAACCCTAACCCAACCCTAACCCTAGGCCTAGCCCTAGCCCTAGCCCTAGCCCTAGCCCTAGCCCTAACCTGAAACCTAACCCTAGGACTAGCCCTAGCCCTAGCCCTAGCACTAGCCCCAACACTAACCCTAACCCTAGCCCTAGCCCTTGCCCTAACCCTAACCCTAACCCTAGCCCTAAACTTAACCCTATCCCTAGCCCTAACCCTAGCCCTAACCCTAAACATGATCCTAGCCCTAGTCCTAGCCTTAGCCCTAGCCCTAACCCTAACCCTAACCCTAGCCCTAGCCCTAGCCCTAGCCCTAACCCTAACCCTAACCCTAGCCCTAGCCATAGCCCTAGCCCTAGCCCTAGCCCTAACCATAGCCCTAGCCCTAGCCCTAGCCCGAGCCCTAGCCCTAGCCCTAGCCCTAACACTAACCCTAGCCCTAACACTAGCCCTAGCCCAAGCCCTAGCCCTAACCCTAACCCTAACCCTAAAGCTCACTCTAGCCCGAGCCCTAACCCTAGCCCTAGCACTAACCCTAACCCTAACCCTAGCCGTAGCCCTAGCCCTAACGATAACCCTAACCCTAACCCTAACCCTAGCCCTAGCCCTAACCCTAATCCTATCACTAAACCTAACCCTATCCCTAACCCTAACCCTAGCCCTAAACCTAACCCTAAACCTAACCCTAACCCTTGTCCTAGCCCCAGCCCTAGCCCTAGACCTAGCCCTATCCCAAACCCTAACACTACCCCCAGCCCTAGAACTAGTCCTAGCCCTAAACCCAACCCTAACCCAAAACCTAGTCCTAACCCTAACCCTAACCCTAGGCCTAGCCCTAGCCCTAACCCTAACACTACCCCCAGACCTAGACCTAGTCCTAGCCCTAAACCTAACCCTAACCCAAAACCTAGCCCTAACACTAACCCTAACCCTAACCCTAACCCTAACCCTAAACCGAGCTCTAACCCTAGCCCTAGCCCTAGCCCTAGCCCTAACCCTAATCCTAACCCTCATCCTAACCCTAGCCCTAGCCCTAGCCCTAGGCCTAGCCCTAAACCTAACCCTAGCCCTAGCCCTAGCCCTAGCCCTAACCCGAAACCTAACCCTAGCCATAGCCCTAGCCCTAGCCCTAGCCCTAACACTAACCCTAACCCTAGCCCTAGACCTTGCCCTAACCCTAACCCTAACCCTAGCCCTAAACCTAACCCTATCCTAGCCCTAACCCTAGCCCTAACCCTAAACATGATCCTAGCCGTAGCCCAAGCCCTAGCCCTAGCCCTAGCCCTAACACTAACCCTAACCCTAACTCTAAACCTATCCCTAAACCTAACCCTAACCCTAGAACTAGCCCTAGCCCTAGCGCTAGCAATAGCCCTAACCCTAAACCTAACACTAGCCCTAGCCCTAACCCTAACCATAGCCCTAACCCTAACCCTAACCCTAACCCTAGCCCTAGCCCAAGCCCTAGCCCTAACCCTAACCCTAACCCTAAAGCTCACTCTAGCCCGAGCCCTAACCCTAGCCCTAGCCCAAACCCTAACCCTAAACCTAGTCCTAGCCCTAGCCCTAACGATAACCCTAGCCCTAACCCTAAACCTAGCCCTAGCCCTAACCCTAATCCTATCCCTAAACCTAACCCTAGCCCTAACCCTAAACCTAGCCCTAAACCTAACCCTAACCCTAACCCTAACCCTAGGCCTAGCCCTAGCCCTAGCCCTAGCCCTAGCCCTAACCTGAAACCTAACCCTAGGACTAGCCCTAGCCCTAGCCCTAGCACTAGCCCCAACACTAACCCTAACCCTAGCCCTAGCCCTTGCCCTAACCCTAACCCTAACCCTAGCCCTAAACCTAACCCTATCCCTAGCCCTAACCCTAGCCCTAACCCTAAACATGATTCTAGCCCTAGTCCTAGCCCTAGCCCTAGCCCTAACCCTAACCCTAACCCTAGACCTAGCCCTAGCCCTAGCCCTAACCCTAACCCTAACCCTAGCCCTAGCCCTAGACCTAGCCCTAGCCCTAGCCCTAGCCCTAAACATAACCCTAGCCCTAGCCCTAGCCCGAGGCCTAGCCCTAGCCCTAGCCCTAACACTAACCCTAACCCTAACTCTAAACCTATCCCTAAACCTAACCCTAACCCTAGAACTAGCCCTAGCCCTAGCTCTAGCAATAGCCCTAAACCTAACCCTAACACTAGCCCTAGCCCTAACCCTAACCCTAGCCCTAACCCTAACCCTAGCCCTAACACTAGCCCTAGCCCAAGCCCTAGCCCTAACCCTAACACTAACCCTAAAGCTCACTCTAGCATGAGCCCTAACCCTAGCCCTAGCGCTAACCCTATCCCTAACCCTAGCCGTAGCCCTAGCCCTAACGATAACCCTAACCCTAACCCTAACCCTAGCCCTAGCCCTAACACTAATCCTATCACTAAAACTAACCCTATTCCTAACCCTAACCCTAGCCCTAAACCTAACCCTAAATCTAACCCTAACCCTAGGCCTAGCCCTAGCCCTAGCCCTAGCCCTAACCCTAACCCTAGCCCTAACCCTAACACTAGCCCGAGCCATAGCCCTAGCCCTAACCCGAACCCTAACCCTAGCCCTAGCCCTAGCCCTAGCCCTAACACTAACCCTAACCCTAGCCCTAGCCCTAGCCCTAACCATAACACTAGCACTAGCCCTAGCCCGAGCCCTAGCCCTAGCCCTAGTCCTAACCATAACCCTCACCTAACCCTAGACCTAACGCTAACCCTAACCCTAAACCTAACCCTAAACCTTGGCCTAGCCCTAGCCCTAGCCCTAGCCCTAACCCTAACCCTAACCCTAAGCATAACCCTAGCCCTAGCCCTAGCCCTAAACCTAACCCTAACCCTAGCACTAACCCTAACCCTAACCCTAATCCTAGCCCTACCCATAGCCCTAGCCCTAGCCCTAACCCTAACCCTAACCCTAACCCTTGTCCTAGCCCCAGCCCTAGCCCTAGACCTAGCCCTATCCCTAACCCTAACACTACACCCAGCCCTAGACCTAGTCCTAGCCCTAAACCCAACCCTAACCCAAAACCTAGCCCTAACCCTAACCCTAACCCTAGGCCTAGCCCTAGCCCTAACCCTAACACTACCCCCAGCTCTAGACCTAGTCCTAGCCCTAAACCTAACCCTAACCCAAAACCTAGCCCTAACCCTAACCCTAACCCTAACCCTAACCTGAGCTCTAACCCTAGCCCTAACCCTAATCCTAACCCTAATCCTAACCCTAGCCCTAGCCCTAGCCCTAGCCCTAGCCCTAAACCTAACCCTAGCCCTAGCCCTAGCCCTAGTCCTAACCCGAAACCTAACCCTAGCCCTAGCCCTAGCCCTAGCCCTAACACTAACCCTAACCCTAGCCCTAGACCTAGCCCTAACCCTAACCCTAACCCTAGCCCTAAACCTAACCCTATCCCTAGCCCTAACCCTAGCCCTAACCCTAAACATGATCCTAGCCCTAGCCCAAGCCCTAGCCCTAGCCCTAGCCCTAACACTAACCCTAACCCTAACTCTAAACCTATCCCTAAACCTAACCCTAACCCTAGAACTAGCCCTAGCCCTAGCGCTAGCAATAGCCCTAACCCTAAACCTAACACTAGCCCTAGCCCTAACCCTAACCATAGCCCTAACCCTAACCCTAACCCTAACCCTAGCCCTAGCCCAAGCCCTAGCCCTAACCCTAACCCTAACCCTAAAGCTCACTCTAGCCCGAGCCCTAACCCTAGCCCTAGCCCAAACCCTAACCCTAACCCTAGCCCTAGCCCTAGCCCTAACGATAACCCTAACCCTAACCCTAAACCTAGCCCTAGCCCTAACCCTAATCCTATCCCTAAACCTAACCCTAGCCCTAACCCTAAACCTAGCCCTAAACCTAACCCTAACCCTAACCCTAACCCTAGGCCTAGCCCTAGCCCTAGCCCTAGCCCTAGACCTAGCCCTAACCTGAAACCTAACCCTAGGACTAGCCCTAGCCCTAGCCCTAGCACTAGCCCCAACACTAACCCTAACCCTAGCCCTAGCCCTTGCCCTAACCCTAACCCTAACCCTAGCCCTAAACTTAACCCTATCCCTAGCCCTAACCCTAGCCCTAACCCTAAACATGATCCTAGCCCTAGTCCTAGCCTTAGCCCTAGCCCTAACCCTAACCCTAACCCTAGCCCTAGCCCTAGCCCTAGCCCTAACCCTAACCCTAACCCTAGCCCTAGCCATAGCCCTAGCCCTAGCCCTAGCCCTAACCATAGCCCTAGCCCTAGCCCTAGCCCGAGCCCTAGCCCTAGCCCTAACCCTAACACTACCCCCAGACCTAGACCTAGTCCTAGCCCTAAACCTAACCCTAACCCAAAACCTAGCCCTAACACTAACCCTAACCCTAACCCTAACCCGAGCTCTAACCCTAGCCCTAGCCCTAGCCCTAACCCTAACCCTAACCCTAACCCTAGCCCTAGCCCTAGCCCTAGCCCTAGCCCTGGCCCTAACCCTAACCCTAACACTAAAACTAAAGCTCTCTCTAGCCCGAGCCCTAACCCTAGACCTAGCCCTAACCCTAACCCTAACCCTAGCCCTAGCCCTAGACCTAACGATAACCCTAACACTAACCCTAACCCTAGCCCTAGCCTTAACCCTAATCCTATCCCTAAACCTAACCCTAGCCCTAAACCTAACCCTAGCCCTAAACCTAACCCTAACCCTAACCCTAACCCGAGGCCTAGCCCTAGCCCTAGCCCTAGCCCTAGCCCTAACCCGAACCCTAACCCTTGCCCTAGCCCTAGCCCTAGCACTAGCCCTAACACTAACCCTAACCATAGCCCTAGCACTAGCCCTAACCCTAACCCTAGCCCTAGCCCTACCCCTAGCCCTAACCATAGCCCTAACCCTAAACATGATCCTAGCCCTAGTCCTAGCCCTAGCCCTAGCCCTAACCCGAAACCTAAACCTAGACCTAGCCCTAGCCCTAGCCCTAGCCCTAACCCTAACCCTAACCCTAACCCTAGCCTTAGCCCTAGCCCTAGCCCGAGCCCTAGCCCTAGCCATAGCCCTAACCATAACCCTAGCCCTAGCCCTAGCACGAGCCCTAGCCCTAGCCCTATCCCTAACACTAACCCTAAGCCTAACTCTAAACCTATCCCTAAACCTAACCCTAACCCTAGAACTACCCCTAGCCCTAGCCCTAGCAATAGCTCTAACCCTAACCCTAACACTAGCCCTAGCCCTAACCCTAACCCTAGCCCTAACCCTAACCCTAACCCTAAGCCTAGCCCTAGCCCAAGTCCAGGCCCTAACCCTAACCCTAAATCTAAAGCTCACTCTAGCCCGAGCCCTAACCCTAGCCCTAGCCCTAACCCTAACCCTAATCCTAGCCCTAGCCCTAGCCCTAACGATAACCCTAACCCTAACCCTAACCCTAGCCCTAGCCCTAACCCTAATCCTATCACTAAACCTAAACCTAGCCCTAACCCTAACCCTAGCCCTAAACCTAACCCTAACCCTAACCCTAACCCTAGGCCTAGCCCTAGCCCTAGCCCTAGCCCTAACCCTAGCCCTAACCCTAACCCTAAACTAACCCTAACCCTAGGCATAGCCCTAGCCCTAGCCCTAACCCTAACCCTAATAACCCTAGACCTAGCCCTAACCCTAACCCTAGCCCTATCCCTAACCCTAGCCCGAGCCCTAGCCCTAGCCCTAGACCTAAACTTAGCCCTAGCCCTAACCCTAGCCCTAACCCTAACCCTAACCCTAGCCCTAGCCTTAGCCCTAACCCTAACCCTAGCCCCATCCCTAGCCCTAGCCATAGCCCTAGCCCTAGCCCTAACCCTAACCCTAACCCTCACCCTAGCCCTAGCCCTAGCCCTAGCCCTAGCCCTAACCCTAACCCTAACACTAACCCTAAAGCTTTCTCTAGCCCGAGCCCTAACCCTAGCCATAGCCCTAACCCTAACCCTAACCCTAGCCCTAGCCCTAGCCCTAACGATAACCCTAACCCTAACCCTAACCCTAGCCCTAGCCCTAACCCTAATCCTATCCTTAACCCTAACCCTAGCCCTAAACCTAACCCTAGCCCTATCCCTAGCCCTATACCTATCCCTAGCCCTAACCCTAACCCTAACCCTAACACTAACCCTAGCCCTAGTCCTAACCCTAACCCTAACCCTAGCCCTAGCCCTAACCCTAACCCTAACCCTAACCCTAACCCTAGCCCCAGCCCTAACCCTAACGCTAACCCTACTCCTAGCCCTAGACCTAGGCCTAGCCCAAGCCCCAGCCCTAGCCCTAACCCTAACCCTAAACCTAACCCTAGCCCTAAACCTAACCCTATCCCTAGCCCTAAAACTAGCCCTAACCCTAAACATGATCCTAGCCATAGCTCTAGCCCTAGCCCTAGCCCTAACCCTAACCCTAACCCTAGACCTAGCCCTAGACATGCCCTAGCCCTAACCCTAACCGTAACCCTAGCCCTAGCCCTAGCCCTAGCCCGAGCCCTAGCCCTAGCCCTAGCCCTAGCCCTAACCCTAACCATAACCCTAACCCTAAACCTATCCCTAAACCTAACCCTAACCAAAACACTAGCAATAGCCCTAACCCTAACCCTAGCCCTAGCCCTAACCCTAACCCTAACCCTAGCCCTAGCCCTAACCCTAACCCTAGCCCTAACCCTAACCCTAGCCCGAGCCCTAGCCCTAACACTAACCCTAACCCTAGCCCGAGCGCTTGCCCTAGCCCTAACCCTAACCCTACCCCTAAACCTAGCCCTAGTCCTAGCCCTTGCCCTAAAAATAACCCTAACCCTAACCCTAGCACTAGCCCTAAACCTAGCCCTAGCCCTAGCCCCACCCCTAACCCTAAACCTAGCCCTAGCCCTAGCCCAAGCCCTAACCCTAACCCTAACCCTAACCCTAACCCTTGCCCTAGCCCTAGCCCTAGCCCTAGCCCTAACCCTAACCCTAACACTAGCCCTAGCCCGAACCCTAGACCTAAACCTAGCCCTAGCCCTAAACCTAACCCTAGCCCTAACCCTAACCCTAGCCAGAGCCCTAGCCCTAGACCTAGACCTAAACCTAGCCCTCGCCCTAGCCATAACCCTAACCCTAACCCTAACCCTAACCCTAGCCCTAGCCCTAGCCCTAAACCTAACCCTAACCCTAGCCCTAGCCCCAGCCCTAACCCTAACCCTAGCCCTAGCCCTAGCCCTAACCCTAAACCTAAAGCTAACTGTAGCCCGAGCCCTAACCCTAACTCTAGCCCGAGCCCTAGCAAGAGCCTTAGCCCTAACCCTAACCATAGCACTAGCCCTAGCCCTAAACCTAACCCTAACCCTAGCCCTAGCCCTAACGCTAACCCTAACCCTAACCCTAGCCCGAGCCCTAGCCCTAGCCCTAACCCTAACCCTAACCTTAGCACTAGCCCTAGCCCTAGCCCTAGCCCTAGCCCTAACCCTAGCCCTAACCCTAGCCCTAACCCTAACGGTAACCCTAAACCTAAGCCTAGCCCTAACCCTAACCCTAGCCGTAAACCTAACTCTAACCCTATCCCTAACACTAGCCCTAGCCCTAGCCCTAGACCTAACGCTAACCCTACCCCTAAACCTTGCCCTAGTCCTAGCCCTTGCCCTAAAAATAACCCTAACCCTAACCCTAGCACTAGCCCTAAACCTAGCCCTAGCCCTAGCCCCACCCCTAACCCTAAACCTAGCCCTAGCCCTAGCCCAAGCCCTAACCCTAACCCTAACCCTAACCCTTGCCCTAGCCATAGCCCTAGCCCTAACCCTAACCCTAAAACTAGCCCTAGCCCTAACCCTAGACCTAAACCTAGCCCTAGCCCTAAACATAACCCTAGCCCTAACCCTAACCCTAGCCCGAGACCTAGCCCTAGACCTAGACCTAACCCTAGCCCTCGCCCTAGCCATAACCCTAAACCTAACCCTAACCCAAACCTAACCCTAGCCCTAGCCTTAGCCCTAAACCTAACCCTAACCCTAGCCCTAGCCCTAGCCCTAACCCTAACCCTAACCCTAACCCTAACCTTAACCCTAACCCTAACCCAAGCCCTAGTCCTAGCCCTAGCCCTAAACCTAACCCTAGCTCTAACCCTAAAACTAGCCCTAGCCCTAGCCCTAGCCCCACCCCTAACCCTAAACCTACCCCTAGCCCTAGCCCTAACCTTAACCCTAACCCTAACCCTTGCCCTAGCCCTAGCCCTAGCCCTAACCCTAAACCTAACCCTAGCCCTAGCCCTAACCCTAGCCCTAACCCTAACCCTAACCCTAGCACTAGCCCTAGCCCTAGCCTTAGCCCTAACACTAACCCTAGCCCCAGCCCTAGCCCTAAACCTAGCCCTAGCCCTAACCCTAACCCTAACCCTAACCCTAGCCCTAGCCCTAACCCTAATCCTATCACTAAACCTAAACCTAGCCCTAACCCTAACCCTAGCCCTAAACCTAACCCTAACCCTAACCCTAACCCTAGGCCTAGCCCTAGCCCTAGCCCTAGCCCTAGCCCTAACCCTAGCCCTAACCCTAACCATAAACTAACCCTAACCCTAGGCATAGCCCTAGCCCTAGCCCTAACCCTAACCCTAATAACCCTAGACCTAGCCCTAACCCTAACCCTAGCCCTAACCCTAACCCTAGCCCGAGCCCTAGCCCTAGCCCTAGACCTAAACTTAGCCCTAGCCCTAACCCTAGCCCTAACCCTAACCCTAACCCTAGCCCTAGCCTTAGCCCTAACCCTAACCCTAGCCCCATCCCTAGCCCTAGCCATAGCCCTAGCCCTAGCCCTAACCCTAACCCTAACCCTCACCCTAGCCCTAGCCCTAGCCCTAGCCCTAGCCCTAACCCTAACCCTAACACTAACCCTAAAGCTTTCTCTAGCCCGAGCCCTAACCCTAGCCATAGCCCTAACCCTAACCCTACCCCTAGCCCTAGCCCTAGCCCTAACGATAACCCTAACCCTAACCCTAAACCTATCCCTAAACCTAACCCTAACCAAAACACTAGCAATAGCCCTAACCCTAACCCTAGCCCTAGCCCTAACCCTAACCCTAACCCTAGCCCTAGCCCTAACCCTAACCCTAGCCCTAACCCTAACCCTAGCCCGAGCCCTAGCCCTAACACTAACCCTAACCCTAGCCCGAGCGCTTGCCCTAGCCCTAACCCTAACCCTACCCCTAAACCTAGCCCTAGTCCTAGCCCTTGCCCTAAAAATAACCCTAACCCTAACCCTAGCACTAGCCCTAAACCTAGCCCTAGCCCTAGCCCCACCCCTAACCCTAAACCTAGCCCTAGCCCTAGCCCAAGCCCTAACCCTAACCCTAACCCTAACCCTAACCCTTGCCCTAGCCCTAGCCCTAGCCCTAGCCCTAACCCTAACCCTAACACTAGCCCTAGCCCGAACCCTAGACCTAAACCTAGCCCTAGCCCTAAACCTAACCCTAGCCCTAACCCTAACCCTAGCCAGAGCCCTAGCCCTAGACCTAGACCTAAACCTAGCCCTCGCCCTAGCCATAACCCTAACCCTAACCCTAACCCTAACCCTAGCCCTAGCCCTAGCCCTAAACCTAACCCTAACCCTAGCCCTAGCCCCAGCCCTAACCCTAACCCTAGCCCTAGCCCTAGCCCTAACCCTAAACCTAAAGCTAACTGTAGCCCGAGCCCTAACCCTAACTCTAGCCCGAGCCCTAGCAAGAGCCTTAGCCCTAACCCTAACCATAGCACTAGCCCTAGCCCTAAACCTAACCCTAACCCTAGCCCTAGCCCTAACGCTAACCCTAACCCTAACCCTAGCCCGAGCCCTAGCCCTAGCCCTAACCCTAACCCTAACCTTAGCACTAGCCCTAGCCCTAGCCCTAGCCCTAGCCCTAACCCTAGCCCTAACCCTAGCCCTAACCCTAACGGTAACCCTAAACCTAAGCCTAGCCCTAACCCTAACCCTAGCCGTAAACCTAACTCTAACCCTATCCCTAACACTAGCCCTAGCCCTAGCCCTAGACCTAACGCTAACCCTACCCCTAAACCTTGCCCTAGTCCTAGCCCTTGCCCTAAAAATAACCCTAACCCTAACCCTAGCACTAGCCCTAAACCTAGCCCTAGCCCTAGCCCCACCCCTAACCCTAAACCTAGCCCTAGCCCTAGCCCAAGCCCTAACCCTAACCCTAACCCTAACCCTAACCCTTGCCCTAGCCATAGCCCTAGCCCTAACCCTAACCCTAAAACTAGCCCTAGCCCTAACCCTAGACCTAAACCTAGCCCAAGCCCTAAACATAACCCTAGCCCTAACCCTAACCCTAGCCCGAGACCTAGCCCTAGACCTAGACCTAACCCTAGCCCTCGCCCTAGCCATAACCCTAAACCTAACCCTAACCCAAACCTAACCCTAGCCCTAGCCTTAGCCCTAAACCTAACCCTAACCCTAGCCCTAGCCCTAGCCCTAACCCTAACCCTAACCCTAACCCTAACCTTAACCCTAACCCTAACCCAAGCCCTAGTCCTAGCCCTAGCCCTAAACCTAACCCTAGCTCTAACCCTAAAACTAGCCCTAGCCCTAGCCCTAGCCCCACCCCTAACCCTAAACCTACCCCTAGCCCTAGCCCTAACCTTAACCCTAACCCTAACCCTTGCCCTAGCCCTAGCCCTAGCCCTAACCCTAAACCTAACCCTAGCCCTAGCCCTAACCCTAGCCCTAACCCTAACCCTAACCCTAGCACTAGCCCTAGCCCTAGCCTTAGCCCTAACACTAACCCTAGCCCCAGCCCTAGCCCTAAACCTAGCCCTAGCCCTAACCCTAACCCTAACCCTAACCCTAGCCCTAGCCCTAACCCTAATCCTATCACTAAACCTAAACCTAGCCCTAACCCTAACCCTAGCCCTAAACCTAACCCTAACCCTAACCCTAACCCTAGGCCTAGCCCTAGCCCTAGCCCTAGCCCTAGCCCTAACCCTAGCCCTAACCCTAACCATAAACTAACCCTAACCCTAGGCATAGCCCTAGCCCTAGCCCTAACCCTAACCCTAATAACCCTAGACCTAGCCCTAACCCTAACCCTAGCCCTAACCCTAACCCTAGCCCGAGCCCTAGCCCTAGCCCTAGACCTAAACTTAGCCCTAGCCCTAACCCTAGCCCTAACCCTAACCCTAACCCTAGCCCTAGCCTTAGCCCTAACCCTAACCCTAGCCCCATCCCTAGCCCTAGCCATAGCCCTAGCCCTAGCCCTAACCCTAACCCTAACCCTCACCCTAGCCCTAGCCCTAGCCCTAGCCCTAGCCCTAACCCTAACCCTAACACTAACCCTAAAGCTTTCTCTAGCCCGAGCCCTAACCCTAGCCATAGCCCTAACCCTAACCCTAACCCTAGCCCTAGCCCTAGCCCTAACGATAACCCTAACCCTAACCCTAACCCTAGCCCTAGCCCTAACCCTAATCCTATCCCTAACCCTAACCCTAGCCCTAAACCTAACCCTAGCCCTATCCCTAGCCCTATACCTATCCCTAGCCCTAACCCTAACCCTAACCCTAACACTAACCCTAGCCCTAGTCCTAACCCTAACCCTAACCCTAGCCCAATCCTAACCCTAACCCTAACCCTAACCCTAACCCTAGCCCCAGCCCTAACCCTAACGCTAACCCTACTCCTAGCCCTAGACATAGGCCTAGTCCAAGCCCCAGCCCTAGCCCTAACCCTAACCCTAAACCTAACCCTAGCCCTAAACCTAACCCTATCCCTAGCCCTAAAACTAGCCCTAACCCTAAACATGATCCTAGCCATAGCTCTAGCCCTAGCCCTAGCCCTAACCCTAACGCTAACCCTAGACCTAGCCCTAGACATGCCCTAGCCCTAACCCTAACCGTAACCCTAGCCCTAGCCCTAGCCCTAGCCCGAGCCCTAGCCCTAGCCCTAGCCCTAGCCCTAACCCTAACCATAACCCTAACCCTAAACCTATCCCTAAACCTAACCCTAACCCTAACACTAGCAATAGCCCTAACCCTAACCCTAGCCCTAGCCCTAACCCTAACCCTAACCCTAGCCCTAGCCCTAACCCTAACCCTAGCCCTAACCCTAACCCTAGCCCGAGCCCTAGCCCTAACACTAACCCTAACCCTAGCCCGAGCGCTTGCCCTAGCCCTAACCCTAACCCTACCCCTAAACCTAGCCCTAGTCCTAGCCCTTGCCCTAAAAATAACCCTAACCCTAACCCTAGCACTAGCCCTAAACCTAGCCCTAGCCCTAGCCCCACCCCTAACCCTAAACCTAGCCCTAGCCCTAGCCCAAGCCCTAACCCTAACCCTAACCCTAACCCTAACCCTTGCCCTAGCCCTAGCCCTAGCCCTAGCCCTAACCCTAACCCTAACACTAGCCCTAGCCCGAACCCTAGACCTAAACCTAGCCCTAGCCCTAAACCTAACCCTAGCCCTAACCCTAACCCTAGCCAGAGCCCTAGCCCTAGACCTAGACCTAAACCTAGCCCTCGCCCTAGCCATAACCCTAACCCTAACCCTAACCCTAACCCTAGCCCTAGCCCTAGCCCTAAACCTAACCCTAACCCTAGCCCTAGCCCCAGCCCTAACCCTAACCCTAGCCCTAGCCCTAGCCCTAACCCTAAACCTAAAGCTAACTGTAGCCCGAGCCCTAACCCTAACTCTAGCCCGAGCCCTAGCAAGAGCCTTAGCCCTAACCCTAACCATAGCACTAGCCCTAGCCCTAAACCTAACCCTAACCCTAGCCCTAGCCCTAACCCTAACCCTAACCCTAACCCTAGCCCGAGCCCTAGCCCTAGCCCTAACCCTAACCCTAACCTTAGCACTAGCCCTAGCCCTAGCCCTAGCCCTAGCCCTAACCCTAGCCCTAACCCTAGCCCTAACCCTAACGGTAACCCTAAACCTAAGCCTAGCCCTAACCCTAACCCTAGCCGTAAACCTAACTCTAACCCTATCCCTAACACTAGCCCTAGCCCTAGCCCTAGACCTAACGCTAACCCTACCCCTAAACCTTGCCCTAGTCCTAGCCCTTGCCCTAAAAATAACCCTAACCCTAACCCTAGCACTAGCCCTAAACCTAGCCCTAGCCCTAGCCCCACCCCTAACCCTAAACCTAGCCCTAGCCCTAGCCCAAGCCCTAACCCTAACCCTAACCCTAACCCTTGCCCTAGCCATAGCCCTAGCCCTAACCCTAACCCTAAAACTAGCCCTAGCCCTAACCCTAGACCTAAACCTAGCCCTAGCCCTAAACATAACCCTAGCCCTAACCCTAACCCTAGCCCGAGACCTAGCCCTAGACCTAGACCTAACCCTAGCCCTCGCCCTAGCCATAACCCTAAACCTAACCCTAACCCAAACCTAACCCTAGCCCTAGCCTTAGCCCTAAACCTAACCCTAACCCTAGCCCTAGCCCTAGCCCTAACCCTAACCCTAACCCTAACCCTAACCTTAACCCTAACCCTAACCCAAGCCCTAGTCCTAGCCCTAGCCCTAAACCTAACCCTAGCTCTAACCATAAAACTAGCCCTAGCCCTAGCCCTAGCCCCACCCCTAACCCTAAACCTACCCCTAGCCCTAGCCCTAACCCTAACCCTAACCCTAACCCTTGCCCTAGCCCTAGCCCTAGCCCTAACCCTAAACCTAACCCTAGCCCTAGCCCTAACCCTAGCCCTAACCCTAACCCTAACCCTAGAACTAGCCCTAGCCCTAGCCTTAGCCCTAACACTAACCCTAGCCCCAGCCCTAGCCCTAAACCTAGCCCTAGCCCTAACCCTAACCCTAACCCTAACCCTAGCCCTAGCCCTAACCCTAATCCTATCACTAAACCTAAACCTAGCCCTAACCCTAACCCTAGCCCTAAACCTAACCCTAACCCTAACCCTAACCCTAGGCCTAGCCCTAGCCCTAGCCCTAGCCCTAGCCCTAGCCCTAACCCTAGCCCTAACCCTAACCATAAACTAACCCTAACCCTAGGCATAGCCCTAGCCCTAGCCCTAACCCTAACCCTAATAACCCTAGACCTAGCCCTAACCCTAACCCTAGCCCTAACCCTAACCCTAGCCCGAGCCCTAGCCCTAGCCCTAGACCTAAACTTAGCCCTAGCCCTAACCCTAGCCCTAACCCTAACCCTAACCCTAGCCCTAGCCTTAGCCCTAACCCTAACCCTAGCCCCATCCCTAGCCCTAGCCATAGCCCTAGCCCTAGCCCTAACCCTAACCCTAACCCTCACCCTAGCCCTAGCCCTAGCCCTAGCCCTAGCCCTAACCCTAACCCTAACACTAACCCTAAAGCTTTCTCTAGCCCGAGCCCTAACCCTAGCCATAGCCCTAACCCTAACCCTAACCCTAGCCCTAGCCCTAGCCCTAACGATAACCCTAACCCTAACCCTAACCCTAGCCCTAGCCCTAACCCTAATCCTATCCCTAACCCTAACCCTAGCCCTAAACCTAACCCTAGCCCTATCCCTAGCCCTATACCTATCCCTAGCCCTAACCCTAACCCTAACCCTAACACTAACCCTAGCCCTAGTCCTAACCCTAACCCTAACCCTAGCCCAATCCTAACCCTAACCCTAACCGTAACCCTAACCCTAGCCCCAGCCCTAACCCTAACGCTAACCCTACTCCTAGCCCTAGACATAGGCCTAGTCCAAGCCCCAGCCCTAGCCCTAACCCTAACCCTAAACCTAACCCTAGCCCTAAACCTAACCCTATCCCTAGCCCTAAAACTAGCCCTAACACTAAACATGATCCTAGCCATAGCTCTAGCCCTAGCCCTAGCCCTAACCCTAACCCTAACCCTAGACCTAGCCCTAGACATGCCCTAGCCCTAACCCTAACCGTAACCCTAGCCCTAGCCCTAGCCCTAGCCCGAGCCCTAGCCCTAGCCCTAGCCCTAGCCCTAACCCTAACCATAACCCTAACCCTAAACCTATCCCTAAACCTAACCCTAACCCTAACACTAGCAATAGCCCTAACCCTAACCCTAGCCCTAGCCCTAACCCTAACCCTAACCCTAGCCCTAGCCCTAACCCTAACCCTAGCCCTAACCCTAACCCTAGCCCGAGCCCTAGCCCTAACACTAACCCTAACCCTAGCCCGAGCGCTTGCCCTAGCCCTAACCCTAACCCTACCCCTAAACCTAGCCCTAGTCCTAGCCCTTGCCCTAAAAATAACCCTAACCCTAACCCTAGCACTAGCCCTAAACCTAGCCCTAGCCCTAGCCCCACCCCTAACCCTAAACCTAGCCCTAGCCCTAGCCCAAGCCCTAACCCTAACCCTAACCCTAACCCTAACCCTTGCCCTAGCCCTAGCCCTAGCCCTAGCCCTAACCCTAACCCTAACACTAGCCCTAGCCCGAACCCTAGACCTAAACCTAGCCCTAGCCCTAAACCTAACCCTAGCCCTAACCCTAACCCTAGCCAGAGCCCTAGCCCTAGACCTAGACCTAAACCTAGCCCTCGCCCTAGCCATAACCCTAACCCTAACCCTAACCCTAACCCTAGCCCTAGCCCTAGCCCTAAACCTAACCCTAACCCTAGCCCTAGCCCCAGCCCTAACCCTAACCCTAGCCCTAGCCCTAGCCCTAACCCTAAACCTAAAGCTAACTGTAGCCCGAGCCCTAACCCTAACTCTAGCCCGAGCCCTAGCAAGAGCCTTAGCCCTAACCCTAACCATAGCACTAGCCCTAGCCCTAAACCTAACCCTAACCCTAGCCCTAGCCCTAACCCTAACCCTAACCCTAACCCTAGCCCGAGCCCTAGCCCTAGCCCTAACCCTAACCCTAACCTTAGCACTAGCCCTAGCCCTAGCCCTAGCCCTAGCCCTAACCCTAGCCCTAACCCTAGCCCTAACCCTAACGGTAACCCTAAACCTAAGCCTAGCCCTAACCCTAACCCTAGCCGTAAACCTAACTCTAACCCTATCCCTAACACTACCCCTAGCCCTAGCCCTAGACCTAACGCTAACCCTACCCCTAAACCTTGCCCTAGTCCTAGCCCTTGCCCTAAAAATAACCCTAACCCTAACCCTAGCACTAGCCCTAAACCTAGCCCTAGCCCTAGCCCCACCCCTAACCCTAAACCTAGCCCTAGCCCTAGCCCAAGCCCTAACCCTAACCCTAACCCTAACCCTTGCCCTAGCCATAGCCCTAGCCCTAACCCTAACCCTAAAACTAGCCCTAGCCCTAACCCTAGACCTAAACCTAGCCCTAGCCCTAAACATAACCCTAGCCCTAACCCTAACCCTAGCCCGAGACCTAGCCCTAGCCCTAGACCTAACCCTAGCCCTCGCCCTAGCCATAACCCTAAACCTAACCCTAACCCAAACCTAACCCTAGCCCTAGCCTTAGCCCTAAACCTAACCCTAACCCTAGCCCTAGCCCTAGCCCTAACCCTAACCCTAACCCTAACCCTAACCTTAACCCTAACCCTAACCCAAGCCCTAGTCCTAGCCCTAGCCCTAAACCTAACCCTAGCTCTAACCCTAAAACTAGCCCTAGCCCTAGCCCTAGCCCCACCCCTAACCCTAAACCTACCCCTAGCCCTAGCCCTAACCCTAACCCTAACCCTAACCCTTGCCCTAGCCCTAGCCCTAGCCCTAACCCTAAACCTAACCCTAGCCCTAGCCCTAACCCTAGCCCTAACCCTAACCCTAACCCTAGCACTAGCCCTAGCCCTAGCCTTAGCCCTAACACTAACCCTAGCCCCAGCCCTAGCCCTAAACCTAGCCCTAGCCCTAACCCTAACCCTAACCCTAACCCTAGCCCTAGCCCTAACCCTAATCCTATCACTAAACCTAAACCTAGCCCTAACCCTAACCCTAGCCCTAAACCTAACCCTAACCCTAACCCTAACCCTAGGCCTAGCCCTAGCCCTAGCCCTAGCCCTAGCCCTAACCCTAGCCCTAACCCTAACCATAAACTAACCCTAACCCTAGGCATAGCCCTAGCCCTAGCCCTAACCCTAACCCTAATAACAAAAGACCTAGCCCTAACCCTAACCCTAGCCCTAACCCTAACCCTAGCCCGAGCCCTAGCCCTAGCCCTAGACCTAAACTTAGCCCTAGCCCTAACCCTAGCCCTAACCCTAACCCTAACCCTAGCCCTAGCCTTAGCCCTAACCCTAACCCTAGCCCCATCCCTAGCCCTAGCCATAGCCCTAGCCCTAGCCCTAACCCTAACCCTAACCCTCACCCTAGCCCTAGCCCTAGCCCTAGCCCTAGCCCTAACCCTAACCCTAACACTAACCCTAAAGCTTTCTCTAGCCCGAGCCCTAACCCTAGCCATAGCCCTAACCCTAACCCTAACCCTAGCCCTAGCCCTAGCCCTAACGATAACCCTAACCCTAACCCTAACCCTAGCCCTAGCCCTAACCCTAATCCTATCCCTAACCCTAACCCTAGCCCTAAACCTAACCCTAGCCCTATCCCTAGCCCTATACCTATCCCTAGCCCTAACCCTAACCCTAACCCTAACACTAACCCTAGCCCTAGTCCTAACCCTAACCCTAACCCTAGCCCAATCCTAACCCTAACCCTAACCCTAGCCCCAGCCCTAACCCTAACGCTAACCCTACTCCTAGCCCTAGACATAGACCTAGTCCAAGCCCCAGCCCTAGCCCTAACCCTAACCCTAAACCTAACCCTAGCCCTAAACCTAAACCTATCCCTAGCCCTAAAACTAGCCCTAACCCTAAACATGATCCTAGCCATAGCTCTAGCCCTAGCCCTAGCCCTAACCCTAACCCTAACCCTAGACCTAGCCCTAGACATGCCCTAGCCCTAACCCTAACCGTAACCCTAGCCCTAGCCCTAGCCCTAGCCCGAGCCCTAGCCCTAGCCCTAGCCCTAGCCCTAACCCTAACCATAACCCTAACCCTAAACCTATCCCTAAACCTAACCCTAACCCTAACACTAGCAATAGCCCTAACCCTAACCCTAGCCCTAGCCCTAACCCTAACCCTAACCCTAGCCCTAGCCCTAACCCTAACCCTAGCCCTAACCCTAACCCTAGCCCGAGCCCTAGCCCTAACACTAACCCTAACCCTAGGCCGAGCGCTTGCCCTAGCCCTAACCCTAACCCTACCCCTAAACCTAGCCCTAGTCCTAGCCCTTGCCCTAAAAATAACCCTAACCCTAACCCTAGCACTAGCCCTAAACCTAGCCCTAGCCCTAGCCCCACCCCTAACCCTAAACCTAGCCCTAGCCCTAGCCCAAGCCCTAACCCTAACCCTAACCCTAACCCTAACCCTTGCCCTAGCCCTAGCCCTAGCCCTAACCCTAACCCTAACACTAGCCCTAGCCCGAACCCTAGACCTAAACCTAGCCCTAGCCCTAAACCTAACCCTAGCCCTAACCCTAACCCTAGCCAGAGCCCTAGCCCTAGACCTAGACCTAAACCTAGCCCTCGCCCTAGCCATAACCCTAACCCTAACCCTAACCCTAACCCTAACCCTAGCCCTAGCCCTAGCCCTAAACCTAACCCTAACCCTAGCCCTAGCCCCAGCCCTAACCCTAACCCTAGCCCTAGCCCTAGCCCTAACCCTAAACCTAAAGCTAACTGTAGCCCGAGCCCTAACCCTAACTCTAGCCCGAGCCCTAGCAAGAGCCTTAGCCCTAACCCTAACCATAGCACTAGCCCTAGCCCTAAACCTAACCCTAACCCTAGCCCTAGCCCTAACCCTAACCCTAACCCTAACCCTAGCCCGAGCCCTAGCCCTAGCCCTAACCCTAACCCTAACCTTAGCACTAGCCCTAGCCCTAGCCCTAGCCCTAGCCCTAACCCTAGCCCTAACCCTAGCCCTAACCCTAACGGTAACCCTAAACCTAAGCCTAGCCCTAACCCTAACCCTAGCCGTAAACCTAACTCTAACCCTATCCCTAACACTAGCCCTAGCCCTAGCCCTAGACCTAACGCTAACCCTACCCCTAAACCTTGCCCTAGTCCTAGCCCTTGCCCTAAAAATAACCCTAACCCTAACCCTAGCACTAGCCCTAAACCTAGCCCTAGCCCTAGCCCCACCCCTAACCCTAAACCTAGCCCTAGCCCTAACCCTAACCCTAAAACTAGCCCTAGCCCTAACCCTAGACCTAAACCTAGCCCTAGCCCTAAACATAACCCTAGCCCTAACCCTAACCCTAGCCCGAGACCTAGCCCTAGACCTAGACCTAACCCTAGCCCTCACCCTAGCCATAACCCTAAACCTAACCCTAACCCAAACCTAACCCTAGCCATAGCCTTAGCCCTAAACCTAACCCTAACCCTAGCCCTAGCCCTAGCCCTAGCCCTAACCCTAACCCTAACCCTAACCCTAACCCTAACCCTAACCTTAACCCTAACCCTAACCCAAGCCCTAGTCCTAGCCCTAGCCCTAAACCTAACCCTAGCTCTAACCCTAAAACTAGCCCTAGCCCTAGCCCTAGCCCCACCCCTAAACCTAAACCTACCCCTAGCCCTAGCACTAACCCTAACCCTAACCCTAACCCTTGCCCTAGCCCTAGCCCTAGCCCTAACCCTAAACCTAACCCTAGCCCTAGCCCTAACCCTAGCCCTAACCCTAACCCTAACCCTAGCACTAGCCGTAGCCCTAGCCTTAGCCCTAACACTAACCCTAGCCCCAGCCCTAGCCCTAAACCTAGCCCTAGCCCTAACCCTAACCCTAACCCTAACCCTAGCCCTAATCCTAACCCTAACACTAACCCTAAACCTAGACATAGCCCTAGCCCTAGCCCTAGCCCTAGCCCTAACACTAGCCCTAACCCTAACCCTAACCCTAAGCCTAGCCCTAGCCCGAGCCCTAGCCCTAACCCTAACACTAACCCTAACTCTAGCCCTAGCCCTAACCCTAGCCCTAGCCCTAACCCTAACCCTAACCCTAGCCCTAGCCCTAGCCCTAG
>OX463227.1:145665873-145668373 GCA_949820135.1 Sylvilagus floridanus
CCGAGCCCTAGCCCTAGCCCTAGCCCTAGCCCTAACACTAACCCTAACCCTAGCCCTAGCCCTAGCCCTAACCATAACACTAGCACTAGCCCTAGCCCGAGCCCTAGCCCTAGCCCTAGTCCTGACCATAACCCTCACCTAACCCTAGACCTAACGCTAACCCTAACCCTAAACCTAACCCTAAACCTTGGCCTAGCCCTAGCCCTAGCCCTAGCCCTAACCCTAACCCTAACCCTAAGCATAACCCTAGCCCTAGCCCTAGCCCTAAACCTAACCCTAACCCTAGCACTAACCCTAACCCTAACCCTAATCCTAGCCCTACCCATAGCCCTAGCCCTAGCCCTAACCCTAACCCTAACCCTAACCCTTGTCCTAGCCCCAGCCCTAGCCCTAGACCTAGCCCTATCCCTAACCCTAACACTACCCCCAGCCCTAGACCTAGTCCTAGCCCTAAACCCAACCCTAACCCAAAACCTAGCCCTAACCCTAACCCTAACCCTAGGCCTAGCCCTAGCCCTAACCCTAACACTACCCCCAGCCCTAGACCTAGTCCAAGCCCTAAACCTAACCCTAACCCAAAACCTAGCCCTAACCCTAACCCTAACCCTAACCCTAACCTGAGCTCTAACCCTAGCCCTAGCCCTAGCCCTAACCCTAATCCTAACCCTAATCCTAACCCTAGCCCTAGCCCTAGCCCTAGCCCTAGCCCTAAACCTAACCCTAGCCCTAGCCCTAGCCCTAGCCCTAACCCGAAACCTAACCCTAGCCCTAGCCCTAGCCCTAGCCCTAGCCCTAACACTAACCCTAACCCTAGCCCTAGCCCTAGCCCTAACCCTAACCCTAACCCTAGCCCTAAACCTAACCCTATCCCTAGCCCTAACCCTAGCCCTAACCCTAAACATGATCCTAGCCCTAGCCCAAGCCCTAGCCCTAGCCCTAGCCCTAACACTAACCCTAACCCTAACTCTAAACCTATCCCTAAACCTAACCCTAACCCTAGAACTAGCCCTAGCCCTAGCGCTAGCAATAGCCCTAACCCTAAACCTAACACTAGCCCTAGCCCTAACCCTAACCATAGCCCTAACCCTAACCCTAACCCTAACCCTAGCCCTAGCCCAAGCCCTAGCCCTAACCCTAACCCTAACCCTAAAGCTCACTCTAGCCCGAGCCCTAACCCTAGCCCTAGCCCAAACCCTAACCCTAACCCTAGCCCTAGCCCTAGCCCTAACGATAACCCTAACCCTAACCCTAAACCTAGCCCTAGCCCTAACCCTAATCCTATCCCTAAACCTAACCCTAGCCCTAACCCTAAACCTAGCCCTAAACCTAACCCTAACCCTAACCCTAACCCTAACCCTAGGACTAGCCCTAGCCCTAGCCCTAGCCCTAGCCCTAACCTGAAACCTAACCCTAGGACTAGCCCTAGCCCTAGCCCTAGCACTAGCCCCAACACTAACCCTAACCCTAGCCCTAGCCCTTGCCCTAACCCTAACCCTAACCCTAGCCCTAAACTTAACCCTATCCCTAGCCCTAACCCTAGCCCTAACCCTAAACATGATCCTAACCCTAGTCCTAGCCTTAGCCCTAGCCCTAACCCTAACCCTAACCCTAGCCCTAGCCCTAGCCCTAGCCCTAACCCTAACCCTAACCCTAGCCCTAGCCATAGCCCTAGCCCTAGCCCTAGCCCTAACCATAGCCCTTGCCCTAGCCCTAGCCCGAGCCCTAGCCCTAGCCCTAGCCCTAACACTAACCCTAGCCCTAACACTAGCCCTAGCCCAAGCCCTAGCCCTAACCCTAACCCTAACCCTAAAGCTCACTCTAGCCCGAGCCCTAACCCTAGCCCTAGCACTAACCCTAACCCTAACCCTAGCCGTAGCCCTAGCCCTAACGATAACCCTAACCCTAACCCTAACCCTAGCCCTAGCCCTAACCCTAATCCTATCACTAAACCTAACCCTATCCCTAACCCTAACCCTAGCCCTAAACCTAACCCTAAACCTAACCCTAACCCTAGGCCTAGCCCTAGCCCTAGCCCTAGCCCTAGCCCTAACCCTAACCCTAGCCCTATCCCTAACACTAGCCCGAGCCCTAGCCCTAGCCCTAGACCTAAACTTGGCCCTAGCCCTAAACCTAGCCCTAACCCTAGCCCTAGCCTTAGCCCTAACCCTAACCCTAGCCCCATCCCTAGCCCTAGCCATAGCCCTAGCCCTAGCCCTAACCCTAACCCTAACCCTAACCCTAGCCCTAGCCCTAGCCCTAGCCCTAGCCCTAGCCCTAACCCTAACCCTAACCCTAAAACTAAAGCTCTCTCTAGCCCTAGCCCTAACCCTAATCCTAACCCTAATCCTAACCCTAGCCCTAGCCCTAGCCCTAACCCTAACCCTAACCCTAAAACTAAAGCTCTCTCTAGCCCGAGCCCAAACCCTAGCCCTAGCCCTAACCCTAACCCTAACCCTAGCCCTAGCCCTAGCCCTAACGATAACCCTAACCCTAACCCTAA
>OX463227.1:145673373-145683373 GCA_949820135.1 Sylvilagus floridanus
GCCCTAGCCCTAACCCTAACCCTAACCCTAACCCTTGTCCTAGCCCCAGCCCTAGCCCTAGACCTAGCCCTATCCCTAACCCTAACACTACCCCCAGCCCTAGACCTAGTCCTAGCCCTAAACCCAACCCTAACCCAAAACCTAGCCCTAACCCTAACCCTAACCCTAGGCCTAGCCCTAGCCCTAACCCTAACACTACCCCCAGCCCTAGACCTAGTCCAAGCCCTAAACCTAACCCTAACCCAAAACCTAGCCCTAACCCTAACCCTAACCCTAACCCTAACCTGAGCTCTAACCCTAGCCCTAGCCCTAGCCCTAACCCTAATCCTAACCCTAATCCTAACCCTAGCCCTAGCCCTAGCCCTAGCCCTAGCCCTAAACCTAACCCTAGCCCTAGCCCTAGCCCTAGCCCTAACCCGAAACCTAACCCTAGCCCTAGCCCTAGCCCTAGCCCTAGCCCTAACACTAACCCTAACCCTAGCCCTAGACCTAGCCCTAACCCTAACCCTAACCCTAGCCCTAAACCTAACCCTATCCCTAGCCCTAACCCTAGCCCTAACCCTAAACATGATCCTAGCCCTAGCCCAAGCCCTAGCCCTAGCCCTAGCCCTAACACTAACCCTAACCCTAACTCTAAACCTATCCCTAAACCTAACCCTAACCCTAGAACTAGCCCTAGCCCTAGCGCTAGCAATAGCCCTAACCCTAAACCTAACACTAGCCCTAGCCCTAACCCTAACCATAGCCCTAACCCTAACCCTAACCCTAACCCTAGCCCTAGCCCAAGCCCTAGCCCTAACCCTAACCCTAACCCTAAAGCTCACTCTAGCCCGAGCCCTAACCCTAGCCCTAGCCCAAACCCTAACCCTAACCGAGCCCTAGCCCTAGCCCTAACGATAACCCTAACCCTAACCCTAAACCTAGCCCTAGCCCTAACCCTAATCCTATCCCTAAACCTAACCCTAGCCCTAACCCTAAACCTAGCCCTAAACCTAACCCTAACCCTAACCCTAACCCTAACCCTAGGACTAGCCCTAGCCCTAGCCCTAGCCCTAGCCCTAGCCCTAACCTGAAACCTAACCCTAGGACTAGCCCTAGCCCTAGCCCTAGCACTAGCCCCAACACTAACCCTAACCCTAGCCCTAGCCCTTGCCCTAACCCTAACCCTAACCCTAGCCCTAAACTTAACCCTATCCCTAGCCCTAACCC
The DNA here is from genome assembly GCA_949820135.1 of Sylvilagus floridanus. Lineage (NCBI taxonomy): Eukaryota > Metazoa > Chordata > Mammalia > Lagomorpha > Leporidae > Sylvilagus > Sylvilagus floridanus. The sequence continues at coordinate 145,674,583 of OX463227.1, forward strand.
TAGCCCTAACCCTAAACATGATCCTAGCCCTAGTCCTAGCCTTAGCCCTAGCCCTAACCCTAACCCTAACCCTAGCCCTAGCCCTAGCCCTAGCCCTAACCCTAACCCTAACCCTAGCCCTAGCCATAGCCCTAGCCCTAGCCCTAGCCCTAACCATAGCCCTTGCCCTAGCCCTAGCCCGAGCCCTAGCCCTAGCCCTAGCCCTAACACTAACCCTAGCCCTAACACTAGCCCTAGCCCAAGCCCTAGCCCTAACCCTAACCCTAACCCTAAAGCTCACTCTAGCCCGAGCCCTAACCCTAGCCCTAGCACTAACCCTAACCCTAACCCTAGCCGTAGCCCTAGCCCTAACGATAACCCTAACCCTAACCCTAACCCTAGCCCTAGCCCTAACCCTAATCCTATCACTAAACCTAACCCTATCCCTAACCCTAACCCTAGCCCTAAACCTAACCCTAAACCTAACCCTAACCCTAGGCCTAGCCCTAGCCCTAGCCCTAGCCCTAGCCCTAACCCTAACCCTAGCCCTATCCCTAACACTAGCCCGAGCCCTAGCCCTAGCCCTAGACCTAAACTTGGCCCTAGCCCTAAACCTAGCCCTAACCCTAACCCTAACCCTAGCCCTAGCCTTAGCCCTAACCCTAACCCTAGCCCCATCCCTAGCCCTAGCCATAGCCCTAGCCCTAGCCCTAACCCTAACCCTAACCCTAACCCTAGCCCTAGCCCTAGCCCTAGCCCTAGCCCTAGCCCTAACCCTAACCCTAACCCTAAAACTAAAGCTCTCTCTAGCCCTAGCCCTAACCCTAATCCTAACCCTAATCCTAACCCTAGCCCTAGCCCTAGCCCTAGCCCTAGCCCTAATCCTAACCCTAGCCCTAGCCCTAGCCCTAGCCCTAACCCGAAACCTAACCCTAGCCCTAGCCCTAGCCCTAGCCCTAGCCCTAACACTAACCCTAACCCTAGCCCTAGACCTAGCCCTAACCCTAACCCTAACCCTAGCCCTAAACCTAACCCTATCCCTAGCCCTAACCCTAGCCCTAACCCTAAACATGATCCTAGCCCTAGCCCAAGCCCTAGCCCTAGCCCTAGCCCTAACACTAACCCTAACCCTAACTCTAAACCTATCCCTAAACCTAACCCTAACCCTAGAACTAGCCCTAGCCCTAGCGCTAGCAATAGCCCTAACCCTAAACCTAACACTAGCCCTAGCCCTAACCCTAACCATAGCCCTAACCCTAACCCTAACCCTAACCCTAGCCCTAGCCCAAGCTCTAGCCCTAACCCTAACCCTAACCCTAAAGCTCACTCTAGCCCGAGCCCTAACCCTAGCCCTAGCCCAAACCCTAACCCTAACCCTAGCCCTAGCCCTAGCCCTAACGATAACCCTAACCCTAACCCTAAACCTAGCCCTAGCCCTAACCCTAATCCTATCCCTAAACCTAACCCTAGCCCTAACCCTAAACCTAGCCCTAAACCTAACCCTAACCCTAACCCTAACCCTAGGCCTAGCCCTAGCCCTAGCCCTAGCCCTAACCCGAAACCAAACCCTAGCCCTAGCCCTAGCCCTAGCCCTAGCCCTAACACTAACCCTAACCCTAGCCCTAGACCTAGCCCTAACCCTAACCCTAACCCTAGCACTAAACCTAACCCTATCCCTAGCCCTAACCCTAGCCCTAACCCTAAACATGATCCTAGCCCTAGCCCAAGCCCTAGCCCTAGCCCTAGCCCTAACACTAACCCTAACCCTAACTCTAAACCTATCCCTAAACCTAACCCTAACCCTAGAACTAGCCCTAGCCCTAGCGCTAGCAATAGCCCTAACCCTAAACCTAACACTAGCCCTAGCCCTAACCCTAACCATAGCCCTAACCCTAACCCTAACCCTAACCCTAGCCCTAGCCCAAGCCCTAGCCCTAACCCTAACCCTAACCCTAAAACTCACTCTAGCCCGAGCCCTAACCCTAGCCCTAGCCCAAACCCTAACCCTAACCCTAGCCCTAGCCCTAGCCCTAACGATAACCCTAACCCTAACCCTAAACCTAGCCCTAGCCCTAACCCTAATCCTATCCCTAAACCTAACCCTAGCCCTAACCCTAAACCTAGCCCTAAACCTAAACCTAACCCTAACCCTAACCCTAGGCCTAGCCCTAGCCCTAGCCCTAGCCCTAGCCCTAGCCCTAACCTGAAACCTAACCCTAGGACTAGCCCTAGCCCTAGCCCTAGCACTAGCCCCAACAATAACCCTAACCCTAGCCCTAGCCCTTGCCCTAACCCTAACCCTAACCCTAGCCCTAAACTTAACCCTATCCCTAGCCCTAACCCTAGCCCTAACCCTAAACATGATCCTAGCCCTAGTCCTAGCCTTAGCCCTAGCCCTAACCCTAACCCTAACCCTAGCCCTAGCCCTAGCCCTAGCCCTAGCCCTAACCCTAACCCTAACCCTAGCCCTAGCCATAGCCCTAGCCCTAGCCCTAGCCCTAACCATATCCCTAGCCCTAGCCCTAGCCCGAGCCCTAGCCCTAGCCCTAGCCCTAACACTAACCCTAGCCCTAACACTAGCCCTAGCCCAAGCCCTAGCCCTAACCCTAACCCTAACCCTAAAGCTCACTCTAGCCCGAGCCCTAACCCTAGCCCTAGCACTAACCCTAACCCTAACCCTAGCCGTAGCCCTAGCCCTAACGATAACCCTAACCCTAACCCTAACCCTAGCCCTAGCCCTAACCCTAATCCTATCACTAAACCTAACCCTATCCCTAACCCTAACCCTAGCCCTAAACCTAACCCTAAACCTAACCATAACCCTAGGCCTAGCCCTAGCCCTAGCCCTAGCCCTAACCCTAACCCTAGCCCTAACCCTAACACTAGCCCGAGCCCTAGCCCTAGCCCTAGACCTAAACTTGGCCCTAGCCCTAAACCTAGCCCTAACCCTAACCCTAACCCTAGCCCTAGCCTTAGCCCTAACCCTAACCCTAGCCCCATCCCTAGCCCTAGCCATAGCCCTAGCCCTAGCCCTAACCCTAACCCTAACCCTAACCCTAGCCCTAGCCCTAGCCCTAGCCTAGCCCTAACCCTAACCCTAACCCTAAAACTAAAGCTCTCTCTAGCCCGAGCCCTAACCCTAGACCTAGCCCTAACCCTAACCCTAACCCTAGCCCTAGCCCTAGCCCTAACGATAACCCTAACCCTAACCCTAACCCTAGCCCTAGCCTTCACCCTATTCCTAGCCCTAAACCTAACCCTAGCCCTAACCCTAACCCTAGCCCTAAACCTAACCCTAACCCTAACCCGAGGCCTAGCCCTAGCCCTAGCCCTAGCCCTAGCCCTAACCCGAACCCTAACCCTTGCCCTAGCCCTAGCCCTAGCACTAGCCCTAACACTAACCCTAACCCTAACCATAGCCCTAGCCCTAGCCCTAACCCTAACCCTAGCCCTAGCCCTACCCCTAGCCCTAACCATAGCCCTAACCCTAAACATGATCCTAGCCCTAGTCCTAGCCCTAGCCCTAGCCCTAACCCGAAACCTAAACCTAGACCTAGCCCTAGCCCGAGCCCTAGCCCTAGCCATAGCCCTAACCATAACCCTAGCCCTAGCCCTAGCACGAGCCCTAGCCCTAGCCCTAGCCCTAACACTAACCCTAAGCGTAACTCTAAACCTATCCCTAAACCTAACCCTAACCCTAGAACTACCCCTAGCCCTAGCCCTAGCAATAGCTCTAACCCTAACCCTAACACTAGCCCTAGCCCTAACCCTAACCCTAGCCCTAACCCTAACCCTAACCCTAAGCCTAGCCCTAGCCCAAGCCCAGGCCCTAACCCTAACTCTAACCCTAAAGCTCACTCTAGCCCGAGCCCTAACCCTAGCCCTAGCCCTAACCCTAACCCTAATCCTAGCCCTAGCCCTAGCCCTAACGATAACCCTAACCCTAACCCTAACCCTAGCCCTAGCCCTAACCCTAATCCTATCACTAAACCTAAACCTAGCCCTAACCCTAACCCTAGCCCTAAACCTAACCCTAACCCTAACCCTAACCCTAGGCCTAGCCCTAGCCCTAGCCCTAGCCCTAGCCCTAACCCTAGCCCTAACCCTAACCCTAAACTAACCCTAACCCTAGGCATAGCCCTAGCCCTAGCCCTAACCCTAACCCTAATAACCCTAGACCTAGCCCTAACCCTAACCCTAGCCCTAACCCTAAGCCTAGCCCGAGCCCTAGCCCTAGCCCTAGACCTAAACTTAGCCCTAGCCCTAACCTAGCCCTAACCCTAACCCTAACCCTAGCCCTAGCCTTAGCCCTAACCCTAACCCTAGCCCTAACCCTAACCCTAGCCATAGCCCTAGCCCTAGCCCTAACCCTAACCCTAACCCTCACCCTAGCCCTTGCCCTAGCCCTAGCCCTAGCCCTAACCCTAACCCTAACACTAACCCTAAAGCTTTCTCTAGCCCGAGCCCTAACCCTAGCCATAGCCCTAACCCTAATCCTATCCCTAACCCTAACCCTAGCCCTAAACCTAACCCTAGCCCTATCCCTAGCCCTATACCTATCCCTAGCCCTAACCCTAACCCTAACCCTAACACTAACCCTAGCCCTAGTCCTAACACTAACCCTAACCCTAACCCTAACCCTAGCCCCAGCCCTAACCCTAACGCTAACCCTACTCCTAGCCCTAGACCTAGGCCTAGCCCAAGCCCCAGCCCTAGCCCTAACCCTAACCCTAAACCTAACCCTAGCCCTAAACCTAACCCTATCCCTAGCCCTAAAACTAGCCCTAACCCTAAACATGATCCTAGCCATAGCTCTAGCCCTAGCCCTAGCCCTAACCCTAACCCTAACCCTAGACCTAGCCCTAGACATGCCCTAGCCCTAACCCTAACCGTAACCCTAGCCCTAGCCCTAGCCCTAGCCCGAGCCCTAGCCCTAGCCCTAGCCCTAGCCCTAGCCCTAACCCTAACCATAACCCTAACCCTAAACCTATCCCTAAACCTAACCCTAACCCTAACACTAGCAATAGCCCTAACCCTAACCCTAGCCCTAGCCCTAACCCTAACCCTAACCCTAGCCCTAGCCCTAACCCTAACCCTAGCCCTAACCCTAACCCTAGCCTGAGCCCTAGCCCTAACACTAACCCTAACCCTAGCCCGAGCGCTTGCCCTAGCCCTAACCCTAACCCTACCCCTAAACCTAGCCCTAGTCCTAGCCCTTGCCCTAAAAATAACCCTAATCCTAACCCTAGCACTAGCCCTAAACCTAGCCCTAGCCCTAGCCCCACCCCTAACCCTAAACCTAGCCCTAGCCCTAGCCCAAGCCCTAACCCTAACCCTAACCCTAACCCTAACCCTTGCCCTAGCCCTAGCCCTAGCCATAGCCCTAACCCTAACCCTAACACTAGCCCTAGCCCGAACCCTAGACCTAAACCTAGCCCTAGCCCTAAACCTAACCCTAGCCCTAACCCTAACCCTAGCCAGAGCCCTAGCCCTAGACCTAGACCTAAACCTAGCCCTCGCCCTAGCCATAACCCTAACCCTAACCCTAACCCTAACCCTAGCCCTAGCCCTAGCCCTAAACCTAACCCTAACCCTAGCCCTAGCCCCAGCCCTAACCCTAATCCTAGCCCTAGCCCTAGCCCTAACCCTAAACCTAAAGCTAACTGTAGCCCGAGCCCTAACCCTAACTCTAGCCCGAGCCCTAGCAAGAGCCTTAGCCCTAACCCTAACCATAGCACTAGCCCTAGCCCTAAACCTAACCCTAACCCTAGCCCTAGCCCTAACCCTAACCCTAACCCTAACCCTAGCCCGAGCCCTAGCCCTAGCCCTAACCCTAACCCTAACCTTAGCACTAGCCCTAGCCCTAGCCCTAGCCCTAGCCCTAACCCTAGCCCTAACCCTAGCCCTAACCCTAACGGTAACCCTAAACCTAAGCCTAGCCCTAACCCTAACCCTAGCCGTAAACCTAACTCTAACCCTATCCCTAACACTAGCCCTAGCCCTAGCCCTAGACCTAACGCTAACCCTACCCCTAAACCTTGCCCTAGTCCTAGCCCTTGCCCTAAAAATAACCCTAACACTAACCCTAGCACTAGCCCTAAACCTAGCCCTAGCCCTAGCCCCACCCCTAACCCTAAACCTAGCCCTAGCCCTAGCCCAAGCCCTAACCCTAACCCTAACCCTAAACCTTGCCCTAGCCCTAGCCCTAGCCCTAACCCTAACCCTAAAACTAGCCCTAGCCCTAACCCTAGACCTAAACCTAGACCTAGCCCTAAACATAACCCTAGCCCTAACCCTAACCCTAGCCCGAGACCTAGCCCTAGACCTAGACCTAACACTAGCCCTCGCCCTAGCCATAACCCTAAACCTAACCCTAACCCAAACCTAACCCTAGCCCTAGCCTTAGCCCTAAACCTAACCCTAAACCTAGCCCTAGCCCTAGCCCTAACCCTAACCCTATCCCTAACCCTAACCTTAACCCTAACCCTAACCCAAGCCCTAGTCCTAGCCCTAGCCCTAAACCTAACCCTAGCTCTAACCCTAAAACTAGCCCTAGCCCTAGCCCCACCCCTAACCCTAAACCTACCCCTAGCCCTAGCCCTAACCCTAACCCTAACCCTAACCCTAACCCTTGCCCTAGCCCTAGCCCTAGCCCTAACCCTAAACCTAACCCTAGCCCTAGCCCTAACCCTAGCCCTAACCCTAACCCTAACCCTAGCACTAGCCCTAGCCCTAGCCTTAGCCCTAACACTAACCCTAGCCCCAGCCCTAGCCCTAGCCCTAGCCCTAACGATAACCCTAACCCTAACCCTAACCCTAGCCCTAGCCCTAACCCTAATCCTATCACTAAACCTAAACCTAGCCCTAACCCTAACCCTAGCCCTAAACCTAACCCTAACCCTAACCCTAACCCAAGGCCTAGCCCTAGCCCTAGCCCTAGCCCTAGCCCTAACCCTAGCCCTAACCCTAACCCTAAACTAACCCTAACCCTAGGCATAGCCCTAGCCCTAGCCCTAACCCTAACCCTAATAACCCTAGACCTAGCCCTATCCCTAACCCTAGCCCTAACCCTAACCCTAGCCCGAGCCCTAGCCCTAGCCCTAGACCTAAACTTAGCCCTAGCCCTAACCCTAGCCCTAACCCTAACCCTAACCCTAGCCCTAGCCTTAGCCCTAACCCTAACCATAGCCCCATCCCTAGCCCTAGCCATAGCCCTAGCCCTAGCCCTAACCCTAACCCTAACCCTCACCCTAGCCCTAGCCCTAGCCCTAGCCCTAGCCCTAGCCCTAACCCTAACCCTAACACTAACCCTAAAGCTTTCTCTAGCCCGAGCCCTAACCCTAGCCATAGCCCTAAACCTAACCCTAACCCTAGCCCTAGCCCTAGCCCTAACGATAACCCTAACCCTAACCCTAACCCTAGCCCTAGCCCTAACCCTAATCCTATCCCTAACCCTAACCCTAGCCCTAAACCTAACCCTAGCCCTATCCCTAGCCCTATACCTATCCCTAGCCCTAACCCTAACCCTAACCCTAACACTAACCCTAGCCCTAGTCCTAACCCTAACCCTAACCCTAGCCCTAGTCCTAACCCTAACCCTAACCCTAAACCTAGCCCCAGCCCTAACCCTAATGCTAACCCTACTCCTAGCCCTAGACCTAGGCCTAGTCCAAGCCCCAGCCCTAGCCCTAACCCTAACCCTAAACCTAACCCTAGCCCTAAACCTAACCCTATCCCTAGCCCTAAAACTATCCCTAACCCTAAACATGATCCTAGCCATAGCTCTAGCCCTAGCCCTAGCCCTAACACTAACCCTAACCCTAGACCTAGCCCTAGACATGCCCTAGCCCTAACCCTAACCGTAACCCTAGCCCTAGTCCTAGCCCTAGCCCGAGCCCTAGCCCTAGCCCTAGCCCTAGCCCTAACCCTAACCATAACCCTAACCCTAAACCTATCCCTAAACCTAACCCTAACCCTAACACTAGCAATAGCCCTAACCCTAACCCTAGCCCTAGCCCTAAACCTAACCCTAACCCTAGCCCTAGCCCTAACCCTAACCCTAGCCCTAACCCTAACCCTAGCCCGAGCCCTAGCCCTAACACTAACCCTAACCCTAGCCCGAGCGCCTGCCCTAGCCCTAACCCTAACCCTACCCCTAAACCTAGCCCTAGTCCTAGCCCTTGCCCTAAAAATAACCCTAAACCTAACCCTAGCACTAGCCCTAACCCTAACCCTAGCCCTAGCCCTAAACCTAACCCTAACCCTAGCCCTAGCCCTAACCCTAACCCTAGCCCTAACCCTAACCCTAGCCCGAGCCCTAGCCCTAACACTAACCCTAACCCTAGCCCGAGCGCTTGCCCTAGCCCTAACCCTAAGCCTACCCCTAAACCTAGCCCTAGTCCTAGCCCTTGCCCTAAAAATAACCCTAACCCTAACCCTAGCACTAGCCCTAAACCTAGCCCTAGCCCTAGCCCCACCCCTAACCCTAAACCTAGCCCTAGCCCTAGCCCAAGCCCTAACCCTAACCCTAACCCTAACCCTAACCCTTGCCCTAGCCCTAGCCCTAGCCCTAACCCTAACCCTAACACTAGCCCTAGCCCGAACCCTAGACCTAAACCTAGCCCTAGCCCTAAACCTAACCCTAGCCCTAACCCTAACCCTAGCCAGAGCCCTAGCCCTAGACCTAGACCTAAACCTAGCCCTCGCCCTAGCCATAACCCTAACCCTAACCCTAACCCTAACCCTAACCCTAGCCCTAGCCCTAGCCCTAAACCTAACCATAACCCTAGCCCTAGCCCCAGCCCTAACCCTA
>OX463227.1:145688373-145703373 GCA_949820135.1 Sylvilagus floridanus
CTTAGCCCTAGCCCTAGTCCTAACCCTAACCCTAACCCTAACCCTTGCCCTAGCCCTAGACCTAGACCTAACCCTAACCCTAACCCTAGCCATAGCCCTAACCCTAGCCTTAACCCTAACCCTAACCCTAACCCTGGCCATAGCCCTAGCCCTAGACCTAACCCTGGCCCTAACCCTAAACCAAGCCTTAACCCTAACTCTAGCCCTAGCCCTAACCCTAACCCTAGCGCTAGCCCTAGCCCTAGCCCTAGCCCTAACACTAACCCTAGCCCCAGCCCTTGCCCTAGCCCTAGCCCTAGCCCTAACCCTAACCCTAACCGGAACCCTAACCCTAGCCCTAAACCTAACCCTAACCCTAGCCCTAGCCCTAACTCTAATGCTAAACCTAACCCTAACCCTAGCCCTAGCCCTAACCCTAGCCCTAACCCTAATCCTAACCCTAGCCTAGCACAAACCAAGCCCTAATCCTAGCCCTAATCCTAATCCTAACCCTAGCCGTAGCCCTAGCCCTTTCCCTAGCCCTAAACCTAACCCTAGACCTAGCCCAGGCCCTAGCCCTAACCCTAAACCTAACCCTAACCCTAGCACTAGCCCTAGCCCTAGCCCTAGCCCTAGCCCTAGCCCCAGCCCTAACCCTAAACCTAGCCCTAGCCCTAGTCCTAGACCTAACCCTAACCCTAACCCTAACCCTAACCCTTGCCCTAGCCCTAGACCTAGCCCTAACCCTAACCCTAATCCTGGCCCTAGCCCTTACCCTATCCCTAAACCTAACCTTAACCCTAGACCTAGCCCTAGCCCTAGCCCTAACCCTAACCCTAGGCCTAGCCTCATCCCTAACCCTAGCCCTAACCCTTACCCTAGACCTAGCCCTAGCCCGAGCCCTAGCCCTAACCCTAGCCCTAACTCTAACCCTAACCCGAACCCTAGCCCTAAACCTAGCCCTAGCCCTAGCCCTATCCCTAACCCTAACCCTAACCCTAGCCCTAGCCATAGCCCTAGCCCTAAACCTAACACTAACCCTAACCCTAACCATAGCCCTAGACCTAACCCTAGCCCTAACCCTAACCCTAACCCTAACCCTTACCCTAACTCTAGCCCTAGCCCTAACCCTAACCCTAACCCTAACCCTAAACATAGCCCTAGCCCTAACCCTAGCCCTAAACCTAATCCTAACCCTAACCCTAACCCTAACTCTAGCCCGAGCCCTAACCCTAGCCCTAGCCCTAACCCTAACCCTAGGCCTAGCCCTAGCCCTAGCCCTAACCCTAACCCTAACCCTAACCCTAACCCTAAACTTGCCCTAGCCCTAGCCGTAGCCCTAAACCTCACCCTAACCCTAACCCTAACTCTACCCTAGCCCTAACCCTAGCCCTAGCCCTAACCCTAACCCTAGGCCTAGCCCTAGCCCTACCCCTAACCCTAACCCTAACCCTAAACCTAGCCCTAAACCTAACCCTAACACTAGCCCTAGCCCTAACCCTAACCCTAACCTCGCCCTAGCCCTAGCCCTAGCCCTAGCCATAACCCTAACCCTAGCCCTAGCCTCAAACCTAACCCTAGCCCTAAACCTAACCCTAGCCCTAGACCTAGCCCGAGCCCTAGCCCTAGCCCTAAAACTAACCCTAGCCCCAGCCCTAGCCCTAGCCCTATCCCTAGCCCTAAACTTAACCCTAGCCCCAGCCATAACCTTAAACCTAGCCCTAGCCCTAGCCCTAGCCCTAGCCCTAGCCCTAACCCTAACCATAACCCTAACCCTAACCCTTGCCCTAGCCCTAGACCTAGACCTAACCCTAACCCTAACCCTAGCCCTAGCGCTAACCTTAGTCTTAACCCTAACCCTAACCCTAACCCTGGCCATAGCCCTAGCCCTAGACCTAGGCCTAGCCCTAACCCTAAACCAAGCTTTAGCCCTAACCCTAACCCTAACCCTAACCCTAGCGCTAGCCCTAGCCCTAGCCCTAGCCCTAATCCTAGCCCTAACCCTAACCCTAACCCTAAACCTAACCCTAGCCCTAACCCTAAACCTACCCCTAAACCTAACCCTAACCCTAACACTAAACCTAGCCCTAGACCTAGCCCTAGACCTAGCCCTATACCTAACCCTAACCCTAACCCTAGCCCTAGCCGTAGCCCTAGCTCTAACCCTTACCCTAACCCTAACCCTAGCACTAGCCCTCGCCCTAGCCCTAGCCCTAGCACCACCCCTAACCCAAATCCTAGCCCTAGCCCTAGCCCTAACCCTAACCCTAACCCTAACCCTAACTCTAGCCCTAGCCCTAACCCTAGCCCTAGCCCTAGCCCTAAGCCTAACCTTAACCCTAGCCCTTGCGATAGCCCTAGCCCTTACCCTAACCCTAACCCTTACCCTAGCCCTTAACCTAACCCTAACCCTAGCCCTAGCCCTAATTCTAACCCTAATCCTAATCCTAGACCTAAACCTAACCCTAGCCCTAACCCTAACCCTAACCCTAAAACTTAACCTAGCCCTAGCCCTAGCCCTAGCCCTAGACCTAGCCCTAACCCTAAACCTACACTTAGCCCTAACCCTAGCCCTAACCCTAACCCTAGCACTAGCCCTAGCCCTAGACCTAGCCCAACCCTTGCCCTAACCCTAGCCCTAACCCTAACCTTAACCTAAACCTAAGCCCAGCCCTAACCTTAATCCTAGCCCTAAACCTAACCCTAACCCTAACCCTAACCCTAGCCATAGCCCAAGACCTAGCCGTAGCCCTAACCCTAACCCTAACCCTAACCCTAGCCCTAGACCAGCCCCTAGCCCTAACCCTAACCCTAACCCTAAACCAAGCACTAGCCCTAGCCCTAGCCCTAGCCCTAGCCCTAGCCGTAGCCCCAGCCCTGACCCTAAACCTAGACCTAGCCCTAGCCCTAGCCCTAGCCCTAGCCCTAACCCTAACCCTAACCCTAACACTTGCCCTAGCCCTAGACCTAGCCCTAACCCTAACCCTAACCCTAGCCCTAGAACTAAACCTAGCACTAACCCTAACCCTAACCCTAGCCCTAGCCCTAGCCCTAGCCGTAGTCCTAGCCCTAGCAATAACCCTAACCCTAGCCCTAGCCTCAAACCTAACCCTAGCCCTAACCCTAACCCTAGCCCCAGCCCTAACCCTAAACCTAGCCCTAGCCCTAGCCCTAGCCCTAGCCCTAGACCTAACCCTAGCCCTAGCGCTAGCCCTAACCCTAATCCTAACCCTAATCCTATCCCTAGCCCTAGCAGTAGCCCTAACCCTAACCATAAACCTAGCACTAGCTAAGCCCTAGACCTAGCCCTAGCCCTAGCCCTAACCCTAACCCTAGCCCCAGGCCTAGCCCTAGCCCTAGCCCTAGCTCTAAACCTAAACCTACCCTTAGCCCTAACCTTAGCCCTAGCCATAACCCTAACCCTAGCACTAGCCCTAGCCCTAGCCCTAGCCCAACCCTAGCCCTAACCCTAGCCCTAACCCTAACCCTAACCCTTAACAAAGCCCTAGCCCTAGCCCTAGCCCTAGACCTAGCCCTAACCCTAAACCTACACTTAGCCCTAACCCTAGCCCTAGCCCTAACACTAACCCTAGCACTAGCCCTAGCCCTAGCCCTAGCCCAACCCTAGCCCTAACCCTAACCTTAACCTAAACCTAAGCCAAGCCCTAACCTTAAACCTAGCCCTAAACCTAACCCTAACCCTAACCCTAACCCTAGCCGTAGCCCTAGCCCTAGCCGTAGCCCTAACCCTAACCCTAAACCTAACCCTAGCCCTAGACCTGGCCCTAGCCCTAACCCTAACCCTAACCCTAAACCTAGCCCTACCCCTGCCCTAGCCCTAGCCCTAGCCCTAGCCCCAGCCCTGACACAAAACCTAGCCCTAGCCCTAGCCCTAGCCCTAGCCCTAACCCTAACCCTAACCCTAACACTTGCCCTAGCCGTAGACCTAGCCCTAACCCTAACCCTAACCCTAGACCTAGAACTAAACCTAGCCCTAACCCTAAACCTAACCCTTGCCCTAGCCCTAGCCCTAGCCGTAGCCCTAGCCCTAGCAATAACCCTAAACCTAGCCCTAGCCTCAAACCTAACCCTAGCCCTAACCCTAACCCTAGCCCCAGCCGTAACCCTAAACCTAGACCTAGACCTAGCCCTAGCCCTAGCCCTATGCCTAACCCTAACCCTAACCCTAACCCTAACCCTAACCCTAACCCTAACTCTAGCCCTAGCTCTAACCCTAGCCCTAGCCCTAACCCTAACCCTAGGCCTAGCCCAAGCCCTAGCCCTAACCCTAACCCTAACCCTAAACCTACCCTAAACCTAACCCTATCACTAGCCCTAGCCCTAAGCCTAACCCTAGCTCTAACCCTAACCCTAACCTCGCCCTAGCACTAGCCCTAGCCCTAGCCCTAACCTAACCCTAGCCCTAGCCTCAACCCTAACCCTAGCCCTAACCCTAACCCTAGACTTGACCTAGCCCGAGCCCTAGCCCTAGCCCTAGCCCTAACCCTAACCCTAGCCCCAGCCCTAGCCCTAGCCCTATCCCTAGGCCTAACCTTAACCCTAGCCCCAGCCCTAACCTTAAACCTAGCCCTAGCCCTAGCCCTAGCCCTAACCTTAACCCTAACCCTAACCCTTGCCCTAGCCCTAGACCTAGACCTAACCCTAACCCTAACCCTAGCCCTAGCCCTAACCCTAGCCTTAACCCTAACCCTAACCCTAACCCTGGCCATAGCCCTAGCCCTAGCCCTAGCCCTAGCCCTAACCCTAAACCAAGCCTTAGCCCTAACCCTAGCCCTAGCCCTAACCCTAACCCTAGCGCTAGCCCTAGCCCTAGCCCTAGCACTAGCCCTAATCCTAGCCCTAACCCTAACCCTAACCCTAAACCTAACCCTAGCCCTAACCCTAACCCTACCCCTAAAACTAACCCTAACCCTAAACCTAACACTAAACCTAGCCCTAACCTAGCCCTAGACCTAGCCCTAGCCCTAACCCTAACCCTAACCCTAACCCTAGCCCTAGACCAGGCCCTAGCCCTAACCCTAACCCTAACCCTAAACCAAGCACTAGCCCTAGCCCTAGCCCTAGCCGTAGCCCCAGCCCTGACCCTAAACCTAGACCTAGCCCTAGCCCTAGCCCTAGCCCTAACCCTAGCCCCAGGCCTAGCCCTAGCCCTAGCCCTAGCCCTAAACCTAAACCTACCCTTAGCCCTAACCTTAGCCCTAGCCATAACCCTAACCCTAGCACTAGCCCTAGCCCTAGCCCTAGCCCAACCCTAGCCCTAACCCTAGCCCTAACCCTAACCCTAACCCTTAACCTAGCCCTAGCCCTAGCCCTAGCCCTAGACCTAGCCCTAACCCTAAACCTACACTTAGCCCTAACCCTAGCCCTAGCCCTAACACTAACCCTAGCACTAGCCCTAGCCCTAGCCCTAGCCCAACCCTAGCCCTAACCCTAACCTTAACCTAAACCTAAGCCAAGCCCTAACCTTAAACCTAGCCCTAAACCTAACCCTAACCCTAACCCTAACATTAGCCGTAGTCCTAGCCCTAGCCCTAGCCCTAACCCTAACCCTAACCCTAACCCTAGCCCTAGACCAGGCCCTAGCCCTAACCTTAACCCTAGCCCCAGCCCTAACCTTAAACCTCGCCCTAGCCCTAGCCCTAGCCCTAGCCCTAGCCCTAGCCCTAACCCTAACCTAACCCTAACACTTGCCCTAGCCGTAGACCTAGCCCTAACTCTAACCCTAACCCTAGCCCTAGAACTAAACCTAGCCCTAACCCTAAACCTAACCCTTGCCCTAGCCCTAGCCATAGCCGTAGCCCTAGCCCTAGCAATAACCCTAAACCTAGCCCTAGCCTCAAACCTAACCCTAGCCCTAACCCTAACCCTAGCACCAGCCGTAACCCTAAACCTAGCCCTAGACCTAGCCCTAGCCCTAGCCCTATCCCTGACCCTAAACCTAACCCTAACCCTAACCCTAACTCTAGCCCTAGCTCTAACCCTAGCCCTAGCCCTAACCCTAACCCTAGGCCTAGCCCTAGCCCTAGCCCTAACCCTAACCCTAACCCTAAACCTAGCCCTAAACCTAACCCTAACACTAGCCCTAGCCCTAACCCTAACCCTAAACTAACCCTAACTCTAACCCTAACGCTAACCTCGCCCTAGCCCTAGCCCTAGCCCTAGCCCTAGCCATAACCCTAACCCTAGCCCTAGCCTCAACCCTAACCCTAGCCCTAACCCAAATCTAGCCCTAGACCTAGCCCGAGCCCTAGCCCTAGCCCTAGCCCTAACCCTAACCCTAGCCCCATCCCTAGCCCTAGCCCTATCCCTAGCCCTAACCTTAACCCTAGCCCCAGCCCTAACCTTTAACCTAGCCCTAGCCCTAGCCCTAGCCCTAGCCCTAGCCCTAACCCTAACTCTAGCCCTAGCTCTAACCCTAGCCCTAGCCCTAGCCCTAACCCTAACCCTAGGCCTAGCCCTAGCCCTAGCCCTAACCCTAACCCTAACCCTAAACCTAGCCCTAAACCTAACCCTAACACTAGCCCTAGCCCTAACCCTAACCCTTCCCTAACCCTAACTCTAACCCTAACCCTAACCTCGCCCTAGCCCTAGCCCTAGCCCTAGCCCTAGCCCTAAACCTAACCCTAGCCCTAGCCTCAAACCTAACCCTAGCCCTAACCCTAACACTAGCCCTAGACCTAGCCCGAGCCCTAGCCCTAGCCCTAGCCCTAACCCTAACCCTAGCCCCAGCCCTAGCCCTAGCCCTATCCCTAGCCCTAACCTTAACCCTAGCCCCAGCCCTAACCTTAAACCTAGCCTTAGCCCTAGCCCTAGTCCTAACCCTAACCCTAACCCTAACCCTTGCCCTAGCCCTAGACCTAGACCTAACCCTAACCCTAACCCTAGCCATAGCCCTAACCCTAGCCTTAACCCTAACCCTAACCCTAACCCTGGCCATAGCCCTAGCCCTAGACCTAACCCTGGCCCTAACCCTAAACCAAGCCTTAACCCTAACTCTAGCCCTAGCCCTAACCCTAACCCTAGCGCTAGCCCTAGCCCTAGCCCTAGCCCTAACACTAACCCTAGCCCCAGCCCTTGCCCTAGCCCTAGCCCTAGCCCTAACCCTAACCCTAACCGGAACCCTAACCCTAGCCCTAAACCTAACCCTAACCCTAGCCCTAGCCCTAACTCTAATGCTAAACCTAACCCTAACCCTAGCCCTAGCCCTAACCCTAGCCCTAACCCTAATCCTAACCCTAGCCTAGCACAAACCAAGCCCTAATCCTAGCCCTAATCCTAATCCTAACCCTAGCCGTAGCCCTAGCCCTTTCCCTAGCCCTAAACCTAACCCTAGACCTAGCCCAGGCCCTAGCCCTAACCCTAAACCTAACCCTAACCCTAGCACTAGCCCTAGCCCTAGCCCTAGCCCTAGCCCTAGCCCCAGCCCTAACCCTAAACCTAGCCCTAGCCCTAGTCCTAGACCTAACCCTAACCCTAACCCTAACCCTAACCCTTGCCCTAGCCCTAGACCTAGCCCTAACCCTAACCCTAATCCTGGCCCTAGCCCTTACCCTATCCCTAAACCTAACCTTAACCCTAGACCTAGCCCTAGCCCTAGCCCTAACCCTAACCCTAGGCCTAGCCTCATCCCTAACCCTAGCCCTAACCCTTACCCTAGACCTAGCCCTAGCCCGAGCCCTAGCCCTAACCCTAGCCCTAACTCTAACCCTAACCCGAACCCTAGCCCTAAACCTAGCCCTAGCCCTAGCCCTATCCCTAACCCTAACCCTAACCCTAGCCCTAGCCATAGCCCTAGCCCTAAACCTAACACTAACCCTAACCCTAACCATAGCCCTAGACCTAACCCTAGCCCTAACCCTAACCCTAACCCTAACCCTTACCCTAACTCTAGCCCTAGCCCTAACCCTAACCCTAACCCTAACCCTAAACATAGCCCTAGCCCTAACCCTAGCCCTAAACCTAATCCTAACCCTAACCCTAACCCTAACTCTAGCCCGAGCCCTAACCCTAGCCCTAGCCCTAACCCTAACCCTAGGCCTAGCCCTAGCCCTAGCCCTAACCCTAACCCTAACCCTAACCCTAACCCTAAACTTGCCCTAGCCCTAGCCGTAGCCCTAAACCTCACCCTAACCCTAACCCTAACTCTACCCTAGCCCTAACCCTAGCCCTAGCCCTAACCCTAACCCTAGGCCTAGCCCTAGCCCTACCCCTAACCCTAACCCTAACCCTAAACCTAGCCCTAAACCTAACCCTAACACTAGCCCTAGCCCTAACCCTAACCCTAACCTCGCCCTAGCCCTAGCCCTAGCCCTAGCCATAACCCTAACCCTAGCCCTAGCCTCAAACCTAACCCTAGCCCTAAACCTAACCCTAGCCCTAGACCTAGCCCGAGCCCTAGCCCTAGCCCTAAAACTAACCCTAGCCCCAGCCCTAGCCCTAGCCCTATCCCTAGCCCTAAACTTAACCCTAGCCCCAGCCATAACCTTAAACCTAGCCCTAGCCCTAGCCCTAGCCCTAGCCCTAGCCCTAACCCTAACCATAACCCTAACCCTAACCCTTGCCCTAGCCCTAGACCTAGACCTAACCCTAACCCTAACCCTAGCCCTAGCGCTAACCTTAGTCTTAACCCTAACCCTAACCCTAACCCTGGCCATAGCCCTAGCCCTAGACCTAGGCCTAGCCCTAACCCTAAACCAAGCTTTAGCCCTAACCCTAACCCTAACCCTAACCCTAGCGCTAGCCCTAGCCCTAGCCCTAGCCCTAATCCTAGCCCTAACCCTAACCCTAACCCTAAACCTAACCCTAGCCCTAACCCTAAACCTACCCCTAAACCTAACCCTAACCCTAACACTAAACCTAGCCCTAGACCTAGCCCTAGACCTAGCCCTATACCTAACCCTAACCCTAACCCTAGCCCTAGCCGTAGCCCTAGCTCTAACCCTTACCCTAACCCTAACCCTAGCACTAGCCCTCGCCCTAGCCCTAGCCCTAGCACCACCCCTAACCCAAATCCTAGCCCTAGCCCTAGCCCTAACCCTAACCCTAACCCTAACCCTAACTCTAGCCCTAGCCCTAACCCTAGCCCTAGCCCTAGCCCTAAGCCTAACCTTAACCCTAGCCCTTGCGATAGCCCTAGCCCTTACCCTAACCCTAACCCTTACCCTAGCCCTTAACCTAACCCTAACCCTAGCCCTAGCCCTAATTCTAACCCTAATCCTAATCCTAGACCTAAACCTAACCCTAGCCCTAACCCTAACCCTAACCCTAAAACTTAACCTAGCCCTAGCCCTAGCCCTAGCCCTAGACCTAGCCCTAACCCTAAACCTACACTTAGCCCTAACCCTAGCCCTAACCCTAACCCTAGCACTAGCCCTAGCCCTAGACCTAGCCCAACCCTTGCCCTAACCCTAGCCCTAACCCTAACCTTAACCTAAACCTAAGCCCAGCCCTAACCTTAATCCTAGCCCTAAACCTAACCCTAACCCTAACCCTAACCCTAGCCATAGCCCAAGACCTAGCCGTAGCCCTAACCCTAACCCTAACCCTAACCCTAGCCCTAGACCAGCCCCTAGCCCTAACCCTAACCCTAACCCTAAACCAAGCACTAGCCCTAGCCCTAGCCCTAGCCCTAGCCCTAGCCGTAGCCCCAGCCCTGACCCTAAACCTAGACCTAGCCCTAGCCCTAGCCCTAGCCCTAGCCCTAACCCTAACCCTAACCCTAACACTTGCCCTAGCCCTAGACCTAGCCCTAACCCTAACCCTAACCCTAGCCCTAGAACTAAACCTAGCACTAACCCTAACCCTAACCCTAGCCCTAGCCCTAGCCCTAGCCGTAGTCCTAGCCCTAGCAATAACCCTAACCCTAGCCCTAGCCTCAAACCTAACCCTAGCCCTAACCCTAACCCTAGCCCCAGCCCTAACCCTAAACCTAGCCCTAGCCCTAGCCCTAGCCCTAGCCCTAGACCTAACCCTAGCCCTAGCGCTAGCCCTAACCCTAATCCTAACCCTAATCCTATCCCTAGCCCTAGCAGTAGCCCTAACCCTAACCATAAACCTAGCACTAGCTAAGCCCTAGACCTAGCCCTAGCCCTAGCCCTAACCCTAACCCTAGCCCCAGGCCTAGCCCTAGCCCTAGCCCTAGCTCTAAACCTAAACCTACCCTTAGCCCTAACCTTAGCCCTAGCCATAACCCTAACCCTAGCACTAGCCCTAGCCCTAGCCCTAGCCCAACCCTAGCCCTAACCCTAGCCCTAACCCTAACCCTAACCCTTAACAAAGCCCTAGCCCTAGCCCTAGCCCTAGACCTAGCCCTAACCCTAAACCTACACTTAGCCCTAACCCTAGCCCTAGCCCTAACACTAACCCTAGCACTAGCCCTAGCCCTAGCCCTAGCCCAACCCTAGCCCTAACCCTAACCTTAACCTAAACCTAAGCCAAGCCCTAACCTTAAACCTAGCCCTAAACCTAACCCTAACCCTAACCCTAACCCTAGCCGTAGCCCTAGCCCTAGCCGTAGCCCTAACCCTAACCCTAAACCTAACCCTAGCCCTAGACCTGGCCCTAGCCCTAACCCTAACCCTAACCCTAAACCTAGCCCTACCCCTGCCCTAGCCCTAGCCCTAGCCCTAGCCCCAGCCCTGACACAAAACCTAGCCCTAGCCCTAGCCCTAGCCCTAGCCCTAACCCTAACCCTAACCCTAACACTTGCCCTAGCCGTAGACCTAGCCCTAACCCTAACCCTAACCCTAGACCTAGAACTAAACCTAGCCCTAACCCTAAACCTAACCCTTGCCCTAGCCCTAGCCCTAGCCGTAGCCCTAGCCCTAGCAATAACCCTAAACCTAGCCCTAGCCTCAAACCTAACCCTAGCCCTAACCCTAACCCTAGCCCCAGCCGTAACCCTAAACCTAGACCTAGACCTAGCCCTAGCCCTAGCCCTATGCCTAACCCTAACCCTAACCCTAACCCTAACCCTAACCCTAACCCTAACCCTAACTCTAGCCCTAGCTCTAACCCTAGCCCTAGCCCTAACCCTAACCCTAGGCCTAGCCCAAGCCCTAGCCCTAACCCTAACCCTAACCCTAAACCTACCCTAAACCTAACCCTATCACTAGCCCTAGCCCTAAGCCTAACCCTAGCTCTAACCCTAACCCTAACCTCGCCCTAGCACTAGCCCTAGCCCTAGCCCTAACCTAACCCTAGCCCTAGCCTCAACCCTAACCCTAGCCCTAACCCTAACCCTAGACTTGACCTAGCCCGAGCCCTAGCCCTAGCCCTAGCCCTAACCCTAACCCTAGCCCCAGCCCTAGCCCTAGCCCTATCCCTAGGCCTAACCTTAACCCTAGCCCCAGCCCTAACCTTAAACCTAGCCCTAGCCCTAGCCCTAGCCCTAACCTTAACCCTAACCCTAACCCTTGCCCTAGCCCTAGACCTAGACCTAACCCTAACCCTAACCCTAGCCCTAGCCCTAACCCTAGCCTTAACCCTAACCCTAACCCTAACCCTGGCCATAGCCCTAGCCCTAGCCCTAGCCCTAGCCCTAACCCTAAACCAAGCCTTAGCCCTAACCCTAGCCCTAGCCCTAACCCTAACCCTAGCGCTAGCCCTAGCCCTAGCCCTAGCACTAGCCCTAATCCTAGCCCTAACCCTAACCCTAACCCTAAACCTAACCCTAGCCCTAACCCTAACCCTACCCCTAAAACTAACCCTAACCCTAAACCTAACACTAAACCTAGCCCTAACCTAGCCCTAGACCTAGCCCTAGCCCTAACCCTAACCCTAACCCTAACCCTAGCCCTAGACCAGGCCCTAGCCCTAACCCTAACCCTAACCCTAAACCAAGCACTAGCCCTAGCCCTAGCCCTAGCCGTAGCCCCAGCCCTGACCCTAAACCTAGACCTAGCCCTAGCCCTAGCCCTAGCCCTAACCCTAGCCCCAGGCCTAGCCCTAGCCCTAGCCCTAGCCCTAAACCTAAACCTACCCTTAGCCCTAACCTTAGCCCTAGCCATAACCCTAACCCTAGCACTAGCCCTAGCCCTAGCCCTAGCCCAACCCTAGCCCTAACCCTAGCCCTAACCCTAACCCTAACCCTTAACCTAGCCCTAGCCCTAGCCCTAGCCCTAGACCTAGCCCTAACCCTAAACCTACACTTAGCCCTAACCCTAGCCCTAGCCCTAACACTAACCCTAGCACTAGCCCTAGCCCTAGCCCTAGCCCAACCCTAGCCCTAACCCTAACCTTAACCTAAACCTAAGCCAAGCCCTAACCTTAAACCTAGCCCTAAACCTAACCCTAACCCTAACCCTAACATTAGCCGTAGTCCTAGCCCTAGCCCTAGCCCTAACCCTAACCCTAACCCTAACCCTAGCCCTAGACCAGGCCCTAGCCCTAACCTTAACCCTAGCCCCAGCCCTAACCTTAAACCTCGCCCTAGCCCTAGCCCTAGCCCTAGCCCTAGCCCTAGCCCTAACCCTAACCTAACCCTAACACTTGCCCTAGCCGTAGACCTAGCCCTAACTCTAACCCTAACCCTAGCCCTAGAACTAAACCTAGCCCTAACCCTAAACCTAACCCTTGCCCTAGCCCTAGCCATAGCCGTAGCCCTAGCCCTAGCAATAACCCTAAACCTAGCCCTAGCCTCAAACCTAACCCTAGCCCTAACCCTAACCCTAGCACCAGCCGTAACCCTAAACCTAGCCCTAGACCTAGCCCTAGCCCTAGCCCTATCCCTGACCCTAAACCTAACCCTAACCCTAACCCTAACTCTAGCCCTAGCTCTAACCCTAGCCCTAGCCCTAACCCTAACCCTAGGCCTAGCCCTAGCCCTAGCCCTAACCCTAACCCTAACCCTAAACCTAGCCCTAAACCTAACCCTAACACTAGCCCTAGCCCTAACCCTAACCCTAAACTAACCCTAACTCTAACCCTAACGCTAACCTCGCCCTAGCCCTAGCCCTAGCCCTAGCCCTAGCCATAACCCTAACCCTAGCCCTAGCCTCAACCCTAACCCTAGCCCTAACCCAAATCTAGCCCTAGACCTAGCCCGAGCCCTAGCCCTAGCCCTAGCCCTAACCCTAACCCTAGCCCCATCCCTAGCCCTAGCCCTATCCCTAGCCCTAACCTTAACCCTAGCCCCAGCCCTAACCTTTAACCTAGCCCTAGCCCTAGCCCTAGCCCTAGCCCTAGCCCTAACCTTAACCCTAACCCTAACCCTTGCCCTAGTCCTAGACCTAGACCTAACCCTAACCCTAACCCTAGCCCTAGCCCTAACCCTAGCCTTAACCCTAACCCTAACACTAACCCTGGCCATAGCCCTAGCCCTAGCCTTAGCCCTAGCCCTAACCCTAAACCAAGCCTTAGCCCTAACCCTAGCCCTACCCATAACCCTAACCCTAGCGCTAGCCCTAGCCCAAGCCCTAGCCCTAGCCCTAATCCTAGCCCTAACCCTAACCCTAACCCTAAACCTAACCCTAGCCCTAACCCTAACCCTACCCCTAAAACTAACCCTAACCCTAAACCTAACACTAAACCTAGCCCTAACCTAGCCCTAGACCTAGCCCTAGCCCTAACCCTAACCCTAACCCTAGCCCTAGACCAGGCCCTAGCCCTAACCCTAACCCTAACCCTAAACCTAGCACTAGCCCTTGCCCTAGCCCTAGCCCTAGCCCTAGCCCTAGCCCCAGCCCTGACACTAAACCTAGCCCTAGCCCTAGCCCTAGCCCTAGCCCTGACCCTAACCCTAACCCTAACACTTGCCCTAGCCGTAGACCTAGCCCTAACCCTAACCCTAACCCTAGCCCTAGAACTAAAGCTAGCCCTAACCCTAAACCTAACCCTTGCCCTAGCCCTAGCCCTAGCCGTAGCCCTAGCCCTAGCAATAACCCTAAACCTAGCCCAAGCCTCAAAACTAACCCTAGCCCTAACCCTAACCCTAGCCCCAGCCCTAACCCTAAACCTAGCCCTAGTCCTAGCCCTAGCCCTATCCCTAACCCTAACCCTAATCCTAACCCTAAGCCTAACTCTAGCCGTAGCTCTAACCCTAGCCCTAGACCTAACCCTAACCCTAACCCTAGCCCTAACCCTAACCCTAACCCTAGCCCTAACACTAACCCTAACCCTAACCCTAACCCTAACCCTTGCCCTAGCCCTAGACCTAGACCTAACCCTAACCCTAACCCGAGCCCTAGCCCTAACCCTAGCTTTAACCCTAACCCTAACCCTAACCCTGGCCATAGCCCTAGCCCTAGCCCTAGCCCTAACCCTAAACCAAGCCTTAGCCCTAACCCTAGCCCTAGCCCTAACCCTAACCCTAGCGCTAGCCCTAGCCGTAGCCCTAGCCCTAGCCCTTATCCTAGCCCTAACCCTAACCCTATACCCTAAACCTAACCCTAGCCCTAACCCTAACCCTACCCCTAAAACTAACCGTAACCCTAACACTAAACCTAGCCCTAGACCTAGCCCTATCCCTAACCCTAACCCTAAACCTAGCCCTAGCCGTAGCCCTAGCTCTAACCCTTACCCTAACCCTAACCCTAGCACTAGCCCTCGCCCTAGCCCTAGTCCTCGCACCACCCCTAACCCAAATCCTAGCCCTAGCCCTAGCACTAGCCCTAACCCTAACCCTAACCCTAGCCCTATCCCTAACCCTAACACTAACACTAACCCTAACCCTAGACCTAGCCCAAGACCTAGCCCTAACCCTAACCCTAGCCCTAACCCAAACCCTAAACCTAAACCTAGCCCTAGCCCTAGCCCTAGCCCTAAACCTAACCCTAACCCTAACCCTAACTCTAGCCCTAGCCCTAACCCTAGCCCAAGCCCTAACCCTAACCCTAACCCTAATCCTAGCCCTTGCGCTAGCCCTAGCCATTACCCTAACCCTAACCCTTACCCTAGCCCTAAACCTAACCCTAACCCTAGCCCTAGTCCTAACTCTAACCCTAACACTAACCCTAGCCCTAAACCTAACCCTAGCCCTAACCCTAACACTAACCCTAACCC
>OX463227.1:145710873-145718373 GCA_949820135.1 Sylvilagus floridanus
ACCCTAACCCTAACCCTAACCCTAGCCATAGCCCAAGACCTAGCCGTAGCCCTAACCCTAACCCTAACCCTAACCCTAGCCCTAGACCAGCCCCTAGCCCTAACCCTAACCCTAACCCTAAACCAAGCACTAGCCCTAGCCCTAGCCCTAGCCCTAGCCCTAGCCGTAGCCCCAGCCCTGACCCTAAACCTAGACCTAGCCCTAGCCCTAGCCCTAGCCCTAGCCCTAACCCTAACCCTAACCCTAACACTTGCCCTAGCCCTAGACCTAGCCCTAACCCTAACCCTAACCCTAGCCCTAGAACTAAACCTAGCACTAACCCTAACCCTAACCCTAGCCCTAGCCCTAGCCCTAGCCGTAGTCCTAGCCCTAGCAATAACCCTAACCCTAGCCCTAGCCTCAAACCTAACCCTAGCCCTAACCCTAACCCTAGCCCCAGCCCTAACCCTAAACCTAGCCCTAGCCCTAGCCCTAGCCCTAGCCCTAGACCTAACCCTAGCCCTAGCGCTAGCCCTAACCCTAATCCTAACCCTAATCCTATCCCTAGCCCTAGCAGTAGCCCTAACCCTAACCATAAACCTAGCACTAGCTAAGCCCTAGACCTAGCCCTAGCCCTAGCCCTAACCCTAACCCTAGCCCCAGGCCTAGCCCTAGCCCTAGCCCTAGCTCTAAACCTAAACCTACCCTTAGCCCTAACCTTAGCCCTAGCCATAACCCTAACCCTAGCACTAGCCCTAGCCCTAGCCCTAGCCCAACCCTAGCCCTAACCCTAGCCCTAACCCTAACCCTAACCCTTAACAAAGCCCTAGCCCTAGCCCTAGCCCTAGACCTAGCCCTAACCCTAAACCTACACTTAGCCCTAACCCTAGCCCTAGCCCTAACACTAACCCTAGCACTAGCCCTAGCCCTAGCCCTAGCCCAACCCTAGCCCTAACCCTAACCTTAACCTAAACCTAAGCCAAGCCCTAACCTTAAACCTAGCCCTAAACCTAACCCTAACCCTAACCCTAACCCTAGCCGTAGCCCTAGCCCTAGCCGTAGCCCTAACCCTAACCCTAAACCTAACCCTAGCCCTAGACCTGGCCCTAGCCCTAACCCTAACCCTAACCCTAAACCTAGCCCTACCCCTGCCCTAGCCCTAGCCCTAGCCCTAGCCCCAGCCCTGACACAAAACCTAGCCCTAGCCCTAGCCCTAGCCCTAGCCCTAACCCTAACCCTAACCCTAACACTTGCCCTAGCCGTAGACCTAGCCCTAACCCTAACCCTAACCCTAGACCTAGAACTAAACCTAGCCCTAACCCTAAACCTAACCCTTGCCCTAGCCCTAGCCCTAGCCGTAGCCCTAGCCCTAGCAATAACCCTAAACCTAGCCCTAGCCTCAAACCTAACCCTAGCCCTAACCCTAACCCTAGCCCCAGCCGTAACCCTAAACCTAGACCTAGACCTAGCCCTAGCCCTAGCCCTATGCCTAACCCTAACCCTAACCCTAACCCTAACCCTAACCCTAACCCTAACTCTAGCCCTAGCTCTAACCCTAGCCCTAGCCCTAACCCTAACCCTAGGCCTAGCCCAAGCCCTAGCCCTAACCCTAACCCTAACCCTAAACCTACCCTAAACCTAACCCTATCACTAGCCCTAGCCCTAAGCCTAACCCTAGCTCTAACCCTAACCCTAACCTCGCCCTAGCCCTAGCCCTAGCCCTAGCCCTAACCTAACCCTAGCCCTAGCCTCAACCCTAACCCTAGCCCTAACCCTAACCCTAGACTTGACCTAGCCCGAGCCCTAGCCCTAGCCCTAGCCCTAACCCTAACCCTAGCCCCAGCCCTAGCCCTAGCCCTATCCCTAGGCCTAACCTTAACCCTAGCCCCAGCCCTAACCTTAAACCTAGCCCTAGCCCTAGCCCTAGCCCTAACCTTAACCCTAACCCTAACCCTTGCCCTAGCCCTAGACCTAGACCTAACCCTAACCCTAACCCTAGCCCTAGCCCTAACCCTAGCCTTAACCCTAACCCTAACCCTAACCCTGGCCATAGCCCTAGCCCTAGCCCTAGCCCTAGCCCTAACCCTAAACCAAGCCTTAGCCCTAACCCTAGCCCTAGCCCTAACCCTAACCCTAGCGCTAGCCCTAGCCCTAGCCCTAGCACTAGCCCTAATCCTAGCCCTAACCCTAACCCTAACCCTAAACCTAACCCTAGCCCTAACCCTAACCCTACCCCTAAAACTAACCCTAACCCTAAACCTAACACTAAACCTAGCCCTAACCTAGCCCTAGACCTAGCCCTAGCCCTAACCCTAACCCTAACCCTAACCCTAGCCCTAGACCAGGCCCTAGCCCTAACCCTAACCCTAACCCTAAACCAAGCACTAGCCCTAGCCCTAGCCCTAGCCGTAGCCCCAGCCCTGACCCTAAACCTAGACCTAGCCCTAGCCCTAGCCCTAGCCCTAACCCTAACCCTAACCCTAACACTTGCCCTAGCCCTAGCCCTAAACCTAAACCTACCCTTAGCCCTAACCTTAGCCCTAGCTATAACCCTAACCCTAGCACTAGCCCTAGCCCTAGCCCTAGCCCAACCCTAGCCCTAACCCTAGCCCTAACCCTAACCCTAACCCTTAACCTAGCCCTAGCCCTAGCCCTAGCCCTAGACCTAGCCCTAACCCTAAACCTACACTTAGCCCTAACCCTAGCCCTAGCCCTAACACTAACCCTAGCACTAGCCCTAGCCCTAGCCCTAGCCCAACCCTAGCCCTAACCCTAACCTTAACCTAAACCTAAGCCAAGCCCTAACCTTAAACCTAGCCCTAAACCTAACCCTAACCCTAACCCTAACATTAGCCGTAGTCCTAGCCCTAGCCCTAGCCCTAACCCTAACCCTAACCCTAACCCTAGCCCTAGACCAGGCCCTAGCCCTAACCTTAACCCTAGCCCCAGCCCTAACCTTAAACCTCGCCCTAGCCCTAGCCCTAGCCCTAGCCCTAGCCCTAGCCCTAACCCTAACCTAACCCTAACACTTGCCCTAGCCGTAGACCTAGCCCTAACTCTAACCCTAACCCTAGCCCTAGAACTAAACCTAGCCCTAACCCTAAACCTAACCCTTGCCCTAGCCCTAGCCATAGCCGTAGCCCTAGCCCTAGCAATAACCCTAAACCTAGCCCTAGCCTCAAACCTAACCCTAGCCCTAACCCTAACCCTAGCACCAGCCGTAACCCTAAACCTAGCCCTAGACCTAGCCCTAGCCCTAGCCCTATCCCTAACCCTAAACCTAACCCTAACCCTAACCCTAACTCTAGCCCTAGCTCTAACCCTAGCCCTAGCCCTAACCCTAACCCTAGGCCTAGCCCTAGCCCTAGCCCTAACCCTAACCCTAACCCTAAACCTAGCCCTAAACCTAACCCTAACACTAGCCCTAGCCCTAACCCTAACCCTAAACTAACCCTAACTCTAACCCTAACGCTAACCTCGCCCTAGCCCTAGCCCTAGCCCTAGCCCTAGCCATAACCCTAACCCTAGCCCTAGCCTCAACCCTAACCCTAGCCCTAACCAAAATCTAGCCCTAGACCTAGCCCGAGCCCTAGCCCTAGCCCTAGCCCTAACCCTAACCCTAGCCCCATCCCTAGCCCTAGCCCTATCCCTAGCCCTAACCTTAACCCTAGCCCCAGCCCTAACCTTTAACCTAGCCCTAGCCCTAGCCCTAGCCCTAGCCCTAGCCCTAACCTTAACCCTAACCCTAACCCTTGCCCTAGTCCTAGACCTAGACCTAACCCTAACCCTAACCCTAGCCCTAGCCCTAACCCTAGCCTTAACCCTAACCCTAACACTAACCCTGGCCATAGCCCTAGCCCTAGCCTTAGCCCTAGCCCTAACCCTAAACCAAGCCTTAGCCCTAACCCTAGCCCTACCCATAACCCTAACCCTAGCGCTAGCCCTAGCCCAAGCCCTAGCCCTAGCCCTAATCCTAGCCCTAACCCTAACCCTAACCCTAAACCTAACCCTAGCCCTAACCCTACCCCTACCCCTAAAACTAACCCTAACCCTAAACCTAACACTAAACCTAGCCCTATACCTAGCCCTAGACCTAGCCCTATCCCTAACCCTAACCCTAACCCTAGCCCTAGCCCTAGCCCTAGCTCTAACCCTTACCCTAACCCTAACCCTAGCACTAGCCCTCGCCCTAGCCCTAGGCCTCGCACCACCCCTAACCCAAATCCTAGCCCTAGCCCTAGCACTAGACCTAACCCTAACCCTAACCCTAGCCCTATCCCTAACCATAACACTAACACTAACCCTAACCCTAGACCTAGCCCAAGACCTAGCCCTAACCCTAACCCTAGCCCTAAAACAAACCCTAACCCTAAACCTAGCCCTACCCCTAGCCCTAGCCCTAACCCTAACCCTAACCTTAACCCTAACTCTAGCCCTAGCCCTAACCCTAGCCCAAGCCCTAACCCTAACCCTAACCCTAACCCTAGCCCTTGCGCTAGCCCTAGCCATTACCCTAACCCTAACCCTTACCCTAGCCCTAAACCTAACCCTAACCCTAGCCCTAGTCCTAACTCTAACCCTAACCCTAACCCTAACCCTAGCCCTAAACCTAACCCTAGCCCTAACCCTAACACTAACCCTAACCCTTAACCTAGCCCTAGCCCTAGCCCTAGCCCAAGACCTAGACCTAACCCTAAACCTACACTTAGCCCTAACCCTAGCCCTAGCCCTAACCCTAACCCTAGCACTAGGCTCTCCCTAGACCTAGCCCAACCCTAGCCCTAACCCTAGCCCTAACCCTAACCTTAACCTAAACCTAAGCCCAACCCTAACCTTAATCCTAGCCCTAAACCTAACCCTAACCCTAACCCTAACCCTAGCCGTAGCCCTAGACCTAGCCGTAGCCCTAACCCTAACCCTAACCCTAACCCTAGCCCTAGACCAGGCCCTAGCCCTAACCCTAACCCTAAACCTAAACCAAGCACTAGCCCTAGCCCTAGCCCTAGACCTAGCCCTAGCCGTAGCCCCAGCCCTGACCCTAAACCTAGCCCTAGCTCTAGCCCTTGCCCTAGCCCTAACCCTAACACTTGCCCTAGCCCTAGACCTAGCCCTAACCCTAGCCCTAACCCTTGCCCTAGAACTAAACCTAGCCCTAACCCTAACCCTAACCCTAGACCTAGCCCTAGCCCTAGCTGTAGTCCTAGACCTAGCAATAACCCTAACCCTAGCCCTAGCCTCAAACCTAACCCTAGCCCTAACCCTAACAGTAGCCCCAGCCCTAACCCTAAACCTAGCCCTAGCCCTAGCCCTAGCCCTAGCCCTAGCCCTAGACCTAACCCTAGCCCTAGCGCTAGCCCTAACCCTAATCCTAACCCTAATCCTATCCCTAGCCCTAGCAGTAGCCCTAGCCCTAACCATAAACCTAGCACTAGCTAAGCCCTAGACCTAGCCCTAGCCCTAGCCCTAACCCTAACCCAAGCACCAGCCCTAGCCCTAGCCCTAGCACTAGCCCTAGCCCTAGCCCTAAACCTAAAACTACCCTTAGCCCTAACCTTAGCCCTAGCCATAACCCTAACCCTAGCACTAGCCCTAGCCCTAGCCCAACCCTAGCCCTAACCCTAGCCCTAACCCTAACCCTAACCCTTAACCTAGCCCTAGCCCTAGCCCTAGCCCTAGCCCTAACCCTAGACCTACAAAAGTCCTAACCCTAGCCCTAGCACTAACCCTTACCCTAGCACTAGCCCTAGCCCTAGCCCTAGCCCAACCCTAGCCCTAAGCCTAACCTTAACCTAAACCTAAGCCCAGCCCTAACCTTAAACCTAGCCCTAAACCTAACCCTAACCCTAACCCTAACACTAGCCGTAGTCCTAGCCCTAGCCCTAGCCCTAACCCTAACCCTAACCCTAGCCCTAGACCAGGCCCTAGCCCTAACCCTAACCCTAACCCTAAGCCTAGCACTAGCCCTTGCCCTAGCCCTAGCCCTAGCCCTAGCCCTAGCCCCAGCCCTGACACAAAACCTAGCCCTAGCCCTAGCCCTAGCCCTAACCCTAACCCTAACCCTAACACTTGCCCTAGCCGTAGACCTAGCCCTAACCCTAACCCTAACCCTAGCCCTAGAACTAAAGCTAGCCCTAACCCTAAACCTAACCCATGCCCTAGCGCTAGCCCTAGCCGTGGCCCTAGCACTAGCAATAACCCTAAACCTAGCCCAAGCCTCAAACCTAACCCAAGCCCTAACCCTAACCCTAGCCCCAGCCCTAACCCTAAACCTAGCCCTAGTCCTAGCCCTAGCCCTATCCCTAACCCTAACCCTAACCCTAACCCTAAGCCTAACTCTAGCCGTAGCTCTAACCCTAGCCCTAGACCTAACCCTAACCCTAACCCTAGCCCTAGCCCTATCCCTAGCACCAACCCTAACCCTAACCCTAACCCTAACCCTAGCCCTAACCCTAACCCTAACCCTAGCCCTAACCCTAACCCTAACCCTAACCCTAACCCTAACCCTTGCCCTAGCCCTAGACCTAGACCTAACCCTAACCCTAACCCTAGCCCTAGCCCTAACCCTAGCCTTAACCCTAACCCTAACCCTAACCCTGGCCATAGCCCTTGCCCTAGCCCTAGCCCTAACCCTAAACCAAGCCTTAGCCCTAACCCTAGCCCTAGCCCTAACCCTAACCCTAGCGCTAGCCCTAGCCGTAGCCCTAGCCCTAGCCCTTATCCTAGCCCTAACCCTAACCCTAACCCTAAACCTAACCCTAGCCCTAACCCTAACCCTACCCCTAAACCTAACCCTAACCCTAACAATAAACCTAGCCCTAGACTTAGCCCTAGACCTAGCCCTATCCCTAACCCTAACCCTAACCCTAGCCCTAGCCGTAGCCCTAGCTCTAACCCTTACCCTAACCCTAACCCTAGCACTAGCCCTCGCCCTAGCCCTAGCCCTAGCACCACGCCTAACCCAAATCCTAGCCCTAGCCCTAGCCCTAACCCTAACCCTAACCCTAACCCTAACTCTAGCCCTAGCCCTAACCCTAGCTCTAGCCCTAAGCCTAACCTTAACCCTAGCCCTTGCGATCGCCCTAGCCCTTACCCTAACCCTAACCCTTATGCTAGCCCTTAACCTAACCCTAACCCTAGCCCTAGCCCTAACTCTAACCCTAATCCTAATCCTAGCCCTAAACCTAACCCCAGCCCTAACCCTAACCCTAACCCTAACACTTAACCTAGCCCTAGCCCTAGCCCTAGCCCTAGACCTAGCCCTAACCATAAACCTACACTTAGACCTAACCCTAGCCCTAACCCTAACCCTAGCACTAGCCCTAGCCCAAGACCTAGCCCAACCCTTGCCCTAACCCTAGCCCTAACCCTAACCTTAACCTAAACCTAAGCCCAGCCCTAACCTTAATCCTAGCCCTAAACCTAACCCTAACCCTAACCCTAACCCTAGCCATAGCCCTAGACCTAGCCGTAGCACTAACCCTAACCCTAACCCTAACCCTAGCCCTAGACCAGGCCCTAGCC
>OX463227.1:145723373-145730873 GCA_949820135.1 Sylvilagus floridanus
CTAACCCTTACCCTAGCCCTAAACCTAACCCTAACCCTAGCCCTAGTCCTAACTCTAACCCTAACACTAACCCTAGCCCTAAACCTAACCCTAGCCCTAACCCTAACACTAACCCTAACCCTTAACCTAGCCCTAGCCCTAGCCCTAGCCCGAGACCTAGACCTAACCCTAAACCTACACTTAGCCCTAACCCTAGCCCTAGCCCTAACCCTAACCCTAGCACTAGGCTCTCCCTAGACCTAGCCCAACCCAAGCCCTAACCCTAGCCCTAACCCTAACCTTAACCTAAACCTAAGCCCAACCCTAAACTTAATCCTAGCCCTAAACCTAACCCTAACCTAAACCCTAACCCTAGCCGTAGCCCTAGACCTAGCCGTAGCCCTAACCCTAACCCTAACCCTAACCCTAACCCTAGCCCTAGACCAGGCCCTAGCCCTAACCCTAACCCTAAACCTAAACCAAGCACTAGCCCTAGCCCTAGCCCTAGACCTAGCCCTAGCCGTAGCCCCAGCCCTGACCCTAAACCTAGCCCTAGCCCTAGCCCTTGCCCTAGCCCTAACCCTAACCCTAACCCTAACACTTGCCCTAGCCCTAGACCTAGCCCTAACCCTAGCCCTAACCCTAGCCCTAGAACTAAACCTAGCCCTAACCCTAACCCTAACCCTAGACCTAGCCCTAGCCCTAGCTGTAGTCCTAGCCCTAGCAATAACCCTAACCCTAGCCCTAGCCTCAAACCTAACCCTAGCCCTAACCCTAACCCTAGCCCCAGCCCTAACCCTAAACCTAGCCCTAGCCCTAGCCCTAGCCCTAGCCCTAGACCTAACCCTAGCCCTAGCGCTAGCCCTAACCCTAATCCTAAACCTAATCCTATCCCTAGCCCTAGCAGTAGCCCTAGCCATAACCATAAACCTAGCACTAGCTAAGCCCTAGACCTAGCCCTAGCCCTAGCCCTAACCCTAACCCAAGCACCAGCCCTAGCCCTAGCCCTAGCACTAGCCCTAGCCCTAGCCCTAAACCTAAACCTACCCTTAGCCCTAACCTTAGCCCTAGCCATAACCCTAACCCTAGCACTAGCCCTAGCCCTAGCCCTAGCCCAACCCTAGCCCTAACCCTAGCCCTAACCCTAACCCTAACCCTTAACCTAGCCCTAGCCCTAGCCCTAGCCCTAACCCTAGACCTACACTTAGTCCTAACCCTAGCCCTAGCCCTAACCCTAACCCTAGCACTAGCCCTAGCCCTAGCCCTAGCCCAACCCTAGCCCTAAGCCTAACCTTAACCTAAACCTAAGCCCAGCCCTAACATTAAACCTAGCCCTAAACCTAACCCTAACCCTAACCCTAACACTAGCCGTAGTCCTAGCCCTAGCCCTAGCCCTAACCCTAACCCTAACCCTAGCCCTAGACCAGGCCCTAGCCCTAACCCTAACCCTAACCCTAAACCTAGCACTAGCCCTTGCCCTAGCCCTAGCCCTAGCCCTAGCCCTAGCCCCAGCCCTGACACTAAACCTAGCCCTAGCCCTAGCCCTATCCCTAGCCCTGACCCTAACCCTAACCCTAACACTTGCCCTAGCCGTAGACCTAGCCCTAACCCTAACCCTAACCCTAGCCCTAGAACTAAAGCTAGCCCTAACCCTAAACCTAACCCTTGCCCTAGCCCTAGCCCTAGCCGTAGCCCTAGCCCTAGCAATAACCCTAAACCTAGCCCAAGCCTCAAAACTAACCCTAGCCCTAACCCTAACCCTAGCCCCAGCCCTAACCCTAAACCTAGCCCTAGTCCTAGCCCTAGCCCTATCCCTAACCCTAACCCTAATCCTAACCCTAAGCCTAACTCTAGCCGTAGCTCTAACCCTAGCCCTAGACCTAACCCTAACCCTAACCCTAGCCCTAACCCTAACCCTAACCCTAGCCCTAACACTAACCCTAACCCTAACCCTAACCCTAACCCTTGCCCTAGCCCTAGACCTAGACCTAACCCTAACCCTAACCCGAGCCCTAGCCCTAACCCTAGCTTTAACCCTAACCCTAACCCTAACCCTGGCCATAGCCCTAGCCCTAGCCCTAGCCCTAACCCTAAACCAAGCCTTAGCCCTAACCCTAGCCCTAGCCCTAACCCTAACCCTAGCGCTAGCCCTAGCCGTAGCCCTAGCCCTAGCCCTTATCCTAGCCCTAACCCTAACCCTATACCCTAAACCTAACCCTAGCCCTAACCCTAACCCTACCCCTAAAACTAACCGTAACCCTAACACTAAACCTAGCCCTAGACCTAGCCCTATCCCTAACCCTAACCCTAAACCTAGCCCTAGCCGTAGCCCTAGCTCTAACCCTTACCCTAACCCTAACCCTAGCACTAGCCCTCGCCCTAGCCCTAGTCCTCGCACCACCCCTAACCCAAATCCTAGCCCTAGCCCTAGCACTAGCCCTAACCCTAACCCTAACCCTAGCCCTATCCCTAACCCTAACACTAACACTAACCCTAACCCTAGACCTAGCCCAAGACCTAGCCCTAACCCTAACCCTAGCCCTAACCCAAACCCTAAACCTAAACCTAGCCCTAGCCCTAGCCCTAGCCCTAAACCTAACCCTAACCCTAACCCTAACTCTAGCCCTAGCCCTAACCCTAGCCCAAGCCCTAACCCTAACCCTAACCCTAATCCTAGCCCTTGCGCTAGCCCTAGCCATTACCCTAACCCTAACCCTTACCCTAGCCCTAAACCTAACCCTAACCCTAGCCCTAGTCCTAACTCTAACCCTAACACTAACCCTAGCCCTAAACCTAACCCTAGCCCTAACCCTAACACTAACCCTAACCCTTAACCTAGCCCTAGCCCTAGCCCTAGCCCGAGACCTAGACCTAACCCTAAACCTACACTTAGCCCTAACCCTAGCCCTAGCCCTAACCCTAACCCTAGCACTAGGCTCTCCCTAGACCTAGCCCAACCCAAGCCCTAACCCTAGCCCTAACCCTAAACTTAACCTAAACCTAAGCCCAACCCTAAACTTAATCCTAGCCCTAAACCTAACCCTAACCTAAACCCTAACCCTAGCCGTAGCCCTAGACCTAGCCGTAGCCCTAACCCTAACCCTAACCCTAACCCTAGCCCTAGACCAGGCCCTAGCCCTAACCCTAACCCTAAACCTAAACCAAGCACTAGCCCTAGCCCTAGCCCTAGACCTAGCCCTAGCCGTAGCCCCAGCCCTGACCCTAAACCTAGCCCTAGCCCTAGCCCTTGCCCTAGCCCTAACCCTAACCCTAACCCTAACACTTGCCCTAGCCCTAGACCTAGCCCTAACCCTAGCCCTAACCCTAGCCCTAGAACTAAACCTAGCCCTAACCCTAACCCTAACCCTAGACCTAGCCCTAGCCCTAGCTGTAGTCCTAGCCCTAGCAATAACCCTAACCCTAGCCCTAGCCTCAAACCTAACCCTAGCCCTAACCCTAACCCTAGCCCCAGCCCTAACGCTAAACCTAGCCCTAGCCCTAGCCCTAGCCCTAGCCCTAGACCTAACCCTAGCCCTAGCGCTAGCCCTAACCCTAATCCTAAACCTAATCCTATCCCTAGCCCTAGCAGTAGCCCTAGCCCTAACCATAAACCTAGCACTAGCTAAGCCCTAGACCTAACCCTAGCCCTAGCCCTAACCCTAACCCAAGCACCAGCCCTAGCCCTAGCCCTAGCACTAGCCCTAGCCCTAGCCCTAAACCTAAACCTACCCTTAGCCCTAACCTTAGCCCTAGCCATAACCCTAACCCTAGCACTAGCCCTAGCCCTAGCCCTAGCCCAACCCTAGCCCTAACCCTAGCCCTAACCCTAACCCTAACCCTTAACCTAGCCCTAGCCCTAGCCCTAGCCCTAACCCTAGACCTACACTTAGTCCTAACCCTAGCCCTAGCCCTAACCCTCACCCTAGCACTAGCCCTAGCCCTAGCCCTAGCCCAACCCTAGCCCTAAGCCTAACCTTAACCTAAACCTAAGCCCAGCCCTAACCTTAAACCTAGCCCTAAACCTAACCCTAACCCTAACCCTAACACTAGCCGTAGTCCTAGCCCTAGCCCTAGCCCTAACCCTAACCCTAACCCTAGCCCTAGACCAGGCCCTAGCCCTAACCCTAACCCTAACCCTAAACCTAGCACTAGCCCTTGCCCTAGCCCTAGCCCTAGCCCTAGCCCTAGCCCCAGCCCTGACACTAAACCTAGCCCTAGCCCTAGCCCTAGCCCTAGCCCTGACCCTAACCCTAACCCTAACACTTGCCCTAGCCGTAGACCTAGCCCTAACCCTAACCCTAACCCTAGCCCTAGAACTAAAGCTAGCCCTAACCCTAAACCTAACCCTTGCCCTAGCCCTAGCCCTAGCCGTAGCCCTAGCCCTAGCAATAACCCTAAACCTAGCCCAAGCCTCAAAACTAACCCTAGCCCTAACCCTAACCCTAGCCCCAGCCCTAACCCTAAACCTAGCCCTAGTCCTAGCCCTAGCCCTATCCCTAACCCTAACCCTAATCCTAACCCTAAGCCTAACTCTAGCCGTAGCTCTAACCCTAGCCCTAGACCTAACCCTAACCCTAACCCTAGCCCTAACCCTAACCCTAACCCTAGCCCTAACACTAACCCTAACCCTAACCCTAACCCTAACCCTAACCCTTGCCCTAGCCCTAGACCTAGACCTAACCCTAACCCTAACCCTAGCCCTAGCCCTAACCCTAGCTTTAACCCTAACCCTAACCCTAACCCTGGCCATAGCCCTAGCCCTAGCCCTAGCCCTAACCCTAAACCAAGCCTTAGCCCTAACCCAAGCCCTAGCCCTAACCCTAACCCTAGCGCTAGCCCTAGCCGTAGCCCTAGCCCTAGCCCTTATCCTAGCCCTAACCCTAACCCTATACCCTAAACCTAACCCTAGCCCTAACCCTAACCCTACCCCTAAAACTAACCGTAACCCTAACACTAAACCTAGCCCTAGACCTAGCCCTATCCCTAACCCTAACCCTAAACCTAGCCCTAGCCGTAGCCCTAGCTCTAACCCTTACCCTAACCCTAACCCTAGCACTAGCCCTCGCCCTAGCCCTAGTCCTCGCACCACCCCTAACCCAAATCCTAGCCCTAGCCCTAGCACTAGCCCTAACCCTAACCCTAACCCTAGCCCTATCCCTAACCCTAACACTAACACTAACCCTAACCCTAGACCTAGCCCAAGACCTAGCCCTAACCCTAACCCTAGCCCTAACCCAAACCCTAATCCTAAACCTAGCCCTAGCCCTAGCCCTAGCCCTAAACCTAACCCTAACCCTAACTCTAGCCCTAGCCCTAACCCTAGCCCAAGCCCTAACCCTAACCCTAACCCTAATCCTAGCCCTTGCGCTAGCCCTAGCCATTACCCTAACCCTAACCCTTACCCTAGCCCTAAACCTAACCCTAACCCTAGCCCTAGTCCTAACTCTAACCCTAACACTAACCCTAGCCCTAAACCTAACCCTAGCCCTAACCCTAACACTAACCCTAACCCTTAACCTAGCCCTAGCCCTAGCCCTAGCCCGAGACCTAGACCTAACCCTAAACCTACACTTAGCCCTAACCCTAGCCCTAGCCCTAACCCTAACCCTAGCACTAGGCTCTCCCTAGACCTAGCCCAACCCAAGCCCTAACCCTAGCCCTAACCCTAACCTTAACCTAAACCTAAGCCCAACCCTAAACTTAATCCTAGCCCTAAACCTAACCCTAACCTAAACCCTAACCCTAGCCGTAGCCCTAGACCTAGCCGTAGCCCTAACCCTAACCCTAACCCTAACCCTAGCCCTAGACCAGGCCCTAGCCCTAACCCTAACCCTAAACCTAAACCAAGCACTAGCCCTAGCCCTAGCCCTAGACCTAGCCCTAGCCGTAGCCCCAGCCCTGACCCTAAACCTAGCCCTAGCCCTAGCCCTTGCCCTAGCCCTAACCCTAACCCTAACCCTAACACTTGCCCTAGCCCTAGACCTAGCCCTAACCCTAGCCCTAACCCTAGCCCTAGAACTAAACCTAGCCCTAACCCTAACCCTAACCCTAGACCTAGCCCTAGCCCTAGCTGTAGTCCTAGCCCTAGCAATAACCCTAACCCTAGCCCTAGCCTCAAACCTAACCCTAGCCCTAACCCTAACCCTAGCCCCAGCCCTAACCCTAAACCTAGCCCTAGCCCTAGCCCTAGCCCTAGCCCTAGACCTAACCCTAGCCCTAGCGCTAGCCCTAACCCTAATCCTAAACCTAATCCTATCCCTAGCCCTAGCAGTAGCCCTAGCCCTAACCATAAACCTAGCACTAGCTAAGCCCTAGACCTAGCCCTAGCCCTAGCCCTAACCCTAACCCAAGCACCAGCCCTAGCCCTAGCCCTAGCACTAGCCCTAGCCCTAGCCCTAAACCTAAACCTACCCTTAGCCCTAACCTTAGCCCTAGCCATAACCCTAACCCTAGCACTAGCCCTAGCCCCAGCCCTAACCCTAAACCTAGCCCTAGTCCTAGCCCTAGCCCTATCCCTAACCCTAACCCTAATCCTAACCCTAAGCCTAACTCTAGCCGTAGCTCTAACCCTAGCCCTAGACCTAACCCTAACCCTAACCCTAGCCCTAACCCTAACCCTAACCCTAGCCCTAACACTAACCCTAACCCTAACCCTAACCCTAACCCTTGCCCTAGCCCTAGACCTAGACCTAACCCTAACCCTAACACTAGCCTTAGCCCTAACCCTAGCTTTAACCCTAACCCTAACCCTAACCCTGGCCATAGCCCTAGCCCTAGCCCTAGCCCTAACCCTAAACCAAGCCTTAGCCCTAACCCTAGCCCTAGCCCTAACCCTAACCCTAGCGCTAGCCCTAGCCGTAGCCCTAGCCCTAGCCCTTATCCTAGCCCTAACCCTAACCCTATACCCTAAACCTAACCCTAGCCCTAACCCTAACCCTACCCCTAAAACTAACCGTAACCCTAACACTAAACCTAGCCCTAGACCTAGCCCTAGACCTAGCCCTATCCCTAACCCTAACCCTAAACCTAGCCCTAGCCGTAGCCCTAGCTCTAACCCTTACCCTAACCCTAACCCTAGCACTAGCCCTCGCCCTAGCCCTAGTCCTCGCACCACCCCTAACCCAAATCCTAGCCCTAGCCCTAGCACTAGCCCTAACCCTAACCCTAACCCTAGCCCTATCCCTAACCCTAACACTAACACTAACCCTAACCCTAGACCTAGCCCAAGACCTAGCCCTAACCCTAACCCTAGCCCTAACCCAAACCCTAAACCTAAACCTAGCCCTAGCCCTAGCCCTAGCCCTAAACCTAACCCTAACCCTAAACCTAACTCTAGCCCTAGCCCTAACCCTAGCCCTAGCCCTAACCCTAACCCTAACCCTAACCCTAGCCCTAACCCTAACCCTAGCCCTAACCCTAACACTAACCCTAACCCTTAACATAGCCCTAGCCCTAGCCCTAGCCTTAGACCTAGCCCTAACCATAAACCTACACTTAGCCCTAACCCTAGCCCTAGCCCTA
>OX463227.1:145750873-145758373 GCA_949820135.1 Sylvilagus floridanus
TAGTCCTAGCCCTAGCCCTAAACTTAACCCTAACCCTAACCCTAGCACTAGCCCTAGCACTAGCCCTAGCCCTAGAACCACCCCTAAACCTAACCCTAGCCCTAGCCCTAGCCCTTGCCCTAACACTAAACCTAAACCTAACCCTAACCCTAACCATAACCTAAACCTAAACCTAACTCTAGCCCTAGC
Source organism: Sylvilagus floridanus (assembly GCA_949820135.1). Classification (NCBI taxonomy): domain Eukaryota; kingdom Metazoa; phylum Chordata; class Mammalia; order Lagomorpha; family Leporidae; genus Sylvilagus; species Sylvilagus floridanus. Next base: position 145,751,063 of record OX463227.1, read on the forward strand.
CCTAACCCTAGCACTAGCCCTAACCCTAGCCCTAGCCCTAGCCCTAGCACCATCCCTAACCCTAACCCTAACCCTAACCCTAACCCTAAAGCTAACTCTAGCCCGAGCCCTAAACCTAACCCTAGCCCTAACCCTAACCCTAGCCCTAGCCCTAGCCTAGCCCTAGCCCTAGCCCTAACCCTAACACTAACCCTAGCACTAGCACTAACACTAACCCTAGCCCTAACCCTAACCCTAGCCCTAACCCTAACCCTAACCCTAGCCATAGCCTGAGCCCTAGCCCTAACCCTAACCCTAACCCTAAACCTAAATCAAGCCCTAGTCCTAACCGTAGCCCTAGCCCTAACCCTAACCCTAAACCTAGCCCTAGCCCTGGCCCTAGCACCAACCCTAACCCTAACCCTAAGCCTAACCCTAAAGCTAACTCTAGCCCGAGCCCTAACCCTAACCCTAGCCCTAACCCTAACCCTAACACTAGCACTAGTCCTAGCCCTAGCCCTAGCCCTAACTCTAACCCTAACCCTAACCCTAACCCTAAAGCTAACTCTAGCCCGAGCCCTAACACTAACCCTAGCACTAACCCTAACCCTAACCCTAGCCCTAGCCCTAGCCCTAGCCCTAACCCTAACCCTAACCCTAGCCCTAGCCCTAACCCAAACCCTAGCCCTAACCCTAACCCTAGCCCTAAACCTAACCCTAACAGTAACCCTAAACCTAGCCCTAGCCCTAGCCCTAGACCTACCCCTAGCCCTAACCCTAAACCTAGCCTTAGCCCTAACCCTAGCCCTAGCCCTAACCCTAATCCTAGCACTAGCCCTAGCCCTAGCCCTAGCCCTAGCCCTAACCCTAGCCCTAAACCTAACCCTAACCCTAAATCTAAGCCTAGCCCTAACCCTAAACCCAGCCCTAAATCTAACCCTAACCCTAAACCTAAACCTAGCCCTAGACTTAGCCCTAACCCTAGCCCTAACCCTAACCATAACCCTAAACCTAGCCCTAGTCCTAGCCATAGCCCTAACCCTAAACCTAACCCTAGCCCTAACCCTAACCTAACCCTAACCCTAACTCTAGCCCTAGCCCTGACCCTAGCCCTAGCCCTAACCCTAACCCTAACCCTAGCCCTAGCCCTAGCCCTAGTACCATCCCTAACCCTAATCCTAACCCTAACCCTAAAGCTAACTCTAGCCCGAGCCCTAACCCTAACCCTAGCCCTAACCCTAACCCTAACCCTAGCCCTAGCCCTAGCCCTAGCCCTAGCCCTAGCCCTAACCCTAACACTAACCCTAGCACTAGCCCTAACCCTAACCCTAGCCCTAACCCTAACACTAGCCCTAACCCTAACCCTAACCCTAGCCCTAGCCTGAGCCCTAGCCCTAACCCTAACCCTAACTCTAGCCCTAGCCCTAACCCTAGCCCTAGCCCTAACCCTAACCCTAACCCTAACCCTAACCCTAGCCCTAGCCCTAAACCTAGCCCTAGCCCTAACCCTAACCCTAACCCAAAACCTAGCCCTAGACCTAGCCCTAGCTCTAGCCCTAACTCTAACCCTAACCCTAACCCTAGCCCTAGTCCTAGCCCTAGCCCTAAACTTAACCCTAACCCTAACCCTAGCACTAGCCCTAGCACTAGCCCTAGCCCTAGCACCACCCCTAAACCTAACCCTAGCCCTAGCCCTAGCCCTTGCCCTAACCCTAACCCTAACCCTAACCCTAACCCTAACCCTAACCATAACCTAAACCTAACCCTAACTCTAGCCCTAGCCCTAACCCTAGCACTAGCCCTAACCCTAACCCTAACCCTAGCCGTAGCCCTAGCCCTAGCACCATCCCTAACCCTAACCCTAACCCTAACCCTAAAGCTAACTCTAGCCCGAGCCCAACCCTAACCCTAGCCCTAACCCTAACCCTAACCCTAGCCTTAGCCCTAGCCCTAGCCCTAGCCCTAGCCCTAACCCTAACACTAACCCTAGCCCTAGCACTAACACTAACCCTAGTCCTAACGCTAACCCTAGCCCTAAGCCTAACCCTAACCCTAGCCCTAGCCTGAGCCCTAGCCCTAACCCTAACCCTAACCCTAACCCTAAATCAAGCCCTAGCCCTAACCCTAGCCCTAGCCCTAACCCTAACCCTAACCCTAGCCCTAGCCCTGGCCCTAGCACCAACCCTAACCCTAAACCTAACCCTAACCCTAAAGCTAACTCTAGCCCGAGCCCTAACCCTAACCCTAGCCCTAAACCTAACCCTAACACTAGCCCTAGTCCTAGCCCTAGCCCTAGCCCTAACCCTAACCCTAACCCTAACCCTAACCCTAACCCTAAAGCTAACTCTAGCCCGAGCCCTAACACTAACCCTAGCCCTAACCCTAACCCTAAACCTAGCCCTAGCCCTAGCCCTAGCCCTAGCCCTAACCCTAACCCTAACCCTAACCCTAAACCTAGCCCTAGCCCTAGCCCTAGCCCTAGCCCTAACCCTAACCCTAACCCTAGACCTAGCCCTAACCCTAACCCTAGCCCTAACCCTAACCCTAGCACTAAACCTAACCCTAACACTAACCCTAACCCTAGCCCTAGCCCTAGCCCTAGACCTAGCACTAGCCCTAACCCTAAACCTAGACTTAGCCCTAATCCTAGCCCTAGCCCTAACCCTAACCCTAATCCTAAAGCAACACTAGCCCTAGCCCTCACCCTAGCCCTAGCCCTAACCCTAACCCTAACCCTAGCCCTAGCCCTAGCCCTAGCACCATCCCTAACCCTAACCCTAACCCTAACCCTAACCCTAACCCTAAAGCTAACTCTAGCCCGAGCCCTAACCCTAACCCTAGCCCTAACCCTAACCCTAACCCTAACCCTAGCCCTAGCCCTAACCCTAGCCCTACCCCTAACCCTAACCCTAAACCTAAACCTAAGCATAGCTTTAACCCCAACCCTAGCCGTAAACCTAACCCTAACCCTAACCCTAAACCTAGCCCTAGACCTAGCCCTAGCACTAGCCCTAACTCTAACCCTAACCCTAGCCCTAGTCCTAGCCCTAGCCCTAGCACCATCCCTAACCCTAACCCTAACCCTAACCCTAAAGCTAACTCTTGCCCGAGCCCTAACCCTAACCCTAGCCCTAACCCTAACCCTAACCCTAGCCCTAGCCCTAGCCCTAACCCTAGCCCTAACCCTAACCCTAGCAATAGACCTAGCCCTAGCCCTAACCCTAGCCCTAACCCTAAACCTAACCCTAAACCTAAGCATAGCTTTAACCCTAACCCTAGCCCTAAGCCTAACCCTAACCCTAACCCTAAACCTAGCCCTAGACCTAGCCCTAGCACTAGCCCAAACTCTAACCCTAACCCTAACCCTAGCCCTAGTCCTAGCCCTAGCCCTAAACTTAACCCTAACCCTAACCCTAGCACTAGCCCTAGCACTAGCCCTAGCCCTAGCACCACCACTAACCCTAACCCTAGCCCTAGCCCTAGCCCTTGCCCTAACCCTATCCCTAACCCTAACCCTAACCCTAACCCTAACCCTAACCCTAACCTAACCCTAACCCTAACTATAGCCCTAGCCCTAACCCTAGCCCTAGCCCTAAACCTAACCCTAGCCCTAGCCCTAGCCCTAGCACCATCCCTAACCCTAACCCTAACCCTAACCCTAAAGCTAACTCTAGCCCGAGCCCTAACCCTAACCCTAGCCCTAACCCTAACCCTAACCCTAGCCCTAGCCCTAGCCCTATCCCTAAGCCTAACACTAACCCTAGCCCTAGGCCTAACCCTAACCCTAGCCCTAACCCTAACCCTAGCCGTAACCCTAACCCTAACCCTAGCCCTAGCCCTAGCCTGAGCCCTAACCCTAACCCTAACACTAACCCTAGACCTAACCCTAACCCTAGCCCTAGTGAGCCCTAGCCCTAACCCTAACCCTAACCCTAACCCTAACTCTAGCCCTAGCCCTAACCCTAGCCCTAGCCCTAACCCTAACCCTAACCCTAACCCTAGCCCTAGCCCTAACCCTAGCCCTAGCCCAAACCCTAACCCTAGAACTAGCCCTAACCCTAGCCCTAGCCCTAACGCTAACCCTAGCATTAGACCTAGACCTAGCCCTAACCCTATCCCTAGCCCTAACCCTATTCCTAGCACTAGCCCTAGCACTAGCCCTAGCCCTAGCCCTAACCCTAGCCCTAAACCTAACCCTAACCCTAAATCTAAGCCTAGCCCTAACCGTAAACCCAGCCCTAAATCTAACCCTAACCCTAACCTAACCCTAACCCTAACTCTAGCCCTAGCCCTAACCCTAGCCCTAGCCCTAACCCTAACCCTAACCCTAGCCCTAGCCCTACCCTAACCCTAACCCTAGCCCTAGCCCTAGCCCTAGCCCTAGCCCTAGCCCTAACCATAACCCTAACCCTAACCCTAGAACTAGCCCTAACCCTAGCCCTAGCCCTAACGCTAACCCTAGCATTAGACCTAGACCTAGCCCTAACCCTAGCCCTAGCACCACCCCTAACCCTAACCCTAGCACTAACCCTAGCACTTGCACTAACCCTAACCCTAACCCTAACTCTTGCCCTAGCCCTAGGCCTAGCCCTAACCCTAATCCAACCCTAGTCCTAGCCCTAACCCTAGCCCTAAACCTAACCCTAACCCTAGCCCTAACCCTAGTCCTAGCCCTAGTCCTAACCCTAACCCTAACCCTAACCCTAGCCCTAGCCCTAACCCTAGCCCTAACCCTAACCCTAACCCTAGCCCTTGACCTAGCCCTACACTAGCCCTAACCCTAACCCTAAACCTAACCCAAGCAGTAGTCCTAACCCTAGCCCTAACCCTAGACCTAGCCCTAACCCTAACCCTAAACCTAGCCCTAGACTTAGCCCTAGCCCTAGCCCTAACCCTAACCATAACCCTAACCCTAACCCTAGCCCTAACCCTAACCCTAGCACCAGACCTAGCCCTAGCCCTAGCCCTAGCCCTAAACCTAGCCCTAAACCTAACCCTATCCCTAACCTAAGCCTAGCTTTAACTCTAACCCTAGCCCTAACCCTAACCCTAAACCTAACCCAAGCCCTAGTCCTAACCCTAGCCCTAACCCTAACCCTAACCCTAACCCTAGCACTAGCCCTAGCCCTAGCCCTAGCCCCACCCCTAACCCTAACCCTAACCCTAACCCTAGCCCTTGCCCTAGCCCTAGCCCTAACCCTAACTCTAGCCCTAGCCCTAGCCCTAGCCCTAGCCCTAACCCTAACCCTAACCCTAACCCTAACACTAACAGTAACCCTAGACATAGACCTAGCCCTAGCCCTAAACCTAAACCTAGCCCTAGCCCTAACGCTAACCCTAGCCCTAGCCCTAGCCTGAGCCCTAGCCCTAACCCTAACCCTAACCCTAACCCTAACTGTAGCCCTAGCCCTAACCCTAGCCCTAGCCCTAAACCTAACCCTAACCCTAGCCCTAGCCCTAGCCCTAACGCTAACCCTAGCCCTAGCCTGAGCCCTAGCCCTAATCCTAACCCTAACTCTAGCCCTAGCACTAACCCTAGCCCTAGCCCTAACCCTAACCTAACCCTAGCCCTAGCCTGAGCCCTAGCCCTAACCCTAACCCTAACCCTAACCCTAACTCTAGCCCTAGCCCTAAACCTAGCCCGAGCCCTAACCCTAACCCTAACCCTAGCCCTACCCCTAGCCCTAGCACCAACCCTAACCCTAACCCTAACCCTAAAGCTAACTCTAGCCCGAGTCCTAACCCTACCCTAGCCCTAAACCTAACCCTAACCCTAGCCCTATCCCTAGCCCTAACCCTAACCCTAGACATAGCCCTAGCCCTAACCCTAACCCTAAACCTAGCCCTAACCCTAACCCTAAACCTAGCCCTAGCCTGAGCCCTAGCCCTAACCCTAACCCTAACACTAACCCTAACTCTAGCCCTAGCCCTAACCCTAGCCCTAGACCTAACCCTAACCCTAAACCTAGCCCTAGCCCTAGCGCTAGCACCAACCCTAACCCTAACCCTAAACCTAACCCTAACACTAACACTAACCCTAGCCCTAGCCCTAGCCCTAGACCTAGCCCTAGCCCTAACCCTAAACCTAGCCCTATCCCTAACCCTAGCCCTAAACCTAACCCTAACACTAACACTAAACCTAGCCCTAGCCCTAGCCCTAGACCTAGCCCTAGCCCTAACCCTAAACCTAGCCTTAGCCCTAACCCTAGCCCTAGACCTAACCCTAACCCTAGCACTAGCCCTAGCCCTAGCCCTAGCCCTAGCCCTAGCCCTAACCCTAGCCCTAAACCTAACCCTAAAACTAAACCTAAGCCTAGCCCTAACCCTAACCCCAGCCCTAAACCTAACCCTAACCCTAACCCTAAACCTAGCCCTAGACTTAGCCCTAGCCCTAGCCCTAACCCTAACAATAACCCTAACCCTAGCCCTAGTCCTAGCCATACCCCTAACCCTAACCCTAACCCTAGCCCTAAACCTAGCCATAAACCTTGCCCTAACCATAACCCTAAACCTAAACCTAGCCCTAGCCCTAACCCTAGCCCTAGTCCTAACCCTAACCCTAGCACTAGACCTAGACCTAGCCCTAACCCTAGCCCTAACCCTAACCCTAACCCTAAACCTAAGCCTAGCTTTAACCCTAACCCTAGCCCTAAACCTAACCCTAACCCTAAACCTAGCCCTAGACCTAGCCCTAGCACTAGCCCTAACTCTAACCCTAACCCTAACCCTAGCCCTAGTCCTAGCCCTAGAACTAACCTTAACCCTAACCCTAACCCTAGCACTAGCCCTAGTACTAGCCCTAGCCCTAGCACCACCCCTAACCCTTACCCTAGACCTAGTCCTAGCCCTTGCCCTAACCCTAACCCTAACCCTAACCCTAATCCTAACCCTAACCCTAACCTAACCCTAACCCTAACTCTAGCCCTAGCCCTAACCCTAGCCCTAGCCCTAACCCTAACCCTATCCCTAACCCTAACCCTAACCCTAAAGCTAACTCTAGCCCGAGCCCTAGCCCTAACCCTAGCCCTAACCCTAACCCTAGCCCTAGCCCTAGCCCTAGCCCTAGCCCTAGCCCTAACCCTAACACTAACCCTAGCCCTAGACCTACCCTAACCCTAGCCCTAACCCTAACCTTACCCCTAACCCTAACCCTAATCCTAGCCCTAGCCTGAGCCCTAGCCATAACCCTAACCCTAACCCTAAACCTAACTCTAGCCCTAGCCCTAACCCTAGCCATAACCCTTGCCCTAACCATAACCCTAACCCTAACCCTAGCCCTAGGCCTAACCCTAGCCCTAGCCCTAGCCCTAACCCCAACCCTAGCACTAGACC
>OX463227.1:145808373-145813373 GCA_949820135.1 Sylvilagus floridanus
CCTAACCCTAGCCCTAAACATAACTCTAACCCTAACCCTAAACCTAGCCCTAGACCTAGCTCTAGCCCTAACCCTAACCCTAACCCTAACCCTAACCCTAAACCTAACCCTAGCCCTAGCCCTAGCCCTAACCCTAACGGAACCCTAACCCTAGCCCTAAACCTAACCCTAACCCTAGCCCTAGCCCTAACTCTAACCCTAACCCTAACCCTAGCCCTAAAACTAACCCTCGCCCTAAACCTAACCCTAACCCTAGCCCTAGCCCTAGCCCTAGCCCTAACCCTAAACCTACCCTTAGCCCTAACCATAGCCCAAGCCCTAACCCTAACCCTAGCACTAGCCCTAGCGCTAGCCCCAGCCCAACCCTAGCCCTAACCCTAGCCCTAACCCTAACCCTAACCCTAACCTAAGCCCAGCCCTAACCTTAACCCTAGCCCTAGACCAAGCCCTAACCCTAACCCTAACCCTAACCCTAGCCCTAACCCAGGCCCTAGACCTAACCCTAACCCTAACCCTAACCCTAGCACTAGCCCTAGCCCTAGCCCTAGCCCTAGCCCCAGCCCTAACCCTAAACCTACCCCTAGCCCTAGCCCTAGCTCTAGCCCTATACCTAACCCTAAACCTAACCCTTGCCCTAGCCCTAGACCTAGCCCTAACCTTAGCCCTAACCCTAGCTCTAGCCCTAACCCTAGCCCTAACCCTAATCTTATCCCTAGCCCTAGCCCTAGCCCTAGCCCTAACCCTAACCCTAGCCCTAGCCTCAACCCTAACCCTAGCCCTAACCCTAACCCTAGCACTAGCCCTAGCCCGAGCCCTAGCCCTAGCCCTAGACCTAACCCTCGCCCTAGCCCTAGCCCTAAACCTAAACCTAACCCTAACCCTAGCCCTAGCTCTAGCCCTAGCCCTAACCCTAACCCTAAACCTAGCACTAGTCCTAGCCCTAGACCTAGCCCTAGCCCTAGCCCTAACCCTATTCTTGCCCCAGCCCTAGCCCTAGCCCTAGCCCTAACCCTAACCCTAGCCCCAGCCCTAGCCCAAGCCCTAGGCCTAGCCCTAACACTAACCCTAGCCCTAAACCTAACCCTAACCCTAGCCCTAGACCTAACTCTAACCCTAACCATAACACTAGCCCTAAACCTAGCCCTAACCCTAACCCTAACCCTAGCACTAGCCCTAGCCCTAGACCTAGCCCTAGCCCTAGCCCTAACCTTAACCCTAGCCCCAGACCTAGCCCTAGCCATAACCCTAGCCCTAGCCCTAAATCTAACCCTAACCCTAACCCTAGCCCTAGCCCTAGACCTAGCCCTAGGCCTAGCCCTAACCCTAACCCTAACACTAGCCCTAGACCTAGACCTAGTCGTAGCCCTAAACCTAACCCTAACCCTAACCCTAGCCCTAACCCTAACCCTAACCCTAGTCCTAGCCCTAACCCTAGCCCTAAACCTAACACTAACCCTAGCCCTAACCCTAGCCCTAGCCCTAGCACTAACCCTAACCCTAACCCTAGCCATAGCCCTAACCCTAGCCCTAACCCTAACACTAACCCTAGCCCTAGACCTAGTCCTTACCCTAGCCCTAACCCTAACCCTCACCCTAACCCAAGCACTAGTCCTAACCCTAGCCCTAACACTAACCCTAACCTTAAACCTAACCCTAACCCTAGCACTAGCCCTAGCCCTAGCCCTAGCCCTAACCCTAATCCTAACCCTAGTCCTAGCCCTAACCCTAGCCCTAAACCTAACACTAACCCTAGCCCTAACCCTAGCCCTAGCCCTAGCACTAACCCTAACCCTAACCCTAGCCATAGCCCTAACCCTAGCCCTAACCCTAACACTAACCCTAGCCCTAGACCTAGCCCTTACCCTAGCCCTAACCCTAACCCTCACCCTAACCCAAGCACTAGTCCTAACCCTAGCCCTAACACTAACCCTAACCTTAAACCTAACCCTAACCCTAGCACTAGCCCTAGCCCTAGACCTAGCCCTAGCCCTAGCCCTAACCTTAACCCTAGCCCCAGACCTAGCCCTAGCCCTAACCCTAGCCCTAACCCTAACGCTAACCCTAAACCTAAGCCTAGCCCTAACCCTAACCCTAGCCCTAAACCTAACCATAACCCTAACCCTAACCCTATCCCTAACCCTAACCCTAACCCTAAACCTAGCCCTAGCCCGAGCCCTAGCCCTAACCCTAACCCTAACTCTAGCCCTAGCCCTATCCCTAACACCACCCTAACCCTAACCCTAACCCTAACCCTAGCCCTAACCCTAACCGTAACCCTAGCCCTAGCCCAAACTCTAACCCTAACCCTAACCCTAGCCCTAACGCTACACCTAGCCCTAACCCTAACCCAAACCCTAACCATGGCCCTAGCCCTAGCCCTAGCCCTAACCCTAAACCTACCCTTTGTCCTAACCCTAGCCCTAGCCCTAACCCTAACCCTAAAGCTAACTCTAGAACGAGCCCTAACCCTAGCCCTAGCCGTAACACTAACCCTAACCCTAACCCTAGCCCTAGCCCTAGCCCAAGCCTTAGCCCTAACCCTAACCCTAACCCTAGCCCTAGCCCTAACCCTAACCCTAGCCCTAACCCTAATCTAGCCATAAACCTAACCCTAACACTAAACCTAACCCTGGCCATAGCCCTAGCCCTAGACCTAGCCCTAGCCCTAACCCTAAACCAAGCCTTAGCCCTAACTCTAGCCCTAGCCCTAACCCTAACTCTAGCGCTAGGCCTAGCCCTAGCCCTAGCCCTAGCCCTAGCCCTAACCCTAGCACTAACCCAAACCCTAAACCTAACACTAGCCATAACCCTAACCCTACCCCTAAACCTAACCCTAAACCTAACCCTGAACCTAGCCCTAGCCCTAGCCCTAGACCTACCCCTAACCCTAACCCTAACCCTAGCCCTAGCCCTAGCCCTAGCTCTAACCCTTACCCTAATTCTAACCCTAGCACTAGCCCTAGCCCTAGCCCTAGCCCTAGCACCACCCCTAACCCAAACCCTAGCCCTAGCCCTAGCACTAGCCCTAACCCTAACCCTAACCCTAGCCCTATCCCTAACCCTAATACTAACCCTAACCCTAGACCTAGCCCAAGACCTAGCTTTAACCCTAATCCTAGCCCTAACCCTAACCATAACCCTAACCCTAGCCCTAGTCCTAGCCATAGCCCTAACCCTAATCCTAACCCTAACCCTAACCCTAGCCCTAGCCCTAGCCCTAGCTCTAACCCTTACCCTAACCCTAACCCTAGCACTAGCCCTAGCCCTAGCCCTAGCCCTAGCACCACCCCTAACCCAAACCCTAGCCCTAGCCCTAGAACTAGCCCTAACCCTAACCCTAACCCTAGCCCTATCCCTAACCCTAATACTAAACTTAACCCTAAACCTAGCCCTAGACTTAGCCCTAGCCTTAGCCCTAACCCTAGTCCTAGCCCTAACCCTAACCCTAGCACTAGCCCTAGCCCTAGCCCTAGCCCTAACCCTAGCCCTAAACCTAAACCTAACCCTAAATCTAAGCCTAGCCCTAACCCTAACCCCAGCCCTAAACCTAACCCTAACCCTAACCCTAATCCTAGCCCTAGACTTAGCCCTAGCCCTAGCCCTAACCCTAACCATAACCCTAACTCTAGCCCTAGTGCTAGCCATAGCCCTAACCCTAACCCTAACCCTAGCCCTAACCCTAGCCCTAGCCATTGCCCTAACCATAACCCTAACCTAACCCTAGCCCTAGCCCTAACCCTAGCCCTAGCCCTAACCCTAACCCTAGCACTAGACCAAGCCCTAGCCCTAGCCGTAGCCCTAACCCTAACCCTAACCCTAAACCTAAGCCTAGCTTTAACCCTAACCCTAGCCCTAAACCTAACCCTAACCCTAACCCTAAACCTAGCCCTAGACCTAGCCCTAGCACTAGCCTTAACTCTAACCCTAACCCTAACCCTAGCCCTAGTCGTAGCCCTAGCCCTAACCTTAACCCTAACCCTAACCCTAGCACTAGCCCTAGCACTAGCCCTAGCCCTAGCACCACCCTTAACCCTAACCCTAGCCCTAGCCCTAGCACTTGCCCTAACCCTAACCCTAACCCTAAACATTGCCCTAGCCCTAGCCCTAGCCCTAACACTAATCCTAACCCTAGTCCTAGCCCTAACCTAGCCCTAAACCTAACCCTAACCCTAGCCCTAACCCTAGCCCTAGCCCTAGCCCTAACCCTAACCCTAACCCTAACCCTAGCCCTAGCCCTAACCCTAGCCCTAACCCTAACCCTAACCCTAGCCCTAGACATAGCCCTAACCCTAGCCCTAACCCTAACCCTAACCCTAACCCAAGCACTAGTCCTAACCCTAGCCCTAACACTAACCCTAACCTTAACCCTAACACTAACACTAGCACTAGCCCTAGCCCTAGCCCTAGGCCTAGCCCCACCCCTAAGCCTAACCCTAACCCTAGCCCTAGCCCTAGCCCTAACCCTAACCCTAAACCTAACTCTTGCCCTAGCCCTAGACCTAGCACTAGCCCTAACCCTAACCCTAACCCTAACCCTAACCCTAACCCTAACACTAACCCTAACCCTAGACATAGCCCTAGCCCTAGCCCTAGCCCTAGCCCTAACCCTAACCCTAACCCTAATCCTAGCCCTAACCCTAACCCTAACCCTAACCCTAACCGAAGCCCAGCCCTAACCTTAACCCTAGCCCTAAACCTAACCCTAACCCTAACCCTAAACCTAGCCGTAGCCCTAGCCCTAGACCAAGCCCTAACCCTAACCCTAACCCTAACCCTAGCCCTAGCCCAGGCCCTAGCCCTAACCCTAACCCTAACCCTAACCCTAGCACTAGCCCTAGCCCTAGCCCTAGCCCTAGCCCCAGCCCTAACACTAAACCTACCCCTAGCCCTAGCCCTAGCTCTAGCCCTATACCTAACCCTAAACCTAACCCTTGCCCTAGTACTAGACCTAGCCCTAACCCTAGCCCTAACCCTAGCTCTAGCCCTAACCCTAGCCCTAA
>OX463227.1:145845873-145848373 GCA_949820135.1 Sylvilagus floridanus
CCTAGCCCTAGCCCTAGCCCTAACCCTAGCCGTAACCCTAACCCTAAACCTAACACTAGCCATAACCCTAACCCTACCCCTAAACCTAACCCTAACCCTAAGCCTAACCCTAAACCTTGCCCTAGCCCTAGCCCGAGACCTACCCCTAACCCTAACCCTAGCCCTAGCCCTAGCCCTAGCTCTAACCCTTACCCTAATTCTAACCCTAGCACTAGCCCTAGCCCTAGCCCTAGCCCTAGCCCTAGCACCACCCCTAACCCAAACCCTAGCCCTAGCCCTAGAACTAGCCCTAACCCTAACCCTAACCCTAGCCCTATCCCTAACCCTAATACTAACCTTAACCCTAAACCTAGCCCTAGACTTAGCCCTAGCCTTAGCCCTAACCCTAGTCCTAGCCCTAACCCTAACCCTAGCACTAGCCCTAGCCCTAGCCCTAGCCCTAACCCTAGCCCTAAACCTAACCCTAACCCTAAATCTAAGCCTAGCCCTAACTCTAACCCCAGCCCTAAACCTAACCCTAACCCTAACCCTAAACCTAGCCCTAGACTTAGCCCTAGCCCTAGCCCTAACCCTAACCCTAGCCCTAACCCTAGCCCTAGCCATTGCCCTAACCATAACCCTAACCTAACCCTAGCCCTAGCCCTAACACTAGCCCTAGCCCTAACCCTAACCCTAGCAGTAGACCAAGCCCTAGCCCTAGCCCTAGCCCTAACCCTAGCCCTAACCCTAACCCTAACCCTAAAACTAAGCCTAGCTTTAACCCTAACCCTAGCCCTAAACCTAACCCTAACCCTAACCCTAAACCTAGCCCTAGACCTAGCCCTAGCACTAGCCCTAACTCTAACCCTAACCCTAAACCTAGCCCTATTCCTACCCTAGCCCTAACCTTAACCCTAACCCTAACCCTAGCACTAGCCCTAGCACTAGCCCTAGCCCTAGCACCACCCCTAACCCTAACCCTAGCCCTAGCCCTAGCACTTGCCCTAACCCTAACCCTAACCCTAACCATTGCCCTAGCCCTAGCCCTAGCCCTAACCCTAATCCTAACCCTAGTCCTAGCCCTAACCCTAGCCCTAAACCTAACCCTAACCCTAGCCCTAACCCTAGCCCTAGCCCTAGACCTAACCCTAACCCTAACCCTAACCCTATCCCTAGCCCTAACCCTAGCCCTAACCCTAACCCTAACCCTAGCCCTAGACCTAGCCCTAACCCTAGCCCTAACCCTAACACTAACCCTAGCCCTAGACCTAGCCCTAACCCTAGCCCTAACCCTAACCCTAACCCTAACCCAAGCACTAGTCCTAACCCTAGCCCTAACACTAACCCTAACCTTAACCCTAACCCTAACCCTAGCACTAGCCCTAGCCCTAGCCCTAGGCCTAGCCCCACCCCTAAGCCTAAACCTAACCCTAGCCCTAGCCCTAGCCCTAACCCTAACCCTAACCCTAACTCTTGCCCTAACCCTAGACCTAGCACTGGCCCTAACCCTAACACTAACCCTAACCCTAGCCCAAACCTTAGCCCTAACCCTAACCCTAACCCTAGCCCTAGCCCTAGCCCTAGCCCTAACCCTAACCCTAACCCTAGCCCTAACCCTAACTCTAGCCCTAAACCTAACCCTAACACTAACCCTAACCCTAGCCCTAGCCCTAGCCCTAGACCTAGCCCTAGCCCTAACCCTAAACCTAGCCTTAGCCCTAACCCTAGTCCTAGCCCTAACCCTAAAATAGCACTAGCCCTAGCCCTAGCCCTAGCCCTAGCCCTAACCCTAGCCCTAAACCTAACCCTAACCCTAAATCTAAGCCTAGCCCTAACCCTAACCCCAGCCCTAAACCTAACCCTAACCCTAAACCTAAACCTAGCCCTAGACTTAGCCCTAGCCCTAGCCCTAACCCTAACCATAACCCTAAACCTAGCCCTAGTCCTAGCCATAGCCCCAACCCTAAACCTAACCCTAACCCTAGCCCTAACCCTAGCCTTAGCCCTTGCCCTAACCATAACCCTAACCCTAACCCTAGCCCTAAACCTAACCCTAACCCTAAATCTAAGCCTAGCCCTAACCATAACCCCAGCCCTAAAACTAACCCTAACCCTAACCCTAAACCTAGCCCTAGACTTAGCCCTACCCTAGCCCTAACCCTAACCATAACCATAACCCTAGCCCTAGTGCTAGCCATAGCCCTAACCCTAACCCTAACCCTAACCCTAGCCCTAACCCTAGCCCTAGCCATTGCCCTAACCATAACCCAGCCTAACCCTAGCCCTAGCCCTAACCCTAGCCCTAGCCCTAACCATAACCCTAGCACTAGACGAAGCCCTAGCCCTAGCCCTAGCCCTAACCCTAGCCCTAACCCTAACCCTAACCCTAAACCTAAGCCTAGCTTTAACCCTAACCCTAGCCCTAAACCTAACCCTAACCCTAACCCTAAACCTAGCCCTAGACCTAGCCCTAGCACTAGCCCTAACTCTAACCCTAACCCTAACCCTAGCCCTAGTCCTA
>OX463227.1:145860873-145870873 GCA_949820135.1 Sylvilagus floridanus
CCTAGCCCTAACCCTAGCCCTAACCCTAATGCTAACCCTAAACCTAAGCCTAGCCCTAACCCTAACCCTAGCCCTAAACCTAACCTTAACCCTAACCCTAACCCTATCCCTAACCCTAACCCTAACCCTAAACCTAGCCCTAGCCCGAGCCCTAGCCCTAACCCTAACCCTAACCCTAACCCTAACTCTATCCCTAGCCCTAAACCTAGCCCTACCCTAACCCGAACCCTAACCCTAGCCCAATCCCTATCCTTAACACCACCCTAACCCTAACCCTAACCCTAACCCTAACCCTATCCCTAACCCTAACCATAACCCTAGCCCTAGCCCTAACTCTAACCCTAAACCTAACCCTAGCCCTAACACTAAACCTAGCCCTAACCCTAACCCAAACCCTAACCATGGCCCTAGCCCTAGCCCTAGCCCTAAACCTAAACCTACCCTTAGCCCTAACCCTAGCCCTAGCCCTAACCCTAACCCTAAAGCTAAATCTAGCCCGAGACCTAACCCTAGCCCTAGCCGTAACACTAACCCTAACCCTAACCCTAACCCTAGCCCTAGCCCAAGCCCTAGCCGTAACCCTAACCCTAACCCTAGCCCTAGCCCTAACCCTAAGCCTAGCCCTAACCCTAATCTAGCCCTAAACCTAACCCTAACACTAAAACTAACCCTGGCCATAGCCCTAGCCCTAGACCTAGCCCTAGCCCTAACCCTAAACCAAGCCTTAGCCCTAACCCTAGCCCTAGACCTAACCCTAACTCTAGCGCTAGCCCTAGCCCTAGCCCTAGCCCTGCCCTAGACCAAGCCCTAACCCTAGCCCTAACCCTAACCCTAATCCTAACCCTAGCCCTAACCCTAACCCTACCCCTAAACCTAACCCTAACCCTAACCCTAAACCTAGCCCTAGCCCTAGCCCTAGACCTACCCCTAACCCTAACCCTAACCCTAGCCCTAGCCCTAGCCCTAGCTCTAACCCTTACCCTAACCCTAACCCTAGCACTAGACATAGCCCTAGCCCTAGCCCTAGCACCACCCCTAACCCAAACCCTAGCCCTAGCCCTAGCACTAGCCCTAACCCTAACCCTAACCCTAACCCTATCCCCAATCCTAATACTAACCCTAACCCTAGACCTAGCCCAAGACCTAGCTTTAACCCTAAACCTAGCCCTAACCCTAACCATAACCCTAACCCAAGCCCTAGTCCTAGCCATAGCCCTAAACCTAACCCTAACCCTAACCCTAGCCCTAGCCCTAGCCCTAGCTCTAACCCTTACCCTAACCCTAACCCTAGCACTAGCCCTAGCCCTAGCCCTAGCCCTAGCACCACCCCTAACCCAAACCCTAGCCCTAGCCCTAGCACTAGCCCTAAACCTAACCCTAACCCTAGCCCTATCCCTAACCCTAATACTAACCTTAACCCTAAACCTAGCACTAGACTTACCCCTAGCCCTAGCCCTAACCCTAACCATACCCCTAACCCTAGCCCTAGTCCTAGCCATAGCCCTAACCCTAACCCTAACCCTAAACCTAGCCCTAACCCTAGCCCTAACCCTTGCCCTAAACATAACCCTAACCCTAACCCTAGCCCTAGCACTAACCATAGACCTAGCCCTAACCCTAACTCTAGCACTAGCCCTAGCACTAGACCTAGCCCTAGCACCACCCCTAACCCTAACCCTAGCCCTAGCCCTAGCACTTGCCCTAACCCTAACCCTAACCCTAACCCTTGCCCTAGCCCTAGCCCTAGCCCTAACCCTAATCCTAACCCTAGTCCTAGCCCTAACCCTAGCTCTAAACCTAACCCTAACCCTAGCCCTAACCCTAGATCTAGTCCTAGCCCTAACCCTAACCCTAACCCTAACCCTAGCCCTAGCCCTAACCCTAGCACCAACCCTAACCCTAACCCTAGCCCTAGCCCTAACCCTAGCCCTAACACTAACCCTAACCCTAAACCAAGCAGTAGTCCTAACCCTAGCCCTAACCCTAGACCTAGCCCTAGCCCTAACCCTAACCCTAACCTTAACACTAACCCTAACCCTAGACATAGCCCTAGCCCTAGCCCTAAACCTAACCCTAGCCCTAACCCTAACCCTAACCCTAACCCTAGCCCTAGCCTGAGCCCTAGCCCTAACCCTAACCCTAACCCTAACCCTTACCTAACTCTAGCCCAAGCCCTAACCCTAGCCCTAGCCCTAAACCTAACCCTAACCCTAGCCCTAGCCCTAGCCCTAACCCTAACCCTAGCCCTAGTCCTAGCCATAGCCCTAACCCTAACACTAACCCTAACCCTAGCCCTAGCCCTAACCCTAACCCTAGCCCTAACCCTAATCTAGCCCTAACCCTAACCCTAACATTAAACCTAACCCTGGACATAGCCCTAGCCCTAGACCTAGTCCTAGCCCTAACCCTAAACCAAGCCTTAGCCCTAACCCTAGCCCTAACCCTAAATCTAGCTCTAGGCCTAGCCCTAGCCCTAGCCCTAGCCCTAGCACTAGCCCTAGCCCTAACCCTAGCCCTAACCCTAACCCTAGCCCTAGTCCTAGCCATAGCCCTAACCCTAACCCTAACCCTAAACCTAGCCCTAACCCTAGCCCTAACCCTTGCCCTAAACATAACCCTAACCCTAAACCTAGCCCTAGCACTAACCATAGACCTAGCCCTAACCCTAACTCTAGCACTAGCCCTAGCACTAGACCTAGCCCTAGCACCACCCCTAACCCTAACCCTAGCCCTAGCCCTAGCACTTGCCCTAACCCTAACCCTAACCCTAACCCTTGCCCTAGCCCTAGCCCTAGCCCTAACCCTAATCCTAACCCTAGTCCTAGCCCTAACCCTAGCCCTAAACCTAACCCTAACCCTAGCCCTAACCCTAGATCTAGTCCTAGCCCTAACCCTAACCCTAACCCTAACCCTAGCCCTAGCCCTAGCCCTATACCTAACCCTAACCCTAACCCTAGCCCTAGCCCTAACCCTAGCCCTAACACTAACCCTAACCCTAAACCAAGCAGTAGTCCTAACCCTAGCCCTAACCCTAGACCTAGCCCTAGCCCTAACCCTAACCCTAACCTTAACACTAACCCTAACCCTAGACATAGCCCTAGCCCTAGCCCTAAACCTAACCCTAGCCCTAACCCTAACCCTAACCCTAACCCTAGCCCTAGCCTGAGCCCTAGCCCTAACCCTAACCCTAACCCTAACCCTTACCTAACTCTAGCCCAAGCCCTAACCCTAGCCCTAGCCCTAAACCTAACCCTAACCCTAGCCCTAGCCCTAGCCCTAACCCTAACCCTAGCCCTAGTCCTAGCCATAGCCCTAACCCTAACACTAACCCTAACCCTAGCCCTAGCCCTAACCCTAACCCTAGCCCTAACCCTAATCTAGCCCTAAACCTAACCCTAACATTAAACCTAACCCTGGACATAGCCCTAGCCCTAGACCTAGTCCTAGCCCTAACCCTAAACCAAGCCTTAGCCCTAACCCTAGCCCTAACCCTAAATCTAGCTCTAGGCCTAGCCCTAGCCCTAGCCCTAGCCCTAGCACTAGCCCTAGCCCTAACCCTAGCCCTAACCCTAACCCTAAACCTAACACTAGCCATAACCCTAACCCTACCCCTAAACCTAACCCTAACCCTAACCCTAAACCTAGCCCTAGCCCTAGCCCTAGACCTACCCCTAACCCTAACCCTAACCCTAACCCTAGCCCTAGCCCTAGCCCTAGCTCTAACCCTTACCCTAATTCTAACCCTAGCACTAGCCCTAGCCCTAGCCCTAGCCCTAGCACCACCCCTAACCCAAACCCTAGCCCTAGCCCTAGCACTAGCCCTAACCATAACTCTAACCCTAGCCCTATCCCTAACCCTAATACTAAAC
Organism: Sylvilagus floridanus; assembly: GCA_949820135.1. NCBI lineage: Eukaryota > Metazoa > Chordata > Mammalia > Lagomorpha > Leporidae > Sylvilagus > Sylvilagus floridanus. The sequence continues at coordinate 145,864,743 of OX463227.1, forward strand.
CTAACCCTAGACCTAGCCCAAGACCTAGCTTTAACCCTAACCCTAGCCCTAACCCTAACCATAACCCTAACCCTAGCCTTAGTCCTAGCCATAGCCCTAACCCTAACCCTAACCCTAACCCTAGCCCTAGCCCTAGCCCTAGCTCTAACCCTTACCCTAACCCTAACCCTAGCACTAGCCCTAGCCCTAGCCCTAGCCCTAGCACCATCCCTAAACCAAACCCTAGCCCTAGCCCTAGAACTAGCCCTAACCCTAACCCTAACCCTAGCCCTATCCTTAACCCTAATACTAACCTTAACCCTAAACCTAGCCCTAGACTTAGCCCTAGCCTTAGCCCTAAACCTAGTCCTAGCCCTAACCCTAACCCTAGCACTAGCCATAGCCCAAGCCCTAGCCCTAACCCTAGCCCTAAACCTAACCCTAACCCTAAATCTAAGCCAAGCCCTAACTCTAACCCCAGCCCTAAACCTAACCCTAACCCTAACCCTAAACCTAGCCCTAGACTTAGCCCTAGCCCTAGCTCTAACCCTAATCATAACCCTAACCCTAGCCCTAGTGCTAGCCATAGCCCTAACCCTAACCCTAACCCTAACCCTAGCCCTAACCCTAGCCCTAGCCATTGCCGTAACCATAACCCTAACCTAACCCTAGCCCTAGCCCTAACACTAGCCCTAGCCCTAACCATAACCCTAGCACTAGACCAAGCCCTAGCCCTAGCCCTAGCCCTAACCCTAGCCCTAACCCTAACCCTAACCCTAAAACTAAGCCTAGCTTTAACCCTAACCCTAGCCCTAAACCTAACCCTAAACCTAACCCTAAACCTAGCCCTAGACCTAGCCCTAGCACTAGCCCTAACTCTAACCCTAACCCTAACCCTAGCCCTAGTCCTACCCTAGCCCTAACCTTAACCTTAACCCTAACCCTAGCACTAGCCCTAGCACTAGCCCTAGCCCTAGCACCACCCCTAACCCTAAACCTAGCCCTAGCCCTAGCACTTGCCCTAACCCTAACCCTAACCCTAACCATTGCCCTAGCCCTAGCCCTAGCCCTAACCCTAATCCAAACCCTAGTCCTAGCCCTAACCCTAACCCTAGCCCTAAACCTAACCCTAACCCTAGCCCTAACCCTAGCCCTAGCCCTAGCCCTAACCCTAACCCTAACCCTAGCCCTAACCCTAGCCCTAACCCTAGCCCTAACCCCAACCCTAACCCTAGCCCTAGACCTAGCCCTAACCCTAGCCCTAACCCTAACACTAACCCAGCCCTAGACCTAGCCCTAAACCTAGCCCTAACCCTAACCCTAACCCTAACCCAAGCACTAGTCCTAACCCTAGCCCTAACACTAACCCTAACCTTAACCCTAACCCTAACCCTAACCCTAGCACTAGCCCTAGCCCTAGCCCTAGGCCTAGCCCCACCCCTAAGCCTAACCCTAACCCTAGCCCTAGCCCTAGCCCTAACCCTAACCCTAACCCTAACTCTTGCCCTAGCCCTAGACCTAGCACTAGCCCTAACCCTAACCCTAACCCGAGCCCTAGCCCAAACCTTAGCCCTAACCCTAACCATATCCCTAGCCCTAGCCCTAGCCCTAGCCCTAGCCCTAACCCCAACCCCTATCCTAACCCTAGCCCTAACCCTAACCCTAACACTAACCCTAACCCTAGACATAGCCCTAGCCCTAGCCCTAGCCCTAACCCTAACCCTAACCCTAGCCCTAACCCTAACCCTAACACTAACCCTAACCCTAGACATAGCCCTAGCCTAGGCCTAACCCTAACCCTAGCCCTAACCCAAACCCTAACCCTAACCCTAGCCCTAGCCCTAGTAACAACCCGAAACCTAACCCTAACCCTAACCCTAGCCCTAGCCCTAACTCTAACCCTAACCCTAGCCCTAACCCTAACCCTAACCCTAACCCTAGCCCTAGACCTAGCCCTAGCCCTAACCCTAACCCTAACCCTAACCCTAACCCTAACCCTAGCCCTAGCCCTAACCCTAGCCCTAGCCCTAACCCTAACCCTAACCCTAACCCTAGCCCTAGCCCTAGCCCTAAACCTAACCCTAACCCTAACCCTAGCCCTAAACCTAACCCTAACCCTAGCCCTAGCCCTAACTCTAACCCTAACCCTAACCCTAGCCCTAAAACTAACCCTCGCCCTAACCCTAACCCTAACCCTAGCCCTAGCCCTAGCCCTAACCCTAAACCTACCCTTAGCCCTAACCATAGCCCTAGCCCTAACCCTAACCCTAGCACTAGCCCTAGCGCTAGCCCCAGCCCAACCCTAGCCCTAACCCTAGCCCTAACCCTAAACCTAACCCTAACCTAAGCCCAGCCCTAACCTTAACCCTAGCCCTAAACCTAACCCTAACCCTAACCCTAAACCTAGCCGTAGCCCTAGCCCTAGACAAAGCCCTAACCCTAACCCTAACCCTAACCCTAGCCCTAGCCCAGGCCCTAGCCCTAACCCTAACCCTAACCCTATCCCTAGCACTAGCCCTAGCCCTAGCCCTAGCCCTAGCCCTAGCCCCAGCCCTAACCCTAAACCTACCCCTAGCCCTAGCCCTTGCTCTAGCCCTATACCTAACCCTAAACCTAACCCTTGCCCTAGCCCTAGACCTAGCCCTAACCCAAGCCCTAACCCTAGCTCTAGCCCTAACCCTAGCCCTAACCCTAATATTATCCCTAGCCCTAGCCCTAGCCCTAGCCCTAGCCCTAACCCTAACGCTAGCCCTAGCCTCAACCATAAACCTAGCCCAAACCCTAACCCTAGCACTAGCCCTAGCCCGAGCCCTAGCCCTAGCCCTAGACCTAACCCTCGCCCTAGCCCTAGCCCTAAACCTAAACCTAACCCTAACCCTAGCCCTAGATCTAGCCCTAGCCCTAACCCTAACCCTAAACCTAGCACTAGTCCTAGCCCTAACCCTAGCCCTAGCTCTAGCCCTAGCCCTAACCCTAACCCTAAACCTAGCACTAGTCCTAGCCCTAGACCTAGCCCTAGCCCTAGCCCTAACCCTAACCCTAGCCCCAGCCCTAGCCCTAGACCGAGCCCTAACCCTAGCCCTAACCCTAACCCTAACCCTAACCTAAGCCCAGCCCTAACCTTAACCCTAGCCCTAAACCTAACCCTAACCCTAACCCTAAACCTAGCCGTAGCCCTAGCCCTAGACCAAGCCCTAACACTAACCCTAACCCTAACCCTAGCCCTAGCCCAGGCCCTAGCCCTAACCCTAACCCTAACCCTATCCCTAGCACTAGCCCTAGCCCTAGCCCTAGCCCTAGCCCCAGCCCTAACCCTAAACCTACCCCTAGCCCTAGCCCTAGCTCTAGCCCTATACCTAATCCTAAACCTAACCCTTGCCCTAGCCCTAGACCTAGCCCTAACCCTAGCCCTAACCCTAGCTCTAGCCCTAACCCTAGCCCTAACCCTAATATTATCCCTAGCCCTAGCCCTAGCCCTAGCCCTAGCCCTAACCCTAACGCTAGCCCTAGCCTCAACCCTAAACCTAGCCCAAACCCTAACCCTAGCACTAGCCCTAGCCCGAGCCCTAGCCCTAGCCCTAACCCTAGCCCCAGCCCTAGCCCTAGCCCTAGCCCTAACCCTAACCCTAGCCCCAGCCCTAGCCCTAGCCCTAGGCCTAGCCCTAAAACTAACCCTAGCCCTAAACCTAACCCTAACCCTAGCCCTAGCCCTAACTCTAACCCTAACCCTAACACTAGCCCTAACCCTAGCCCTAACCCTAACCCTAACCCTAGCACTAGCCCTAGCCCTAGACCTAGCCCTAGCCCTAGCCCTAACCTTAACCCTAGCCCCAAACCAAGCCCTAGCCATAACCCTAGCCCTAGCCCTAACTCTAACCCTAACCCTAAACCTAGCCCTAGCCCTAGACCTAGCTCTAGGCCTAGCCCTATCCCTAACCCTAACACTAGCCCTAGACCTAGACCTAGTCGTAGCCCTAAACCTAACCCTAACCCTAACCCTAGCCCTAACCCTAACCCTAACCCTAAACCTAGACCTAGCCCTAGCCCTAGCCCTAACCCTAACCATAACCCTAACCCTAGCCCTAACCCGAACCCTAACCCTAGCCCTAGCCCTAACCCTAGCTCTAACCCTAACGCTAACCCGAACCCTAACCCTAGCCCTAGCCCTAACCCTAGCCCTAACCCTAATGCTAACCCTAAACCTAAGCCTAGCCCTAACCCTAACCCTAGCCCTAAACCTAACCCTAACCCTAACCCTAACCCTATCCCTAACCCTAACCCTAACCCTAAACCTAGCCCTAGCCCGAGCCCTAGCCCTAACCCTAACCCTAACCCTAACCCTAACTCTATCCCTAGCCCTAAACCTAGCCCTACCCTAACCCGAACCCTAACCCTAGCCCAATCCCTATCCTTAACACCACCCTAACCCTAACCCTAACCCTAACCCTAACCCTAGCCCTAACCCTAACCATAACCCTAGCCCTAGCCCTAACTCTAACCCTAAACCTAACCCTTGCCCTAGCCCTAGACCTAGCCCTAACCCTAGCCCTAACCCTAGCTCTAGCCCTAACCCTAGCCCTAACACTAATATTATCCCTAGCTCTAGCCTTAGCCCTAGCCCTAGCCCTAACCCTAACGCTAGCCCTAGCCTCAACCCTAAACCTAGCCCAAACCCTAACCCTAGAACTAGCCCTAGCCCGAGCCCTAGCCCTAGCCCTAGACCTAACCCTCGCCCTAGCCCTAGCCCTAAACCTAAACCTAACCCTAACCCTAGCCCTAGCTCTAGCCCTAGCCCTAACCCTAACCCTAAACCTAGCACTAGTCCTAGCCCTAGACCTAGCCCTAGCCCTAGCCCTAACCCTAACCCTAGCCCCAGCCCTAGCCCTAGCCCTAGCCCTAACCCTAACCCTAGCCCCAGCCCTAGCCCTAGCCCTAGGCCTAGCCCTAAAACTAACCCTAGCCCTAAACCTAACCCTAACCCTAGCCCTAGCCCTAACTCTAACCCTAACCCTAACACTAGCCCTAACCCTAGCCCTAACCCTAACCCTAACCCTAGCACTAGCCCTAGCCCTAGACCTAGCCCTAGCCCTAGCCCTAACCTTAACCCTAGCCCCAAACCAAGCCCTAGCCATAACCCTAGCCCTAGCCCTAACTCTAACCCTAACCCTAAACCTAGCCCTAGCCCTAGACCTAGCCCTAGGCCTAGCCCTATCCCTAACCCTAACACTAGCCCTAGACCTAGACCTAGTCGTAGCCCTAAACCTAACCCTAACCCTAACCCTAGCCCTAACCCTAACCCTAACCCTAAACCTAGACCTAGCCCTAGCCCTAGCCCTAACCCTAACCATAACCCTAACCCTAGCCCTAACCAGAACCCTAACCCTAGCCCTAGCCCTAACCCTAGCTCTAACCCTAACGCTAACCCGAACCCTAACCCTAGCCCTAACCCTAATGCTAACCCTAAACCTAAGCCTAGCCCTAACCCTAACCCTAGCCCTAAACCTAACCCTAACCCTAACCCTAACCCTATCCCTAACCCTAACCCTAACCCTAAACCTAGCCCTAGCCCGAGCCCTAGCCCTAACCCTAACCCTAACCCTAACCCTAACCCTAACTCTATCCCTAGCCCTAAACCTAGCCCTACCCTAACCCGAACCCTAACCCTAGCCCAATCCCTATCCTTAACACCACCCTAACCCTAACCCTAACCCTAACCCTAACCCTAGCCCTAACCCTAACCATAACCCTAGCCCTAGCCCTAACTCTAACCCTAAACCTAACCCTAGCCCTAACACTAAACCTAGCCCTAACCCTAACCCAAACCCTAACCATGGCCCTAGCCCTAGCCCTAGCCCTAAACCTAAACCTACCCTTAGCCCTAACCTTAGCCCTAGCCCTAACCCTAACCCTAAAGCTAAATCTAGCCCGAGACCTAACCCTAGCCCTAGCCGTAACACTAACCCTAACCCTAACCCTAGCCCTAGCCCTAGCCCAAGCCCTAGCCGTAACCCTAACCCTAACCCTAGCCCTAGCCCTAACCCTAAGCCTAGCCCTAACCCTAATCTAGCCCTAAACCTAACCCTAACACTAAAACTAACCCTGGCCATAGCCCTAGCCCTAGACCTAGCCCTAGCCCTAACCCTAAACCAAGC
>OX463227.1:145878373-145880873 GCA_949820135.1 Sylvilagus floridanus
CAGCCCTAGCCCTAGCCCTAGCCCTAACTCCAACCCTAACCCTAACCCTAGCCCAAATCTAGCCCTAGCCCTAGCCCTAACCCTAACGCTAACCCTAGCCCTAGCCCTAGCCCTAGCCCTAACCCTAACCCTAACCCTAGCCCTAGCCCTAGCCCTAGCCCTAACCCTAACCCTAACGCTAAACCTAACCCTAGCCCTAGCCCTAACCCTAGCCCTAGCCCTAACCCGAACCCTAACCCTAGCCCTAACCCTAGCCCTAACCCTAACCCTAACACTAACCCTAACTCTAGCCCTAGCCCTAACCCTAGCCCTAGCCCTAAACCTAACCCTAACCCTAGCCCGAGCCCAAGCCATAGCCCTAACCCTAACCCTAACCCTAACCCTACACCTAGCCCTAACCCTAACCCTAGCCCAAACCCTAAACCTAACCCTAACCCTAACCCTAGCCCTAGCCCAAGCCCTAGCCCGAACCCTAACCCTAACCCTAACCCTAGCCTTGTCCCTAACCCAAACCCTAGCCCTAGCCCTAGCCCTAGCCCAACCCTAGCCCTAACCCTAGCCCTAACCCGAACCCTAAACCTAAACCTAAGCCCAGCCCTAACCCTAAACCTAGCCCTAGCCCTAGCCCTAGCCCTAGCCCTATACCTAACCCTAACCCTAACCCATGCCCTAGCCCTAGACCTAGCCCTAAACCTAACCCTAACCCTAGCCCTAGCCCTAACCCTAGCCCTAACACTAACCTTAACCCTAGCCCTAGACCTAGCCCTAGTCCTAGCTGTAACCCTAACCCTAGCCCTAGCCTCAACCCTAACCCTCGCCCTAACACTAATCCTAGCCTTAGCCCTAGCCCGTGCCCTAGCCCTAGCCCTAGACCTAAACCTAGCCCTAGCCCGAGCCCTAACCCTAAACCTAAACCTAACCCTAGCCCTAAACCTAGCCCTAGCCCTAGCACTAGCCCTAACTCTAACCCTAACCCTAACCGTTGCCCTAGCCCTAGCCTTAGCCCTAACCCTAACCCTAACCCTAGTACTAGCCCTAACCCTAGCCCTAGCCCTAAACGTAGCCCTAATCCTAGCCCTAACCCTAACCCTAACCCTAGCACCAGCCCTAGCCCTAGCCCTAACCCTAACCCTAGCCCTAACCCTAAGCCTAACCATAAACCTAAGTCTAGCCCTAAACCTAACCCTAGCCCTAGCCCCACCCCTAACCCTAAACCTAAACCTAACCCTAGCCCTAGCCCTAGCCCTAGCCCTAACCCAAACCCTAAACCTAGCACTAGCCCTAGCCCTAGACCTAGCCCTAGCCCTAGCCCTAACCCTAACGCTAGCCCCAGCCCTAGCCCTAGCCCTAGCCCTAACTCCAACCCTAACCCTAACCCTAGCCCAAATCTAGCCCTAGCCCTAGCCCTAACCCTAACGCTAACCCTAGCCCTAGCCCTAGCCCTAGCCCTAACCCTAACCCTAACCCTAGCCCTAGCCCTAGCCCTAGCCCTAACCCTAACCCTAACGCTAAACCTAACCCTAGCCCTAGCCCTAACCCTAGCCCTAGCCCTAACCCGAACCCTAACCCTAGCCCTAACCCTAGCCCTAACCCTAACCCTAACACTAACCCTAACTCTAGCCCTAGCCCTAACCCTAGCCCTAGCCCTAAACCTAACCCTAACCCTAGCCCGAGCCCAAGCCATAGCCCTAACCCTAACCCTAACCCTAACCCTACACCTAGCCCTAACCCTAACCCTAGCCCAAACCCTAACCCTAACCCTAACCCTAACCCTAGCCCTAGCCCAAGCCCTAGCCCGAACCCTAACCCTAACCCTAACCCTAGCCCTGTCCCTAACCCAAACCCTAGCCCTAGCCCTAGCCCTAGCCCAACCCTAGCCCTAACCCTAGCCCTAACCCGAACCCTAAACCTAAACCTAAGCCCAGCCCTAACCCTAAACCTAGCCCTAGCCCTAGCCCTAGCCCTAGCCCTATACCTAACCCTAACCCTAACCCTTGCCCTAGCCCTAGACCTAGCCGTAAACCTAACCCTAACCCTAGCCTTAGCCCTAACCCTAGCCCTAACACTAACCTTAACCCTAGCCCTAGACCTAGCCCTAGTCCTAGCCGTAACCCTAACCCTAGCCCTAGCCTCAACCCTAACCCTCGCCCTAACACTAATCCTAGCCTTAGCCCTAGCCCGTGCCCTAGCCCTAGCCCTAGACCTAAACCTAGCCCTAGCCCGAGCCCTAACCCTAAACCTAAACCTAACCCTAGCCCTAAACCTAGCCCTAGCCCTAGCACTAGCCCTAACTCTAACCCTAACCCTAACCGTTGCCCTAGCCCTAGCCTTAGCCCTAACCCTAACCCTAACCCTAGTACTAGCCCTAACCCTAGCCCTAGCCCTAAACGTAGCCCTAATCCTAGCCCTAACCCTAACCCTAACCCTAGCACCAGCCCTAGCCCTAGCCCTAACCCTAACCCTAGCCCTAACCCTAAGCCTAACCATAAACCTAAGTCTA
>OX463227.1:145883373-145905873 GCA_949820135.1 Sylvilagus floridanus
TAACCCTAGCCCTAGCCGTAACACTAACCCTAACCCTAACCCTAGCCCTAGCCCTAGCCCAAGCCCTAGCCGTAACCCTAACCCTAACCCTAGCCCTAGCCCTAACCCTAAGCCTAGCCCTAACCCTAATCTAGCCCTAAACCTAACCCTAACACTAAAACTAACCCTGGCCATAGCCCTAGCCCTAGACCTAGCCCTAGCCCTAACCCTAAACCAAGCCTTAGCCCTAACCCTAGCCCTAGACCTAACCCTAACTCTAGCGCTAGCCCTAGCCCTAGCCCTAGCCCTAGCCCTAGACCTAGCCCTAACCCTAGCCCTAACCCTAACCCTAATCCTAACCCTAGCCCTAACCCTAACCCTACCCCTAAACCTAACCCTAACCCTAACCCTAAACCTAGCCCTAGCCCTAGCCCTAGACCTACCCCTAACCCTAACCCTAACCCTAGCCCTAGCCCTAGCCCTAGCTCTAACCCTTACCCTAACCCTAACCCTAGCACTAGACCTAGCCCTAGCCCTAGCACTAGCACCACCCCTAACCCAAACCCTAGCCCTAGCCCTAGCACTAGCCCTAACCCTAACCCTAACCCTAACCCTATCCCCAATCCTAATACTAACCCTAACCCTAGACCTAGCCCAAGACCTAGCTTTAACCCTAAACCTAGCCCTAACCCTAACCATAACCCTAACCCAAGCCCTAGTCCTAGCCATAGCCCTAAACCTAACCCTAACCCTAACCCTAGCCCTAGCCCTAGCCCTAGCTCTAACCCTTACCCTAACCCTAACCCTAGCACTAGCCCTAGCCCTAGCCCTAGCCCTAGCACCACCCCTAACCCAAACCCTAGCCCTAGCCCTAGCACTAGCCCTAAACCTAACCCTAACCCTAGCCCTATCCCTAACCCTAATACTAACCTTAACCCTAAACCTAGCACTAGACTTACCCCTAGCCCTAGCCCTAACCCTAACCATACCCCTAACCCTAGCCCTAGTCCTAGCCATAGCCCTAACCCTAACCCTAACCCTAAACCTAGCCCTAACCCTAGCCCTAACCCTTGCCCTAAACATAACCCTAACCCAAACCCTAGCCCTAGCACTAACCATAGACCTAGCCCTAACCCTAACTCTAGCACTAGCCCTAGCACTAGACCTAGCCCTAGCACCACCCCTAACCCTAACCCAAGCCCTAGCCCTAGCACTTGCCCTAACCCTAACCCTAACCCTAACCCTTGCCCTAGCCCTAGCCCTAGCCCTAACCCTAATCCTAACCCTAGTCCTAGCCCTAACCCTAGCCCTAAACCTAACCCTAACCCTAGCCCTAACCCTAGATCTAGTCCTAGCCCTAACCCTAACCCTAACCCTAACCCTAGCCCTAGCCCTAACCCTAGCACCAACCCTAACCCTAACCCTAGCCCTAGCCCTAACCCTAGCCCTAACCCTAACCCTAACCCTAAACCAAGCAGTAGTCCTAACCCTAGCCCTAACCCTAGACCTAGCCCTAGCCCTAACCCTAACCCTAACCTTAACACTAACCCTAACCCTAGACATAGCCCTAGCCCTAGCCCTAAACCTAACCCTAGCCCTAACCCTAACCCTAACCTAACCCTAGCCCTAGCCTGAGCCCTAGCCCTAACCCTAACCCTAACCCTAACCCTTACCTAACTCTAGCCCAAGCCCTAACCCTAGCCCTAGCCCTAAACCTAACCCTAACCCTAGCCCTAGCCCTAGCCCTAACCCTAACCCTAGCCCTAGTCCTAGCCATAGCCCTAACCCTAACACTAACCCTAACCCTAACTCTAGCCCTAGCACTAACCCTAGCCCTAGCCCTAACCCTAACCCTAACTCTAGCCCTAGCCTGAGCCCTAGGCCTAAACCTAACCCTAACCCTAACCCTAACCCTAGCCCTAGCCCTAGCCCTAGCACCAACCCTAACCCTAAACCTAACCATGACCCTAAAGCTAACTCTAGCCCGAGCCCTAACCCTAACCCTAGCCCTAACCCTAACCCTAACCCTAGCCCTAGCCGTAGCCCTAGCCCTAGCTCTAACCCTAACCCTAACCCTAGCCCTAGCCCTAACTCTAACCCTAGCCCTAACCCTAACTCTAGCCCTAATCCTAACCCTAACACTAACCCTAACCCTAGCCCTAGCCCTAGCCCTAGACCTAGCCCTAGCCCTAACCCTAAACCTAGCCTTAGCCCTAAACCTAGTCCTAGCCCTAACCCTAACCCTAGCTCTAGCCCTAGCCCTAGCCCTAGCCCTAGCCCTAGCCCTAGCCCTAAACCTAACCCTAACCCTAAATCTAAGCCTAGCCCTAACCCTAACCCCAGCCCTAAACCTAACCCTAACCCTAACCCTAAATCTAGCCCTAGACTTAGCCCTAGCCCTAGCCCTAACCCTAACCCTAGCCCTAGTCCTAGCCCTAACCCTAGCCCTAGCCCTAACCCTAACCCTAGCACTAGACCAAGCCCTAGCCCTAGCCCTAGCCCTAACCCTAGCCCTAACCCTAACCCTAACCCTAAACCTAAGCCTAGCTTTAACCCTAACCCTAGCCCTAAACCTAACCCTAACCCTAACTCCCAAACCTAGCCCTAGACCTAGCCCTAGCACTAGCCCTAACTCTAACCCTAACCCTAACCCTAGCCCTAGTCCTAGCCCTAGCCCTAACCTTAACCCTAAGCCTAACCCTAGCACTAGCCCTAGCACTAGCCCTAACCCTAGCACCACCCCTAACCCTAACCCTAGCCCTAGCCCTAGCACTTGCCCTAACCCTAACCCTAAGCCTAACCATTGCCCTAGCACTAGCACTAGACCTAACCCTAACCCTAACCCTAGCCCTAGCCCAAACCTTAGCCCTAACCCTAACCCTAACCCTAGCCCTAGCCCTAGCCCTAGCCCTAACCCTAACCCTAGCCCTAACCCTAACTCTAGCCCTAAACCTAACCCTAACACTAACCCTAACCCTAGCCCTAGCCCTAGCCCTACACCTAGCCCTAGCCCTAACCCTAAACCTAGCCTTAGCCCTAACCCTAGTCCTAGCCCTAACCCTAAACCTAGCACTAGCCCTAGCCCTAGCCCTAGCCCTAGCCCTAACCCTAGCCCTAAACCTAACCCTAACCCTAAATCTAAGCCTAGCCCTAACCCTAACCCCAGCCATAAACCTAACCCTAACCCTAACCCTAAACCTAGCCCTAGACTTAGCCCTAGCCGTAGCCCTAACCGTAACCATAACCCTAACCCTAGCCCTAGTCCTAGCCATAGCCTCAACCCTAACCCTAACCATAACCCTAACCCTAACCCTAGCCCTAGCCCTAACCCTAGCCCTAGCCCTAACCCTAACCCTAGCACTAGACCAAGCCCTAGCCATAGCCCTAGCCCTAGCCCTAACCCTAGCCCTAACCCTAACCCTACCCTAAACCTAAGCCTAGCTTTAACCCTAACCCTAGCCCTAAACCTAACCCTAACCCTAACCCTAAACCTAGCCCTAGACCTAGCCCTAGCACTAGCCCTAACTCTAACCCTAACCCTAACCCTAGCCCTAGTCCTAGCCCTAGACCTAACCTTAACCCTAACCCTAACCCTAGCACTAGCCCTAGCACTAGCCCTAGCCATAGCACCACCCCTAACCCTAGCCCTAGCCCTAGCCCTAGCCCTAACCCTAAACCTACCCTTAGCCCTAACCTTAGCCCTAGCCCTAACCCTAACCCTAGCACTAGCCCTAGCCCTAGCCCAATCCTAGCCCTAACCCTAGCCCTAACCCTAACCCTAACCATAAACCTAAGCCCAGCCCTAACCTTAACCCTAGCCCTAAACCTAACCCTAACCCTAAACCTAGCCATAGCCCTAGCCCTAGACCTAGTACTAACCCCAACCCTAAAATTAAACCTAGCCCTAGCCCAGGCCATAGCCCTAACCCTAACCCTAATCCTAACCCTAGCACTAGACCTAGCCTTAGCCCTAGCCCTAGACCTACACCTAGCCCCAGCCCTAACCCTAAACCTAGCCCTAGCCCTAGCCCTAGCCCTAGCCCTATACCTAACCCTAACCCTAACCCTTGCCCTAGCCCTAGACCTAGCCCTAAACCTAACCCTAACCCTAGCCCTAGCCCTAACCCTAGCCCTAACACTAACCTTAACCCTAGCCCTAGACCTAGCCCTAGTCCTAGCCGTAACCCTAACCCTAGCCCTAGCCTCAACCCTAACCCTCGCCCTAACACTAATCCTAGCCTTAGCCCTAGCCCGTGCCCTAGCCCTAGCCCTAGACCTAAACCTAGCCCTAGCCCGAGCCCTAACCCTAAACCTAAACCTAACCCTAGCCCTAAACCTAGCCCTAGCCCTAGCACTAGCCCTAACTCTAACCCTAACCCTAACCGTTGCCCTAGCCCTAGCCTTAGCCCTAAACCTAACCCTAACCCTAGTACTAGCCCTAACCCTAGACCTAGCCCTAAACGTAGCCCTAATCCTAGCCCTAACCCTAACCCTAACCCTAGCACCAGCCCTAGCCCTAGCCCTAACCCTAACCCTAGCCCTAACCCTAAGCCTAACATTAACCTAAGTCTAGCCCTAACCCTAACCCTAGCCCTAGCCCCACCCCTAACCCTAAACCTAAACCTAACCCTAGCCCTAGCCCTAGCCCTAGCCCTAACCCAAACCCTAAACCTAGCACTAGCCCTAGCCCTAGACCTAGCCCTAGCCCTAGCCCTAACCCTAACGCTAGCCCCAGCCCTAGCCCTAGCCCTAGCCCTAACTCCAACCCTAACCCTAACCCTAGCCCAAATCTAGCCCTAGCCCTAGCCCTAACCCTAACGCTAACCCTAGCCCTAGCCCTAGCCCTAGCCCTAACCCTAACCCTAACCCTAGCCCTAGCCCTAGCCCTAGCCCTAACCCTAACCCTAACGCTAAACCTAACCCTAGCCCTAGCCCTAACCCTAGCCCTAGCCCTAACCCCAACCCTAACCCTAGCCCTAACCCTAGCCCTAACCCTAACCCTAACACTAACCCTAACTCTAGCCCTAGCCCTAACCCTAGCCCTAGCCCTAAACCTAACCCTAACCCTAGCCCGAGCCCAAGCCATAGCCCTAACCCTAACCCTAACCCTAACCCTACACCTAGCCCTAACCCTAACCCTAGCCCAAACCCTAACCCTAACCCTAACCCTAACCCTAACCCTAACCCTAGCCCTAGCCCAAGCCCTAGCCCGAACCCTAACCCTAACCCTAACCCTAGCCCTGTCCCTAACCCAAACCCTAGCCCTAGCCCTAGCCCTAGCCCAACCCTAGCCCTAACCCTAGCCCTAACCCGAACCCTAAACCTAAACCTAAGCCCAGCCCTAACCCTAAACCTAGCCCTAGCCCTAGCCCTAACCCTAGCCCTATACCTAACCCTAACCATAACCCTTGCCCTAGCCCTAGACCTAGCCCTAAACCTAACCCTAACCCTAGCCCTAGCCCTAACCCTAGCCCTAACACTAACCTTAACCCTAGCCCTAGACCTAGCCCTAGTCCTAGCCGTAACCCTAACCCTAGCCCTAGCCTCAACCCTAACCCTCGCCCTAACACTAATCCTAGCCTTAGCCCTAGCCCGTGCCCTAGCCCTAGCCCTAGACCTAAACCTAGCCCTAGCCCGAGCCCTAACCCTAAACCTAAACCTAACCCTAGCCCTAAACCTAGCCCTAGCCCTAGCACTAGCCCTAACTCTAACCCTAACCCTAACCGTTGCCCTAGCCCTAGCCTTAGCCCTAACCCTAACCCTAACCCTAGTACTAGCCCTAACCCTAGCCCTAGCCCTAAACGTAGCCCTAATCCTAGCCCTAACCCTAACCTTAACCCTAGCACCAGCCCTAGCCCTAGCCCTAACCCTAAACCTAGCCCTAACCCTAAGCCTAACCATAAACCTAAGTCTAGCCCTAAGCCTAACCCTAGCCCTAGCCCCACCCCTAACCCTAAACTTAAACCTAACCCTAGCCCTAGCCCTAGCCCTAGCCCTAACCCAAACCCTAAACCTAGCACTAGCCCTAGCCCTAGACCTAGCCCTAGCCCTAGCCCTAACCCTAACGCTAGCCCCAGCCCTAGCCCTAGCCCTAGCCCTAACTCCAACCCTAACCCTAACCCTAGCCCAAATCTAGCCCTAGCCCTAGTCCTAACCCTAACGCTAACCCTAGCCCTAGCCCTAGCCCTAGCCCTAACCCTAACCCTAACCCTAGCCCTAGCCCTAGCCCTAGCCCTAACCCTAACCCTAACGCTAAACCTAACCCTAGCCCTAGCCCTAACCCTAGCCCTAGCCCTAACCCGAACCCTAACCCTAGCCCTAACCCTAGCCCTAACCCTAACCCTAACACTAACCCTAACTCTAGCCCTAGCCCTAACCCTAGCCCTAGCCCTAAACCTAACCCTAACCCTAGCCCGAGCCCAAGCCATAGCCCTAACCCTAACCCTAACCCTAACCCTACACCTAGCCCTAACCCTAACCCTAGCCCAAACCCTAACCCTAACCCTAACCCTAGCCCTAGCCCAAGCCCTAGCCCGAACCCTAACCCTAACCCTAACCCTAGCCCTGTCCCTAACCCAAACCCTAGCCCTAGCCCTAGCCCTAGCCCAACCCTAGCCCTAACCCTAGCCCTAACCCGAACCCTAAACCTAAACCTAAGCCCAGCCCTAACCTTAAACCTAGCACTAAACCAAACCCTAGCCCTAACCCTAACCCTAGCCGTAGCCCTAGCCCTAGCCCTAGCCCTAACTCTTATCCTAACCCTAACCCTAGCCCTAGAACAGGCCCTAGCCCTAACCCTAATCCTAACCCTAAACCTAGCACTAGCCCTAGCCCTAGCCCTGGCCCTAGCCCCAGCACTAACCCTAAACCTAGCCCTAGACCTAGGCCTAGCCCTAACCCTAACCCTAACCCTAACCCTTGCCCTAGCCCTAGACCTAGACCTAACCCTAACCCTAACCCTATCCCTAGCCCTAACCCTAGCCTTAACCCTAACGCTAACCCTAGCCCTAGCCCTAGACCTAGCCCTATCAATAACACTAACCCTAGCCCTAGTCTCCAACCTAACCCTAGACCTAACCCTAACCCTAGCCCCAGCCCTAACCCTAACCCTAGACCTAACCCTAACCCTAGCCCCAGCCCTAACCCTAAACCTAGCCCTAGCCCTAGCCCTAGCCCTAGACCTAACCCTAAACTTAACCCTACCCCTGGCCCTAACCCTAGCCCTAAGCCTAATACTAACCCTAGCCCTAGCCCTAGCCTTAAACCTAACCCTAGCACTAGCCTCAACCTTAACCCTAGCCCTAACCCTAACCCTAGCCCTAGTCCTAGCCCTAGCCCTAGCCCTAGCCCTAGACCTAACCCTAGCCCTAGCCCTAGCCCTAACCCTAAACCTAAACCTAATCCTATCCCTAGTCCTAGCCGTAGCCCTAACCCTAATCCTATCCTAGCACTAGCCGTAGCCCTAGACCTAGCCCTAGCCCTAGCCCAAACCCTAACCCTAGCCCAAGCCCTAGGCCTAGCCCTAGCCCTAACCCTAACCCTAACCCTAACCCTAACTCTAGCCCTAGCCCTAAACCTAGCCCTAGCCCACCCTAACCCTAGGCCTAGCCCTAGCCCTAGCCCTAACCCTAACCCTAACCCTAAACCTAGCCCTAAACCTAACCATAACACTAGCCCTAGCCCTAACCCTAACCCTAACCTAACCCTAACTCTAACCCTAACCCTAACCTCGCCCTAGCCCGAGCCCTAGCCCTAGCCCTAAACCTAACCCTAGCCCTAGCCTCAACCCTAACCCTAGCCCTAACCCTAACCCTAGCCCTAGACCTAGCCCGAGCCCTAGCCCTAGCCCTGGCCCTAACCCTAACCCTAGCCCCAGCCCTAGCCCTAGCCCTATCCCTAGCCCTAACCTTAACCCTAGCCCCAGCCCTAACCTTAAACCTAGCCCTAGCCCTAGCAGTAGCCCTAGCCCTAGCCCTAACCCTAACCCTAACCCTAACCCTTGCCCTAGCCCTAGACCTAGACCTAACCCTAACCCTAAACCTAGCCCTAACCCTAACCCTAGCCTTAACCCTAACCCTAACCCTAACCCTGGCCATAGCCCTAGCCCTAGACCTAGCCCTAGCCCTAACCCTAAACCAAGCCTTAGCACTAACCCTAGCCCTAGCCCTAACCCTAACACTAGCGCTAGCCCTAGCCCTAGCCCTAGCCCTAGCCCTAATCCTAGCCCTAACCCTAACCCTAACCCTAAACCTAACCCTAGCCCTAACCCTAACCCTACCCCTAAATCTAACCCTAACCCTAACACTAAACCTAACCCTAGACCTAGCCCTAGACATAGCCCTATCCCTAACCCTAACCCTAGCCCTAGCCGTAGCCCTAGCTCTAACCCTTACCCTAACCCTAACCCTAGCACTAGTCCTCGCCCTAGCCCTAGCCCTAGCACCACCCCTAACCCAAATCCTAGCCCTAGCCCTAGCACTAGCCCTAACCCTAACCCTAACCCTAGCCCTATCCCTAACCCTAACACTAACACTACCCCTAACCCTAGACCTAGCCCAAGACCTAGACCAAACCCTAACCCTAGCCCTAACCCTAACCCTAACCCTAAACTTAGCCCTAGCCCTAGCCCTAACCCTAACCCTAACCCTAACCCTAACCCTAACCCTAGCCCTTGCGATAGCCGTAGCCCTTACCCTAACCCTAACCCTTACCCTAGCCCTTAACCTAACCCTAACACTAGCCCTAACCCTAACTCTAACCCTAACCCTAACCCTAGCCCTAAACTTAGCCCTAGCCCTAGCCCTAACCCTAACCCTAACCCTAACCCTAGCCCTTGCGATAGCCCTAGCCCTTACCCTAACCCTAACCCTTACACTAGCCCTTTACCTAACCCTAACCCTAGCCCTAACCCTAACTCTAACCCTAACCCTAACCCTAGCCCTAAACCTAACCCTAGCCCTAACCCTAACCCTAAACCTAACCCTAACACTTAACCTAGCCCTAGCCCTAGCCCTAGACCTAGCCCTAAGCCTAAACCTAAACTTAGCCCTAACCCTAGCCCTAGCCCTAGCCCTAACCCTAACCCTAGCGCTAGCCCTAGCCCTAGACCTAGCCCAACCCTAGCCCTAACCCTAGCCCTAACCCTAACCTTAACCTAAACCTAAGCCCAGCCCTAACCTTAATCCTAGCCCTAAACCTAACCCTAACCCTAACCCTAGCCCTAACCCTAACCCTAACCCTAGCCCTAGCCCTAACTCTAACCCTAACCCTAACCCTAGCCCGAACCCTAAACCTAGCCCTAACCCTAAACCAAAACCTAACCATGGACCTAGCCCTAGCCCAAGCCCTAACCCTAAACCTACCCTTAGCTCTAACCCTAGCCCTAGCCCTAACCCTAACCCTAAGGCTAACTCTAGCCCGAGCCCTAACCCTAGCCCTAGCCCTAACCCTAACCCTAAAGCTAACTCTAGCCCGAGCCCTAACCCTAGCCCTAGCCCTAACCCTAACCCTAACCCTAACCCTAAACCTAACACTAACCCTAACACTAAACCTAGCCCTAGACCTAGCACTAGCCCTAGCCCTATCCCTAACCCTAACCCTAACCCTAGCCCTAGCCCTAGCTCTAACCCTTACCCTAACCCTAGCCCTAGCCCTAGCCCTAGCCCTAGCCCTAGCACTACCCCTAACCCAAATCCTAGCCCTAGCCCTAGCACTAGACCTAACCCTAACCCTAACCCTAGCCCTATCCCTAACCCTACCACTAACACTAACCCTAACACCAAACCTAGCCCTAGACCTAGCACTAGCCCTAGCCCTATCCCTAACCCTAAATCTAACCCTAACCCTAGCCCTAGACCTAACTCTAACCCTAACCCTAACCCTAGACCTAACCCTAACCCTAGCCCTAACCCTAACCCTAACCCTAACCCTTAACCTAGCCCTAGCACTAGCCCTAGACCTAGACCTAACCCTAAACCTACACTTAGCCCTTACCCTAGCCCTACCCCTAACCCTAACCCTAGCACTAGCCCTAGAACTAACCCTAGCCCATACCCTAGCCCTAACCCTAACCTTAACCTAAACCTAAGCCCAGCCCTAACCTAACCCTAACCCTAACCCTAACCCTAGCCGTAGCCTTAGCACTAGCCGTAGCCCTAACCCTAACCCTAACCCTAACCCTAGCCCTAGACCAGGACCTAGCCCTAACCCTAACCCTAACCCTAACCCTAAACCTAGCATTAAACCTAGCCCTAGCCCTAGCCCTAGCCCTAGCCCTAGCCCCAGCCCTGACCCTAAACCTAGCCCTAGCCCTAGCCCTATCCCTAGCCCTAACCCTAACCCTAACCCTAACACTTGCCCGAGCCCTAGACCTAGCCCTAACCCTAACCCTAGCCCTAGAACTAACCCTAGCCCTTACCCTAACCCTTACCCTAGCCCTAGCCCTAGCCCTAGCCGTAGAACTAGCCCTAGCAATAACCCTAACCCTAGCCCTAGCCTCAAACCTAACCCTAGCCCTAACCATAACCCTAGCCCCAGCCCTAACCCTAAACCTAGCCCTAGCCCTAGCCCTAGCCCTAGCCCTAGACCTAACCCTAGCCCTAGCGCTAGCCCTAACCCTAAACCTAACCCTAATCCTATCCCTAGCCCTAGCAGTAGCCCTAAACCTAACCCTAAACCTAGCACTAGACCTAGCCCTAGACCTAGCCCTAGCGCTAGCCCTAAGCCTAACCCTAGCCCCAGCCCTAGCCCTAACCCCAAACCTAACCTTAACCCTAGCCCTAGCCCAGGCCCTAGCCCTAACCCTAACCCTAACCCTAACCCTAACCCTAGCACTAGCCCTTGCCCTAGCCCTAGCCCTAGCCCTAGCCTCAGCCCTAACCCTAAACCTAGCCCTAGCCCTAGCCCTAGCCCTATACCTAACCCTAACCAAAACCCTTGCCCTAGCCCTAGACCTAGCCCTAAACCTAAACCTAACCCTAGCCCTAGCCCTAACCCTAGCCCTAACCGTAACCTTAACCCTAGCCCTAGACCTAGCCCTAGTCCTAGCCATAACCCTAACCCTAGCCCTAGCCTCAACCCTAACCCTCGCCCTAACACTAACCCTAGCCTTAGCCCTAGCCCGAGCCCTAGCCCTTGCCCTAGACCTAACCCTAGCCCTAACCCGAGCCCTAACCCTAAACCTAAACCTAACCCTAGGCCTAGCCCTAGCCCTAGCCCTAACCCTAACCCTATCCCCAGCCCTAGCCCTAGCCCTAGCCCTAACCCTAACCCTAGACCCAGCCCTAGCCCTAGCCCTATGCCTAGCCCTAAACCTAACCCTAACCCTAACCCTAGCTGTAGCCCTAGCCCTAGCCCTAGCCCTAACCCCAACCCTAACCTTAACCCTATCCCTAGCCCAGGCCCTAGCCCTAACCCTAACCCTAACCCTAACCCTAGCACTAGCCCTAACCCAAACCTCGCCCTAAAACTAAACCTAGCCTTAGCCCTAGCCCGAGCCCTAGCCCTAGCCCTAGACCTAACCCTAGCCCTAGCCCGAGCCCTAACCCAAAACCTAAACCTAACCCTAGGCCTAGCCCTAGCCCTAGCCCTAACCCTTACCCTAAACCTAGCACTAGCCCTAGCCCTAGAGCTAGCCCTAGCCCTAGCCCTAACCCTAACCCTAGCCCCAGCCCTAGCCCTAGCCCTAGCCATAACCCTAACCCTAGCCCCAGCCCTAGCCCTAGCCCTAGCCCTAGGCCTAGCCCTAACCCTAACCCTAACCCTAACCCTAACCCTAGCCCTAAACCTAACCCTATCCCTAGCCCTAGCCCTAACTCCAACCCTAACCCTAACCCAATTCAAATCTAGCCCTAGCCCTAGCCCTAACCCTAACCCTAACCCTAACCCTAGCCCTAGCCCTAGCCCTAGCACTAACCCTAACCCTAACCCTAGCCCTAGACCTAGCCCTAGCCCTAACCTTAAAGCTAACGCTAAGCCTAACCCTAGCCCTAGCCCTAAACCTAGCCCTAGCCCTAGCCCTAACCCTAACCCTAACACTAACCCTAATTCTAGCCCTAGCCCTATCCCTAGCCCTAGCCCTAGCCCTAGCCCTTGCCCTAGCCCTAGCCCTAGCAATAACACTAACCCTAGCCCTAGTCTCAAACCTAACCCTAGACCTAACCCTAACCCTAGCCCCAGCCCTTACCCTAACCCTAACCCTAGCCCTAAACCTAACCCTAACACTAGCCCTAGCCCGAACTCCAACCCTAACCCTAACCCTAGCCCAAATCTAGCCCTAGCCCTAGCCCTAGCCCTAACCCTAACCCTAGCCCTAGCCCTAGCCCTAGCCCTAACCCTAACCCTAACGCTAACCCTAACCCTAGCCCTAGCCCTAACCCTAGCCCTAGCCCTAACCCGAACCCTAACCCTAGACCTAGCCCTAGCCCTAACACTAACCCTAACACTAACCCTAACTCTAGCCCTAGCCTTAACCCTAGCCCTAGCCCTAGGCCTAGCCCTAGCCCTAGCAATAACACTAACCCTAGCCCTAGTCTCAAACCTAACCCTAGACCTAACCCTAAACCTAGCCCCAGCCCTAACCCTAAACCTAGAAGTAGCCCTAGCCCTAGCCCTAGCCCTAACCCTAAACTTAACCCTAACCCTTGCCCTAGCCCTAGACCTAACCCTAACCCTACCCCTGGCCCTAACCCTAGCCCTAACCCTAATCCTAACCCTAGCCCTAGCCCTAGCCCTAGCCTCAACCCTAACCCTAGCCCTAACCCTAACCCTAGCCCTAGTCCTAGCCCTAGCCCTAGCCCTAGCCCTAGACCTAACCCTAGCCCTAGCCCTAGCCCTAACCCTAAACCTAATCCTAATCCTATCCCTAGTCCTAGCCGTAGCCCTAACCCTAAACCTAGCACTAGCCCTAGCCCTATCCCTAGCCCTAGAACTAGCCCTAACCCTAACCCTAGCCCCAGCCCTAGCCCTAGCCATAGCCCTAACCCTAACCCTAGCCCCAGCCCTAGCCCTAGCCCTAGCCCTAGCCCTAACCCTAACCCTAACCCGAACCCTAACCCTAGCCCTAGACCTAATTCTAACCCTAGCCCTAGCCCTAGCCCATGCCCTAGCCCTAACCCTAACCCTAACCCTAGCCCGGGCCCTAGCCCTAACCCTAAACCTACCCTATCCCTAGCACTAGCCCTAGCCCTAGCCCTAGCCCTAGCCCTAGCCCTAGCCCCAGACCTAACCCTAAACCTAGCCCTAGCCCTAGTCCTAGACCTAACCCTAACCCTAACCCTAACCCTTGCCCTAGCCCTAGACATAGCCCTAACCTAACCCTAACCCTAGCCCTAGCCCTTACCCTATCCCTAACCCTAACCTTAACCCTAGCCCTAGCCCTAGCCCTAGCCCTAACCCTAACGCTAGCCCTAGCCTCATCCCTAACCCTAGCCCTAACCCTAACCCTAGCCCTAGCCCTAGCCTGAGCCCTAGCCCTAGCCCTAGACCTAACCCAAAACCTAACCCTAACCCTAGCCCTAGCCCTAGCCCTAGCCGTAGCCCTAATCCTAACCCTAAACATAGCACAAGACCTAGCCCTAGACCTAGCCCTAGCCCTATCCCTAAACCTAACCCTAGCCACAGCCCTAGACCTAGCCCTATCCCTAGACCTAAACCTAACCCAAGCCCCAGCCCTAGCCCTAGCCCTAGGCCTAGCCCGAACCCTAACCCTAACCCTAACCCTAGCCCTAAACCTAACCCTAGCCCTAGCCCTAGCCCTAACCCTAACCCTAACCCTAGCCCTAGCCCTAGCCCTAACCCTAACCCTAACCCTAACCCTAACTCTAGCCCTAGCCCTAACCCTAGCCCTAGCCCTAACCCTAACCTTAACCTAAACCTAAGCCCAGCCCTAACCTTAATCCTAGCCCTAAACCTAACCCTAACCCTAAACCTAGCCCTAAACCTAACCCTAACCCTAGCCCTAGCCCTAACTCTAAACCTAACCCTAACCCTAGCCCGAACCCTAAATCTAGCCCTAACCCTAAACCAAAACCTAACCATGGACCTAGCCCTAGCCCAAGCCCTAACCCTAAACCTACCCTTAGCTCTAACCCTAGCCCTAGCCCTAACCCTAACCCTAACCCTAACCCTAAACCTAACACTAACCCTAACACTAAACCTAGCCCTAGACCTAGCACTAGCCCTAGCCCTATCCCTAACACTAACCCTAACCCTAGCCCTAGCCCTAGCCCTAGCTCTAACCCTTACCCTAACCCTAACCCTAGCCCTAGCCCTAGCCCTACCACTAACACTAACCCTAAACCTAGACCTAGCTCAAGACATAGCCCTAACCCTAACCCTAGCCCTAACCCTAACCCTAACCCTAAACCTAACCCTAACCCTAGCCCTAGCCCTAACTCTAACCCTAACCCTAACCCTAGACCTAACCCTAACCCTAGCCCTAACCCTAACCCTAACCCTAACCCTTAACCTAGCCCTAGCACTAGCCCTAGACCTAGACCTAACCCTAAACCTACACTTAGCCCTAACCCTAGCCCTAGCCCTAACCCTAACCCTAGCACTAGCCCTAGAACTAACCCTAGCCCATACCCTAGCCCTAACCCTAACCTTAACCTAAACCTAAGCCCAGACCTAACCTTAAACCTAGTCCTAAACCTAACCCTAACCCTAACCCTAACCCTAGCCGTAGCCTTAGCACTAGCCGTAGCCCTAACCCTAACCCTAACCCTAACCCTAGCCCTAGATCTGGCCCTAGCCCTAACCCTAACCCTAACCCTAAACCTAGCACTAGCCCTAGCCCTAGCCCTAGCCCTAGCCCTAGCCCTAGCCCTAGCCCTAGCCCCTGCCCTGACCCTAAACCTAGCCCTAGCCCTAGCCCTATCCCTAGCCCTAACCCTAACCCTAACCCTAACACTTGCCCGAGCCCTAGACCTAGCCCTAACACTAACCCTAACCCTAGCCCTAGAACTAACCCTAGCCCTTACCCTAAACCTAACCCTAGCCCTAGCCCTAGCCCTAGCCGTAGAACTAGCCCTAGCAATAACCCTAACCCTAGCCCTTGCCTCAAACCTAACCCTAGCCCTAACCATAACCCTAGCCCCAGCCCTAACCCTAAACCTAGCCCTAGCCCTAGCCCTAGCCCTAGACCTAACCCTAGCCCTAGCGCTAGCCCTAACCCTAAACCTAACCCTAATCCTATCCCTAGCCCTAGCAGTAGCCCTAAACCTAACCCTAAACCTAGCACTAGACCTATACCTAGACCTTGCCCTAGCGCTAGCCCTAAGCCTAACCCTAGCCCCAGCCCTAGCCCTAGCCCTAGCCCTAGCCCTAACCCTAACCCTAGCCCCAGCCCTAGCCCTATCACTAGCCCTAACACTAACCCTAACCCTAACCCTAACCCTAGCCCTAAACCTAACCCTAGCCCTAGCCCTAACTCTAACCCTAACTCCTACCCTAGCCCTAGCCCTAGCCCTAGCCCTAACCCTAACCCTAACCATAGCCCTAAACCTAACCCTAACACTAACCCTAACCCTAGACCTAGCCCTAGCCCTAACCCTAACCCTAACCATAGCCCTAAACCTAACCCTAACCCTAAACCTAGCCCTAGCCCTAGCCCTAGCCCTAACCCTAACCCTAGCACTAGTCCAAGCCCTAGCCCAACCCTAGCCCTAACCCTAGCCCTAAACCCTAACCCTAACCTTAAACCTAAGCCCAGCCCTAACCTTAACCCTAGCCCTAAACCTAACCCTAACCCTAACCCTAACGCTAGCCGTAGTCCTAGCCCTAGCCCTAGCCCTAACCCCAAACCTAACCTTAACCCTAGCCCTAGCCCAGGCCCTAGCCCTAACCCGAACCCTAACCCTAACCCTAATCCTAGCACTAGCCCTAGCCCTAGCCCTAGCCCTAGCCCTAGCCCTAGCCTCAGCCCTAACCCTAAACCTAGCCCTAGCCCTAGCCCTAGCCCTATACCTAACCCTAACCAAAACCCTTGCCCTAGCCCTAGACCTAGCCCTAAACCTAAACCTAACCCTAGCCCTAGCCCTAACCCTAGCCCTAACCGTAACCTTAACCCTAGCCCTAGACCTAGCCCTAGTCCTAGCCATCACCCTAACCCTAGCCCTAGCCTCAACCCTAACCCTCTCCCTAACACTAACCCTAGCCTTAGCCCTAGCCCGAGCCCTAGCCCTTGCCCTAGACCTATCCCTAGCCCTAGCCCGAGCCCTAACCCTAAACCTAAACCTAACCCTAGCCCTAGCCCTAGCCCTAGAACTAAACCTAGCCCTATCCCCAGCCCTAGCCCTAGCCCTAGCCCTAGCCCTAACCCTAACCCTAGACCCAGCCCTAGCCCTAGCCCTAGGCCTAGCCCTAAACCTAACCCTAACCCTAACCCTAGCCGTAGCCCTAGCCCTAGCCCTAGCACTAACCCCAACCCTAACCTTAAACCTATCCCTAGCCCAGGCCCTAGCCCTAACCCTAACCTTAACCCTAACCCTAGCACTAGCCCTAACCCAAACCTCGCCCTAAAACTAACCCTAGCCTTAGCCCTAGCCCGAGCCCTAGCCCTAGCCCTAGACCTAACCCTAGCCCTAGCCCGAGCCCTAACCCAAAACCTAAACCTAACCCTAGCCCTAGCCCTAGCCCTAGCCCTAACCCTTACCCTAAACCTAGCACTAGCCCTAGCCCTAGAGCTAGCCCTAGCCCTAGCCCTAACCCTAACCCTAGCCCCAGCCCTAGCCCTAGCCCTAGCCCTAACCCTAACCCTAGCCCCAGCCCTAGCCCTAGCCCTAGCCCTAGCCCTAGGCCTAGCCCTAACCCTAACCCTAACCCTAACCCTAACCCTAGCCCTAAACCTAACCCTATCCCTAGCCCTAGCCCTAACTCCAACCCTAACCCTAACCCTAGCCCAAATCTAGCCCTAGCCCTAGCCCTAACCCTAACCCTAACCCTAACCCTAGCCCTAGCCCTAGCCCTAGCACTAACCCTAACCCTAACCCTAGCCCTAGACCTAGCCCTAGCCCTAACCTTAACCCTAACGCTAAGCCTAACCCTAGCCCTAGCCCTAAACCTAGCCCTAGCCCTAACCCAAACCCTAACCCTAGCCCTAGCCCTAGCCCTAACCCTAACCCTAACACTAACCCTAACTCTAGCCCTAGCCCTATCCCTAGCCCTAGCCCTAGCCCTAGCCCTTGCCCTAGCCCTAGCCCTAGCAATAACACTAACCCTAGCCCTAGTCTCAAACCTAACCCTAGACCTAACCCTAACCCTAGGCCCAGCCCTTACCCTAACCCTAACCCTAGCCCTAAACCTAACCCTAACACTAGCCCTAGCCCTAACTCCAACTCTAACCCTAACCCTAGCCCTAGCCCTAGCCCTAACCCTAACCCTAGCCCTAGCCCTAGCCCTAGCCCTAACCCAAACCCAAACGCTAACCCTAACCCTAGCCCTAGCCCTAACCCGAACCCTAACCCTAGCCCTAGCCCTAGCCCTAACCCTAACCCTAACACTAACCCTAACTCTAGCCCTAGCCTTAACCCTAGCCCTAGCCCTAGCCCTAGGCCTAGCCCTAGCCCTAGCAATAACACTAACCCTAGCCCTAGTGTCAAACCTAACCCTAGACCTAACCTTAACCCTAGCCCCAGCCCTAAACCTAAACCTCGAAGTAGGCCTAGCCCTAGCCCTAGCCCTAACCCTAAACTTAACCCTAACCCTTGCCCTAGCCCTAGACCTAACCCTAACCCTACCCCTGGCCCTAACCCTAGCCCTAACCCTAATCCTAACCCTAGCCCTAGCCCTAGCCCTAGCCTCAACCCTAACCCTAGCCCTAAAACTAACCCTAGCCCTAGTCCTAGCCCTAGCCCTAGCCCTAGCCCTAGACCTAACCCTAGCCCTAGCCCTAGCCCTAACCCTAAACCTAACCCTAATCCTATCCCTAGTCCTAGCCGTAGCCCTAACCCTAAACCTAGCACTAGCCCTAGCCCTATCCCTAGCCCTAGAACTAGCCCTACCCCTAACCCTAGCCCCAGCCCTAGCCCTAGCCATAGCCCTAAACCTAACCCTAGCCCCAGCCCTAGCCCTAGCCCTAGCCCTAGCCCTAACCCTAACCCTAACCCGAACCCTAACCCTAGCCCTAAACCTAACCCTAACCCTAGCCCTAGCCCTAACTCTAATGCTAAACCTAACCCTAAACCTAGCACTAGCCCTAACCCTAGCCCTAACCCTAATCCTAACCCTAGCCCTAGCCCAAACCAAGCCCTAAACCTAGCCCTAACCCTAACCCTAACCCTAGCCGTAGCCCTAGCCCTTGCCCTAGCCCTAACCCTAACCCTAACCCTAGCCAGGGCCCTAGCCCTAACCCTAAACCTAACCCTAACCCTAGCACTAGCCCTAGCCCTAGCCCTAGCCCTAGCCCTAGCCCCAGCCCTAACCCTAAACCTAGCCCTAGCCCTAGACCTAGACCTAACCCTAACCCTAACCCTAACCCTAACCCTTGCCCTAGCCCTAGACATAGCCCTAACCTAACCCTAACCCTAGCCCTAGCCCTTACCCTATCCCTAACCCTAACCTTAACCCTAGCCCTAGCCCTAGCCCTAGCCCTAACCCTAACCCTAGCCCTAGCCTCATCCCTAACCCTAGCCCTAACCCTAACCCTAGCCCTAGCCCTAGCCTGAGCCCTAGCCCTAGCCCTAGCCCTAACCCAAAACCTAACCCTAACCCTAGCCCTAGCCCTAGCCCTAGCCCTAGCCCTAATCCTAACCCTAAACATAGAACAAGACCTAGCCCTAGACCTAGCCCTAGCCCTATCCCTAAACCTAACCCTAGCCACAGCCCTAGACCTAGCCCTATCCCTAGACCTAAACCTAACCCAAGCCCCAGCCCTAGCCCTAGCCCTAGGCCTAGCCCGAACCCTAACCCTAACCCTAACCCTAGCCCTAAACCTAAACCTAACCCTAACCCTAGCCCTAACTCTAACCCTAACCCGAACCCTAGCCCTAAACCTAGCCCTAGCCCTAGCCCTATCCCTAACCCTAAACCTAAACCTAGCCCTAGCCCTAGCCCTAGCCCTAACCCTAACCTAACCCTAACCCTAACCCTAACCATAGCCCTAGCCCTAACCCTAGCCCTAGCCCTAACCCTATCCCTAACCCTAACCCTAACTCTACCCCTAGCCCTAACACTAGCCCTAGCCCTAACCCTAACCCTAACCCTAAACCTAGCCCTAGCCCTAGCCCTAGCCCTAACCCTAACCCTAACCCTAGCCCTAGCCCTAGCCCTAACCCTAACCCTAACCCTAATTCTAGCCCTAGCCCTAACCCTAGCCCTAGCCCTAACCCTAACCCTAGCCCTAGCCCTAGCCCTAGCCCTAACCGTAACCCTAACCCTAACCCTAACCCTAGCCCTAAACCTAACCCTAGCCCTAGCCCTAACTCTAACCCTAACTCCTACCCTAGCCCTAGCCCTAGCCCTAGCCCTAACCCTAACCCTAACCATAGCCCTAAACCTAACCCTAACACTAACCCTAACCCTAGACCTAGCCCTAGCCCTAACCCTAACCCTAACCATAGCCCTAAACCTAACCCTAACCCTAAACCTAGCCCTAGCCCTAGCCCTAGCCCTAACCCTAACCCTAGCACTAGTCCAAGCCCTAGCCCAACCCTAGCCCTAACCCTAGCCCTAAACCCTAACCCTAACCTTAAACCTAAGCCCAGCCCTAACCTTAACCCTAGCCCTAAACCTAACCCTAACCCTAACCCTAACGCTAGCCGTAGTCCTAGCCCTAGCCCTAGCCCTAACCCCAAACCTAACCTTAACCCTAGCCCTAGCCCAGGCCCTAGCCCTAACCCGAACCCTAACCCTAACCCTAATCCTAGCACTAGCCCTAGCCCTAGCCCTAGCCCTAGCCCTAGCCTCAGCCCTAACCCTAAACCTAGCCCTAGCCCTAGCCCTAGCCCTATACCTAACCCTAACCAAAACCCTTGCCCTAGCCCTAGACCTAGCCCTAAACCTAAACCTAACCCTAGCCCTAGCCCTAACCCTAGCCCTAACCGTAACCTTAACCCTAGCCCTAGACCTAGCCCTAGTCCTAGCCATCACCCTAACCCTAGCCCTAGCCTCAACCCTAACCCTCTCCCTAACACTAACCCTAGCCTTAGCCCTAGCCCGAGCCCTAGCCCTTGCCCTAGACCTATCCCTAGCCCTAGCCCGAGCCCTAACCCTAAACCTAAACCTAACCCTAGCCCTAGCCCTAGCCCTAGAACTAAACCTAGCCCTATCCCCAGCCCTAGCCCTAGCCCTAGCCCTAGCCCTAACCCTAACCCTAGACCCAGCCCTAGCCCTAGCCCTAGGCCTAGCCCTAAACCTAACCCTAACCCTAACCCTAGCCGTAGCCCTAGCCCTAGCCCTAGCACTAACCCCAACCCTAACCTTAAACCTATCCCTAGCCCAGGCCCTAGCCCTAACCCTAACCTTAACCCTAACCCTAGCACTAGCCCTAACCCAAACCTCGCCCTAAAACTAACCCTAGCCTTAGCCCTAGCCCGAGCCCTAGCCCTAGCCCTAGACCTAACCCTAGCCCTAGCCCGAGCCCTAACCCAAAACCTAAACCTAACCCTAGCCCTAGCCCTAGCCCTAGCCCTAACCCTTACCCTAAACCTAGCACTAGCCCTAGCCCTAGAGCTAGCCCTAGCCCTAGCCCTAACCCTAACCCTAGCCCCAGCCCTAGCCCTAGCCCTAGCCCTAACCCTAACCCTAGCCCCAGCCCTAGCCCTAGCCCTAGCCCTAGCCCTAGGCCTAGCCCTAACCCTAACCCTAACCCTAACCCTAACCCTAGCCCTAAACCTAACCCTATCCCTAGCCCTAGCCCTAACTCCAACCCTAACCCTAACCCTAGCCCAAATCTAGCCCTAGCCCTAGCCCTAACCCTAACCCTAACCCTAACCCTAGCCCTAGCCCTAGCCCTAGCACTAACCCTAACCCTAACCCTAGCCCTAGACCTAGCCCTAGCCCTAACCTTAACCCTAACGCTAAGCCTAACCCTAGCCCTAGCCCTAAACCTAGCCCTAGCCCTAACCCAAACCCTAACCCTAGCCCTAGCCCTAGCCCTAACCCTAACCCTAACACTAACCCTAACTCTAGCCCTAGCCCTATCCCTAGCCCTAGCCCTAGCCCTAGCCCTTGCCCTAGCCCTAGCCCTAGCAATAACACTAACCCTAGCCCTAGTCTCAAACCTAACCCTAGACCTAACCCTAACCCTAGGCCCAGCCCTTACCCTAACCCTAACCCTAGCCCTAAACCTAACCCTAACACTAGCCCTAGCCCTAACTCCAACTCTAACCCTAACCCTAGCCCTAGCCCTAGCCCTAACCCTAACCCTAGCCCTAGCCCTAGCCCTAGCCCTAACCCAAACCCAAACGCTAACCCTAACCCTAGCCCTAGCCCTAACCCGAACCCTAACCCTAGCCCTAGCCCTAGCCCTAACCCTAACCCTAACACTAACCCTAACTCTAGCCCTAGCCTTAACCCTAGCCCTAGCCCTAGCCCTAGGCCTAGCCCTAGCCCTAGCAATAACACTAACCCTAGCCCTAGTGTCAAACCTAACCCTAGACCTAACCTTAACCCTAGCCCCAGCCCTAAACCTAAACCTCGAAGTAGGCCTAGCCCTAGCCCTAGCCCTAACCCTAAACTTAACCCTAACCCTTGCCCTAGCCCTAGACCTAACCCTAACCCTACCCCTGGCCCTAACCCTAGCCCTAACCCTAATCCTAACCCTAGCCCTAGCCCTAGCCCTAGCCTCAACCCTAACCCTAGCCCTAAAACTAACCCTAGCCCTAGTCCTAGCCCTAGCCCTAGCCCTAGCCCTAGACCTAACCCTAGCCCTAGCCCTAGCCCTAACCCTAAACCTAACCCTAATCCTATCCCTAGTCCTAGCCGTAGCCCTAACCCTAAACCTAGCACTAGCCCTAGCCCTATCCCTAGCCCTAGAACTAGCCCTACCCCTAACCCTAGCCCCAGCCCTAGCCCTAGCCATAGCCCTAAACCTAACCCTAGCCCCAGCCCTAGCCCTAGCCCTAGCCCTAGCCCTAACCCTAACCCTAACCCGAACCCTAACCCTAGCCCTAAACCTAACCCTAACCCTAGCCCTAGCCCTAACTCTAATGCTAAACCTAACCCTAAACCTAGCCCTAGCCCTAACCCTAGCCCTAACCCTAATCCTAACCCTAGCCCTAGCCCAAACCAAGCCCTAAACCTAGCCCTAACCCTAACCCTAACCCTAGCCGTAGCCCTAGCCCTTGCCCTAGCCCTAACCCTAACCCTAACCCTAGCCAGGGCCCTAGCCCTAACCCTAAACCTAACCCTAACCCTAGCACTAGCCCTAGCCCTAGCCCTAGCCCTAGCCCTAGCCCCAGCCCTAACCCTAAACCTAGCCCTAGCCCTAGACCTAGACCTAACCCTAACCCTAACCCTAACCCTAACCCTTGCCCTAGCCCTAGACATAGCCCTAACCTAACCCTAACCCTAGCCCTAGCC
>OX463227.1:145908373-145915873 GCA_949820135.1 Sylvilagus floridanus
CCTAACCCTAACCCTAGCCCTTGCCCTAGCCCTAGACCCAGACCTAACCCTAACCCTAACCCTAGCCCTAGTCCTAACCCTTCCTTAACCCTAACCCTAATCCTAGCCCTAGCCCTAGCACTAGCCCTAGCCCTAGCCCTAGCAATAACCCTAACCCTAGCCCTAGTCTCAAACCTAACCCTAGACCTAACCCTAACCCTAGCTCAGCCCTAACCCTAAACCTAGCCCAAGCCCTAGCCCTAACCCTAACCTTAACCCTAACCCTTGCCCAAGCCCTAGACCTAACCCAACCCTAGACCTAGCAGTAACCCTAGCCCTAACCCTAATCCTAATCCTAGCTCTAGCCCTAGCCCTAGCCCTAAACCTAACCCTAGCCCTAGCCTCAACAGTAACCCTAGCCCTAACCCTAACCCTAGCCCTAGACCTAGCCCTAGCCCTAGCCCTAGCCCTAGATCTAACCCTAGCCCTAGCCCTAGCCCTAACCCTAACCCTAACCCTAACCCTAGCACTAACCCTAACCAAAACCCTAGCCCTAGCCCTAGCCCTAGCCCAACCCTAGCCCTAACCCTAGCCCTAACCCTAACCCTAAACCTAAACCTAAGCCCAGCCCTAACCTTAAACCTAGCCCTAAACCTAACCCTAACCCTAACCCTAAAACTAGCCGTAGCCCTAGCCCTAGCCCTAGCCCTAACCCTAATCCTAACCCTAACCCTAGCCCTAGACCAGGCCCTAGCCCTAACCCTAACCCTAACCCTAAACCTAGCACTAGCCATAGCCCTAGCCCTAGCCCTAGCCCTAGCCCCAGCCCTAACCCTAAACCTCGCCCTAGCCCTAGCCCTCGCCCTATACCTAACACTAACCCTAGCCCTTGCCCTATCCCTAGACCTAGACCTAACCCTAACCCTAGCCCTAGCCCTAACCCTAGCCTTAACCCTAACCCTAGCCCTAACCCTAACCCTAGCCCTAGCCTTAGCCCTAGCAATAACACTAACACTAGCCCTAGTCTCAAACCTAACCCTAGACCTAACCCTAACCCTAGCCCCAGCCCTAACCCTAAACCTTGCCCTAGCCCTAGCCCTAGCCCTAGCCCTAACCCTAACCTTAACCTTAACCCTAACCCTTGCCCTAGCCCTAGACCTAACCATAACCCTACCCCTGGCCCTAACCCTAGCCCTAACCCTAATCCTAACCCTAGCCCTAGCCCTAGCCCTAGCCCTAGCCCTAAACCTAACCCTAGCCCGAGCCCCAACCCTAACCCTAGCCCTAACCCTAACCCTAGCCCTAGTACTAGCCCTAACCCTAGCACTAGCCCTAGACCTAACCCTAGCCCTAGCCCTAGCCCTAACCCTAAACCTAACCCTAATCCTATCCCTAGTCCTAGCCGTAGCCCTAACCCTAATCCTAAACCTAGCACTAGCCCTAGCCCTAGACCTAGCCCTAGCCCTAGCCCTAAACCTAACCCTAACCCCAGACCTAGCGCTAACCCTAGCCCTAGCCTTAACCCTAACCCTAGCCCCAGCCCTAGCCCTAGCCCTTGCCCTAGCCCTAACCATAACCCTAACCCGAACCCTAACCATAGCCCTAAACCTAACCCTAACCAAGCCCTAGCCCTATCTTTAATGCTAAACCTAACCCTAACCCTAGCCCTAGACCTAACCCTAGCCCTAACCCAAATCCTAACCCTAGCCCTAGCCCAAACCAAGCCCTAACCCTAGCCCTAACCCTAAACCTAACCCTAGCCGTAGCCCTAGCCCTAGCCCTAGCACTAACCCAAACCCTAGCCCTAGCTCAGGCCCTAGCCCTAACCCTAAACCTAACCCTAACCCTAGCATTAGCCCTAGCCCTAGCCCTAGCCCTAGCCCTAGCCCCAGCCCTAACCCTAAACCTAGCCCTAGCCCTAGCCAGAGCCCTAGCCCTAGCCCTAGCCCTAACCCTAACCCTAGCCCTAGCCCTTACCCTATCCCTAACCCTAACCTTAACCCTAGCCCTAGCCCTAGCCCTAGCCCTAGCCCTAACACTAACCCTAGCCCTAGCCTCATCCCTAACCCTAGCCCTAACCCTAACCCTAGACCTAGCCCTAGCCCGAGCCCTAGCCCTAGCCCTAGCCCTAACCCTAAACCTAACCCTAACCCTAGCCCTAGCCCTAGCCCTAGACCTAATTCTAAACCTAGCACTAACCCTAACCCTAGCCCTAGCCCTTACCCTATCCCTAACCCTAACCTTAACCCTAGCCCTAGCCCTAGCCCTAGCCCTAGGCCTAGCCCTAACCCTAAACATAGACCCAGCCCTAGCCCTAGTCCTAACCCTAGCCCTAGCCCTAACCCGAACCCTAACCCTAGCCCTAGCCCTAGCCCTAACCCTAACCCTAACACTAACCCTAACTCTAGCCCTAGCCTTAACCCTAGCCCTAGCCCTAGCCCTAGGCCTAGCCCTAGCCCTAGCAATAACACTAACCCTAGCCCTAGTCTCAAACCTAACCCTAGACCTAACCCTAACCCTAGCCCCAGCCCTAACCCTAAATCTAGAAGTAGCCCTAGCCCTAGCCCTAGCCCTAACCCTAAACTTAACCCTAACCCTTGCCCTAGCCCTAGACCTAACCCTAACCCTACCCCTGGCCCTAACCCTAGCCCTAACCCTAATCCTAACCCTAGCCCTAGCCCTAGCCCTAGCCCTAAACCTAACCCTAGCCCTAGCCTCAACCCTAACCCTAGCCCTAACCCTAACCCTAGCCCTAGTCCTAGCCCTAGCCCTAGCCCTAGACCTAGACCTAACCCTAGCCCTAGCCCTAGCCCTAACCCTAAACCTAATCCTAATCCTATCCCTAGTCCTAGCCGTAGCCCTAACCCTAAACCTAGCACTAGCCCTAGCCCTATCCCTAGCCCTAGCCCTAGCCCTAACCCTAACCCTAGCCCCAGCCCTAGCCCTAGCCATAGCCCTAACCCTAACCCTAGCCCCAGCCCTAGCCCTAGACCTAGCCCTAGCCCTAACCCTAACCCTAACCCGAACCCTAACCCTAGCCCTAAACCTAACCCTAACCCTAGCCCTAGCCCTAACTCTAATGCTAAACCTAACCCTAACCCTAGCCCTAGTCCTAACCCTAACCCTAGCCCTAGCCCTAATCCTAACCCTAAACATAGCACAAGACCTAGCCCTAGACCTAGCCCTAGCCCTAGCACTAAACCTAACCCTAGCCGCAGCCCTAGACCTAGCCCTATCCCTAAACCTAAACCTAACCCAAGCCCCAGCCCTAGCCCGAGCCCTAGGCCTAGCCCGAACCCTAAACCTAACCCTAACCCTAGCCCTAGCCCTAACTCTAACCCTAACCCGAACCCTAGCCCTAAACCTAGCCCTAGCTCTAGCCCTATCCCTAACCCTAAACCTAACCCTAGCCCTAGCCCTAGCCCTAGCCCTAACCCTAACCTTAACCCTAACCCTAACCCTAACCATAGCCCTAGCCCTAGCCCTAGCCCTAGCCCTAACCCTAACCCTAACCCTAACCCTAACTCTAGCCCTAGCCCTAACCCTAACCCCAGCCCTAGCCCTAGACATATCCCTAGCCCTAACCCTAACCCTAGCCCCAGCCCTAACCCTAAACCTAGCCCTAGCCCTAGCCCTAGCCCTAGCCCTAGCCCTAAACCTAACCCTAACCCTTGCCCTTGCCCTAGCCCTAGACCTAGACCTAACCCTAACCCTAACCCTAGCCCTAGTCCTAACCCTTCCTTAACCCTAACCCTAATCCTAGCCCTAGCCCTAGCACTAGCCCTAGCCCTAGCCCTAGCAATAACCCTAACCCTAGCCCTAGTCTCAAACCTAACCCTAGACCTAACCCTAACCCTAGCTCAGCCCTAACCCTAAACCTAGCCCTTGCCCTAGCCCTAAACCTAACCTTAACCCTAACCCTTGCCCAAGCCCTAGACCTAACCCAACCCTAGATCTAGCACTAACCCTAGCCCTAACCCTAATCCTAATCCTAGCCCTAGCCCTAGCCCTAGCCCTAAACCTAACCCTAGCCCTAGCCTCAACAGTAACCCTAGCCCTAACCCTAACCCTAGCCTAGTCCTAGCCCTAGCCCTAGCCCTAGCCCTAGACCTAACCCTAGCCCTAGCCCTAGCCCTAACTCTAACCCTAACCCTAACACTAGCCCTAACCCTAACCCAAACCCTAGCCCTAGCCCTAGCCCTAGCCCAACCCTAGCCCTAACCCTAGCCCTAACCCTAACCCTAAACCTAAACCTAAGCCCAGCCCTAACCTTAAACCTAGCCCTAAACCTAACCCTAACCCTAACCCTAAAACTAGCCGTAGCCCTAGCCCTAACCCTAGCCCTAACCCTAATCCTAACCCTAACCCTAGCCCTAGACCAGGCCCTAGCCCTAACCCTAACCCTAACCCTAAACCTAGCACTAGCCCTAGCCCTAGCCCTAGCCCTAGCCCCAGCCCTAACCCTAAACCTCGCCCTAGCCCTAGCCCTAGCCCTATACCTAACCCTAACCCTAGCCCTTGCCCTAGCCCTAGACCTAAACCTAACCCTAACGCTAAACCTAGCCCTAGCCCTAACCCTAGCCTTAACCCTAACCCTAGCCCTAACCCTAACCCTAGCCCTAGCCCTAGCCCTAGCAATAACACTAACCCTAGCCCTAGTCTCAAACCTAACCCTAGACCTAACCCTAACCCTAGCCCCAGCCCTAACCCTAAACCTTGCCCTAGCCCTAGCCCTAGCCCTAGCCCTAACCCTAACCTTAACCTTAACCCTAACCCTTGCCCTAGCCCTAGACCTAACCCTAACCCTACCCTGGCCCTAACCCTAGCCCTAACCCTAATCCTAACCCTAGCCCTAGCCCTAGCCCTAGCCCTAAACCTAACCCTAGCCCTAGCCTCAACCCTAACCCTAGCCCTAACCCTAACCCTAGCCCTAGTACTAGCACTAACCCTAGCACTAGCCCTAGACCTAACCCTAGCCCTAGCCCTAGCCCTAACCCTAAACCTAACCCTAATCCTATCCCTAGTCCTAGCCGTAGCCCTAACCCTAATCCTAAACCTAGCACTAGCCCTAGCCCTAGACCTAGCCCTAGCCCTAGCCCTAAACCTAACCCTAGCCCCAGACCTAGCCCTAACCCTAGCGCTAGCCTTAACCCTAACCCTAGCCCCAGCCCTAGCCCTAGCCCTTGCCCTAGCCCTAACCATAAACCTAACCCGAACCCTAACCATAGCCCTAAACCTAACCCTAACCAAGCGCTAGCCCTATCTTTAATGCTAAACCTAACCCTAACCCTAGCCCTAGACCTAACCCTAGCCCTAACCCAAATCCTAACCCTAGCCCTAGACCTAGCCCTAGCCCTAGCCCTAGCCCTAACACTAACCCTAGCCATAGCCTCATCCCTAACCCTAGCCCTAACCCTAACCCTAGACCTAGCCCTAGCCCGAGCCCTAGCCCTAGCCCTAGCCCTAGCCCTAACCCTAAACCTAACCCTAACCCTAGCCCTAGACCTAATTCTAACCCTAGCCCTAGCCTTAGCCCTAGCCCTAGCCCTAGGCCTAGCCCTAACACTAAACCTAGACCCAGCCCTAGCCCAAGCCCTAACCCTAGCCCTAACCCTAACCCTAGCCCCAGCCCTAGCCCTAGCCCTAGGCCTAGACCTAACCTGAACCCTAGCCCTAACCCTAGCCTAACCCTAACCCTAACCCTAGCCCTAAACCTAACCCTAACCCTAGCCCTAACTCTAACCCTAACCTGAACCCTAGCCCTAAACCTAGCCCTAGCCCTAGCCCTATCCCGAACCCTAACCCTAGCCCTAGCCCTAGCCCTAGCCCTAACCCT
Source organism: Sylvilagus floridanus (assembly GCA_949820135.1). Lineage (NCBI taxonomy): Eukaryota > Metazoa > Chordata > Mammalia > Lagomorpha > Leporidae > Sylvilagus > Sylvilagus floridanus. Next base: position 145,914,189 of record OX463227.1, read on the forward strand.
AACCCTAACCCTAACTCTAACCATAGCCCTAGCCCTACCCCTAGCCCTAACCCTAACCCTAACCCTAAGCCTAACCCTAACTGTAGCCCTAGCCCTAACACTAACCCTAACCCTAACTCTAGACCTAGCCCTAACCCTAGCCCAGGCCCTAACCCTAACCCTAGCCCTAGCCCTAGCCCTAGCCCTAACTCTAACCCTAACCCTAAACCTAGCCCTAAACCTAACCCTAACACTAGCCCTAGCCATAGCCCTAACCCTAAACCTAACCCTAACTCTAACCCTAACCCTAACCTCGCCCTAGCCCTAGACCTAGCCCTAGCCCTAACCCTAACCCTAGCCCTAGCCTCAACCCTAACCCTAGCCCTAACCCTAACCCTAGCCCTAGACGTAGCCCGAGCCCTAGCCCTAGCCCTAATCCTAACACTAGCCCAAGCCCTAGCCCTAGTCCTTTCCCTAGTCCTAAGACTAACCCTAGCCCCAGCCCTAAACCTAAACCTAGCCCTAGCCCTAGCCCTAGCCCTAGCCCTAGCCCTAGCCCTAGCCCTAACCCTAACCCTAACCCTTGAGCCAACCCTAGACCCAGACCTAACCCTAACCCTAACCCTAGCCCTAGCCCTAACCCTAGCCTTAACCCTAACCCTAACCCTAGCCCTAGCCCTAGCCCTAGCCCTAGCCCTAGCAATAACCCTAAACCTAGCCCTAGCCTCAAACCTAACCCTAGACCTAACCCTAACCCTAGCCCCAGCCCTAACCCTAAACCTAGCCCTAGCCCTAGCCCTAGCCCTAGCCCTAACCCTAACCTTAACCCTAACCCTTGCCCTAGCCCTAGACCTAACCCAACCCTAGACCTAGCACTAACCCTAGCCCTAACCCTAATCCTAACCCTAGCCCTAGCCCTAAACCTAACCCTAGCCCTAGCCTCAACAATAACCCTAGCCCTAACCCTAACCCTAGCCCTAGTCCTAGCCATAACCCTAACCCTAAACCTAGCCCTAGCCCTAGCCCTAGCCCTAACCCTAACACTAACCCTAACCCTAACTCTAGCCCTAGCCCTAACCCTAGCCCTAGCCCTAACCCTAACCCTAACCCTAGCCCTTGCGCTAGCCCTAGCCCTTACCCTAACCCTAACCCTAACCATTACCCTAGCCCTAAACCTAACCTTAACCCTAGCCCTAGCCCTAAATCTAACCCTAACCCTACCCTAGCCCTAACCCTAACCCAAGCCCTAACCCTAACCCTAACCCTAACCCTTAACCTAGCCCTAGCCCTGGCCCTAGCCCTAGACCTAGCCCTAACCCTAAACCTACACTTAGCCCTAACCCTAGCCCTAGCCCTAACCCTAAACCTAGCACTAGCCCTAGCCCTAGCCCTAGCCAAACCCTAGCCCTAAACCTAGCCCTAACCCTAACCTTAACCTAAACCTAAGCCCAGCCCTAACCTTAAACCTAGCCCTAAACCTAACCCTAACCCTAACCCTAAACCTAGCCGTAGCCCTTGGCCTAGCCGTAGCCCTAACACTAAACCTAACCCTAACCCTAGCCCTAGACCAGGCCCTAGCCCTAACCCTAACCCTAACCCTAAACCTAGCACTAGCCATAGCCCTAGCCCTAGCCGTAGCCCTAACCCTAACCCTAACCCTAACCCTAAACCTAACCCTAACCCTAGCCCTAAACCTAACCCTAACC
>OX463227.1:145918373-145920873 GCA_949820135.1 Sylvilagus floridanus
CCCTAGCCCTAGCCCTAACCCTAATTCTAACCCTAAACCTAGCACTAGACCTAGCCCTAGACCTAGCCCTAGCCCTAGCCCTAACCCTAACCCTAACACCATACCTAGCCCTAGCCCTATCACTAGCCCTAACCCTAACCCTAACCCTAACCCTAGCCCTAAACCTAACCCTAACCCTAGCCCTAACTCTAACCCTAACCCGAACCCTAGCACTAGCCCTAGCCCTAGCCCTAGCCCTAACCCTAACCCTAACACTAACCCTAACTCTAGCCCTAGCCTTAACCCTAGCCCTAGCCCTAGCCCTAGGCCTAGCCCTAGCCCTAGCAATAACACTAACCCTAGCCCTAGTCTCAAACCTAACCCTAGACCTAACCCTAACCCTAGCCCCAGCCCTAACCCTAAATCTAGAAGTAGCCCTAGCCCTAGCCCTAGCCCTAACCCTAAACTTAACCCTAACCCTTGCCCTAGCCCTAGACCTAACCCTAACCCTACCCCTGGCCCTAACCCTAGCCCTAACCCTAATCCTAACCCTAGCCCTAGCCCTAGCCCTAGCCCTAAACCTAACCCTAGCCCTAGCCTCAACCCTAACCCTAGCCCTAACCCTAACCCTAGCCCTAGTCCTAGCCCTAGCCCTAGCCCTAGCCCTAGACCTAACCCTAGCCCTAGCCCTAGCCCTAACCCTAAACCTAATCCTAATCCTATCCCTAGTCCTAGCCGTAGCCCTAACCCTAAACCTAGCACTAGCCCTAGCCCTATCCCTAGCCCTAGCCCTAGCCCTAACCCTAACCCTAGCCCCAGCCCTAGCCCTAGCCATAGCCCTAACCCTAACCCTAGCCCCAGCCCTAGCCCTAGACCTAGCCCTAGCCCTAACCCTAACCCTAACCCGAACCCTAACCCTAGCCCTAAACCTAACCCTAACCCTAGCCCTAGCCCTAACTCTAATGCTAAACCTAACCCTAACCCTAGCCCTAGCCCTAACCCTAGCCCTAGCCCTAGCCCTAATCCTAACCCTAAACATAGCACAAGACCTAGCCCTAGACCTAGCCCTAGCCCTAGCACTAAACCTAACCCTAGCCGCAGCCCTAGACCTAGCCCTATCCCTAAACCTAAACCTAACCAAAGCCCCAGCCCTAGCCCGAGCCCTAGGCCTAGCCCGAACCCTAAACCTAACCCTAACCCTAGCCCTAGCCCTAACTCTAACCCTAACCCGAACCCTAGCCCTAAACCTAGCCCTAGCTCTAGCCCTATCCCTAACCCTAAACCTAACCCTAGCCCTAGCCCTAGCCCTAGCCCTAACCCTAACCTTAACCCTAACCCTAACCCTAACCATAGCCCTAGCCCTAGCCCTAGCCCTAGCCCTAACCCTAACCCTAACCCTAACCCTAACTCTAGCCCTAGCCCTAACCCTAACCCCAGCCCTAGCCCTAGACATATCCCTAGCCCTAACCCTAACCCTAGCCCCAGCCCTAACCCTAAACCTAGCCCTAGCCCTAGCCCTAGCCCTAGCCCTAGCCCTAAACCTAACCCTAACCCTTGCCCTAGCCCTAGACCTAGACCTAACCCTAACCCTAACCCTAGCCCTAGTCCTAACCCTTCCTTAACCCTAACCCTAATCCTAGCCCTAGCCCTAGCACTAGCCCTAGCCCTAGCCCTAGCAATAACCCTAACCCTAGCCCTAGTCTCAAACCTAACCCTAGACCTAACCCTAACCCTAGCTCAGCCCTAACCCTAAACCTAGCCCTAGCCCTAGCCCTAAACCTAACCTTAACCCTAACCCTTGCCCAAGCCCTAGACCTAACCCAACCCTAGATCTAGCACTAACCCTAGCCCTAACCCTAATCCTAATCCTAGCCCTAGCCCTAGCCCTAGCCCTAAACCTAACCCTAGCCCTAGCCTCAACAGTAACCCTAGCCCTAACCCTAACCCTAGCCTAGTCCTAGCGCTAGCCCTAGCCCTAGCCCTAGACCTAACCCTAGCCCTAGCCCTAGCCCTAACTCTAACCCTAACCCTAACCCTAGCCCTAACCCTAACCCAAACCCTAGCCCTAGCCCTAGCCCTAGCCCAACCCTAGCCCTAACCCTAGCCCTAACCCTAACCCTAAACCTAAACCTAAGCCCAGCCCTAACCTTAAACCTAGCCCTAAACCTAAACCTAACCCTAACCCTAAAAGTAGCCGTAGCCCTAGCCCTAACCCTAGCCCTAACCCTAATCCTAACCCTAACCCTAGCCCTAGACCAGGCCCTAGCCCTAACCCTAACCCTAACCCTAAACCTAGCACTAGCCCTAGCCCTAGCCCTAGCCCTAGCCCCAGCCCTAACCCTAAACCTCGCCCTAGCCCTAGCCCTAGCCCTATACCTAACCCTAACCCTAGCCCTTGCCCTAGCCCTAGACCTAAACCTAACCCTAACCCTAACCCTAGCCCTAGCCCTAACCCTAGCCTTAACCCTAACCCTAGCCCTAACCCTAACCCTAGCCCTAGCCCTAGCCCTAGCAATAACAC
>OX463227.1:145925873-145933373 GCA_949820135.1 Sylvilagus floridanus
TAGCTCTAGCCCTAGCCCTAGCGAACCTCTAACCCTAACCCTAACCCTAGCCCTAGCCCTAGCAGTAAACCTAACCCTAACCCTAACCCTAGCCCTAGCCCTAGCCCTAGCCCTAGCCCTAGCCCTAACCCTAACCCTAACCCTAACCCTAACTCTAGCCCTAGCCCTAACCCTAGCCCTAACCCTAACCTCGCCCTAGCCCTAGCCCTAGCCCTAGCCCTAGCCCTAACCCTAACCCTAGCCCTAGCCACAACCTTAACCCTAGCCCTAAACCTAACCCTAGCCCTAGCCCTAGCCCTAACCCTAACCCTAGCCCCAGCCCTAGCCCTAGCCCTATCCCTACCCCTAACCCTAACCCTAGCCCCAGCCCTAACCCTAAACCTAGCCCTAGCCCTAGCCCTAGCACTAGCCCTAGCCCTAACCCTAACCCTAACCCTAACCCTAGCCCTAGCCCTAAGCCTAGCCTTAACCCTAACCCTAACCCTAGCCCTAGCCCTAGCCCTAACCCTAGCCCTAGCCCTAGCAATAACCCTAATTCTAGCCCTCGTCTCAAACCTAACCCTAGACCTAACCCTAACCCTAGCTCAGCCCTAACCCTAAACCTAGCCCTAGCCCTAGCCCTAAACCTAACTTTAACCCTAACCCTTGCCCTAGCCCTAGACTTAACCCAACCCTAGACCTAGCACTAACCTTAGCCCTAACCCTAATCAGACCCTAGCCCTAGCCCTAGCCCTAAACCTACCCCTAGCCCTAGCCTCAACAGTAACCCTAGCCCTAACCCTAACCCTAGCCCTAGTCCTAGACCTAGCCCTAGCCCTAAACCTAAACCTAGCACTAGCCTCAACCCTAACCCTAGCCCTAACCCTAAACCTAGCCCTAGTCCTAGCACTAGCCCTAGCCCTAGCCCTAGACCTAACCCTAGCCCTAGCCCTAGCCCTAACCCTAACCCTAACCCTAACCCTAGCCCTAACCCTAACCCAAACCCTAGCCCTAGCCCTAGCCTAGCCCAACCCTAGCCCTAACCCTAGCCCTAACCCTAACCCTAAACCTAAACCTAAGCCCAGCCCTAACCTTAAACCTAGACCTAAACCTAACCCTAAACCTAACCTTAAACCTAGACGTAGCCCTAGCCCTAACCCTAATCCTAACCCTAACCCTAGCCCTGGACCAGGCCCTAGCCTTAACCCTAGCCCTAGCCCTAGCCCTAGCCCTAGCCCTAGCAATAACACTAACCGTAGCCCTAGTCTCAAACCTAACCCTAGACCTAACCCTTACCCTAGCCCCAGCCCTAACCCTAAACCTAGCCCTAGCCCTAGCCCTAGCCCTAACCCTAATCTTAACCCTAACCCTTGCCCTAGCCCTAGACCTAACCCTAACCCTACCCCTGGCCCTAACCCTAGCCCTAATCCTAATCCTAACCCTAGCCCTAGCCCTAGCCCTAGCCCTAAACCTAACCCTGGCCCTAGCCTCAACCCTAAATCTAGCCATAACCCTAACCCTAGCCCTAGTCCTAGGCCTAACCCTAGCCCTAGCCCTAGACCTAACCCTAGCCCTAGCCCTAGCCCTAACACTAAACCTAACCCTAATCCTATCCCTAGTCCTAGCCGTAGCCCTAACCCTAATCCTAAACCTAGCACTAGCCCTAGCCCTAGACCTAGCCCTAGCACTAGCCCTAAACCTAACCCTAGCCCCAGACCTAGCCCTAGCCCTTGCCCTAGCCTTAACCCTAACGCTAGCCCCAGCCCTAGCCCTAGCCCTTGCCCTAGCCCTAACACTAACCCTAAACCGAACACTAACCCTAGCCCTAACCCTAACCATAACCCTAGCCCTATCCCTAGACCTAGCCCTAACCCTAGCCCTAACCCTAATCCTAACCCTAGCCCTAGCCCAAACCAAGCACTAACCCTATCCCTAACCCTAACCCTAACCCTAACCCTTGCCCTAGCCCTTGCCCTAGCCCTAACCCTAACCCTAACCCTAACCCTAGCCCCAGCCCTAGCCCTAGCCTTAACCCTAACCCTAGACCTAGCCCTTAAAATATCCCTAACCCTAACCTTAACCCTAGCCCTAGCCCTAGCACTAGCCCTAACCCTAACCCTAGCCCTAGCCTCATACCTAACCCTAGCCCTAACCCTAGCCCTAGCTCTAGCACTAGCCCGATCCCTAGACCTAGCCCTAGCCCTAACCCTAACCCTAACCCTAGCCCTAACCCTAACCCTAACACCATACCTAGCCCTAGCCCTATCACTAGCCCTAACCCTAACCCTAACCCTAACCCTAGCCCTAAACCTAACCCTAACCCTAGCCCTAACTCTAACCCTAACCCGAACACTAGCACTAGCCCTAGCCCTAGCCCTAGCCCTAGCCCTAGCCCTAACCCTAACCCTTACCCTAGCCCTAGCCCTAACCCTAACCCTAGCACTAACCCTAGCCCTAGCCCTAACCCTAACCCTAACCTTAGCCCTAGCCCTAGCCCTAGCACCAACCCTAACACTAACCCTAACCCTAAACCTAAAGCTAACTCTAGCCCGAGCCCTAACCCTAACCCTAGCCCTAACCCTAACCCTAACCCTAGCCCTAGTCCTAGCCCTAGCCCTAGCCCTAACCCTAACCCTAACCCTAGCCCTAGCCCTAACCCTAACCCTAGCCCTAACCCTAACCCTAGCCCTAAACCTAACCCTAACACTAACCCTAACCCTAGCCCTTGCCCTAGCCCTAGACCTAGCCCTAGCCTTAACCCTAAACCTAGCCTTAGCCCTAACCCTAGTCCTAGCCCTAACCCTAACCCTAGCACTAGCCCTAGCCCTAGCCCTAGCCCTAGCCCTAGCCCTAACCCTAACCCTAAACCTAACCCTATCCCTAACCCTAAACCTAGCCCTAGACATAGCCCTAGCCCTTGCCCTAACCCTAACAATAACCCTAACCCTAGCCCTAGTCCTAGCCATAGCCGTAACCCTAACCCTAACCCTAACACTAGCCCTAGCCCTAGCACCACCCCTAACCCTAACCCTAGCCCTAGCCCTAGCACTTGCCCTAACCCTAACCCTATCCCTAACCCTTGCCCTAGCCCTACCCCTAACAATAACCCTAACCCTAGCCCTAGTCCTAGCCATAGCCGTAACCCTAACCCTAACCCTAGCCCTAGCCCTAGCCCTAGCCCTTGCCCTAACCATAACCCTTACCCTAACCCTAGCCCTAGCACTAACCCTAGCCCTAGCCCTAACCCTAACCCTAGCACTAGACCTAGCCCTAGCCCTAGCCCTAGCCCTAACCCTAGCCCTAACCCTAACCCTAACCCTAACCCTAGCCCTAACCCTAACCCTAACCCTAGCACTAGCCCTAGCTCTAGCCCTAGCCCTAGCGCACCCCTAAACCTAACCCTAACCCTAGCCCTAGCCCTAGCAGTAAACCTAACCCTAACCCTAAACCTAACCCTAGCCCTAGCCCTAACCCTAACCCTAAACCTAACTCTAGCCCGAGGCCTAACCATAACCCTAGCCCTTACCCTAAACCTAACCCTAGCCCTAGCCCTAGGCCTAGACCTAACCCTAACCCTAACCCTAACCCTAGCCCTAGCCCTAACCCTAACCCTAGACCTAAACCTAACCCTAGCCCTAAACCTAACCCTAACACTAACCCTAACCCTAGCCCTACCCCTAGCCCTAGAACTAGCCCTAGCCCTAACCCTAAACCTAGCCTTAGCCCTAACCCTAGCCCTAGCCCTAACCCTAACCCTAGCACTAGCCCTAATCCTAGCCCTAGCCCTAGCCCTAACCCTAGCCCTAAACCTAACCCTAGCCCTAGTCCTAGCCCTAGCCCTAACCCTAACCCTAACCCTAGCCCTAACCCTAGCCCTAGCAATAGCCCTAACCCTAACACTAACCCTAACCCTAACGCTAACCCTAACCCTAACCCTAACCCTAAACCTAAGCCTAGCCCTAACCCTAACCCCAGCCCGAACCTAACCCTAACCCTAAACCTAAACCTAGCCCTAGACCTAGCCCTAGCCCTAGCCCTAACCCTAACCCTAACACTAGCCCTAGCCCTAGCCCTAACCCTAACCCTAACCCTAACCCTTGCCCTAGCCCTAGACCTAACCCTAGCAGTAAACCTAACCCTAACCCTAACCCAAGCCCTAGTCCTAACCCTAGCCCTAACCCTAACCCTAACCCTAACCCTAGCCCTAGACCTAGCCCTAACTCTAACCCTAACCTAACCGTTGCCCTAGCCCTAGACCTAGCCCTAGCCCTAACCCTAACCCTAACCCTAGCCCTAGCCCTAGCCCTAACCCTAACCCTTACCCTAGCCCTAGCCCTAACCCTAACCCTAGAACTAACCCTAACCCTAGCCCTAACCCTAACCCTAACCCTAGCCCTAGCCTGAGCCCTAGCCCTAACCCTAACCCTAACCCTAACACTAACCCTAACTCTAGCCCTAGCACTAACCCTAGCCCTAGCCCTAACCCTAACCCTAACCTTAGCCCTAGCCCTAGCCCTAGCACCAACCCTAACCCTAACCCTAACCCTAACCCTAAAGCTAACTCTAGCCCGAGCCCTAACCCTAACCCTAGCCCTAACCCTAACCCTAACCCTAGCCCTAGTCCTAGCCCTAGCCCTAGCCCTAACACTAACCCTAACCCTAGCCCTAGCCCTAACCCTAACCCTAGCCCTAACCCTAACCCTAGCCCTGAACCTAACCCTAACACTAACCCTAACCCTAGCCCTTGCCCTAGACCTAGACCTAGCCCTAGCCTTAACCCTAAACCTAGCCTTAGCCCTAACCCTAGTCCTAGCCCTAAACCTAACCCTAGCACTAGCCCTAGCCCTAGCCCTAGCCCTAGCCCTAACCCTAGCCCTAAACCTAACCCTAACCCTAAACCTAAGCCTAGCCCTAACCCTAACCCCAGACCTAAACCTAACCCTAACCCTAACCCTAAACCTCGCCCTAGACTTAGCCCTAGCCCTTGCCCTAACCCTAACAATAACCCTAACCCTAGCCCTAGTCCTAGCCATAGCCGTAACCCTAACCCTAACCCTAACCCTAGCCCTAGCCCTAGCACTTGCCCTAACCCTAACCCTATCCCTAACCCTTGCCCTAGCCCTAACCCTAACAATAACCCTAACCCTAGCCCTAGTCCTAGCCATAGCCGTAACCCTAACCCTAACCCTAACCCTAACCCTAGCCCTTGCCCTAAATAATAACCCTAACCCTAACCCTAGCCCTAGCCCTAGCCCTAGCCCTAGCCCTTGCCCTAACCATAACCCTTACCCTAACCCTAGCCCTAGCCCTAACCCTAGCCCTAGCCCTAACCCTAACCCTAGCACTAGACCTAGCCCTAGACCTAGCCCTAGCCCTAGCCCTAACCCTAGCCCTAACCCTAACCCTAACCCTAAACCTAAGCCTAGCTTTAACCCTAACCCTAGCCCTAAACTAAACCCTAACCCTAACCCTAAACCTAGCCCTAGACCTAGCCCTAGCACTAGCCCTAACTCTAACCCTAACCCTAACCCTAGCCCTAGTCCTAGCCCTAGCCCTAACCTTAACCCTAACCCTAACCCTAGCACTGGCCCTAGCACCAGCCCTAGCCCTAACCATAACCCTAACCCTAACCCTAGCCCTAGCCCTAGCCCTAACCCTAACCCTAACCCTAACCCTAACCCTGGCCCTAGCCCTAGCCCTAGCCCTACACCTAACCCTATCCTAGCCCTAGTCCTAGCCCTAGCCCTAACCTAAACCCTAACCATAAACCTAGCCCTAAACCTAGCCCTAGCCCTAGCCCTAACCATAACCCTAAACCTAACCCTAGCCCTAGCCCTAGCACTAGCCCTAAGTCTAAACCTAACCCTAACCCTAGCCCTAATCCTAGCCCTAGCCCTAACCTTAACCCTAACCATAAACCTAGCCCTAAACCTAGCCCTAGCCCTAGCCCTAACCATAACCCTAACCCTAACCCTAACCCTAGCCCTAGCCCTAACCCTAGCCCTAACCCTAACCCTAACCCTAACCCTAGCCCTAGCCCTAGCCCTAGCCCTACACCTAACCCTAACCCTAACCCAAGCACTAGTCCTAAACCTAGCCGTAACCCTAAACCTAACCCTAACCATAGCACTAGCACTAGCTCTAGCCCTAGCCCTAGCGCACCCCTAACCCTAACCCTAACCCTAACCCTAGGCCTAGCCCTAGCAGTAAACCTAACCCTAACCCTAACCCTAACCCTAGCCCTAGCCCTAACCCTAACCCTAAAGCTAACTCTAGCCCGAGGCCTAACCCTAACCCTAGCCCTAACCCTAAACCTAAATCCTAGCCCTAGCCCTAGGCCTAGCCCTAACCCTAACCCTAACCCTAACCTTAGCCCTACCCTAGCCCTAACCCTAACCCTAGCCCTAACCCTAACCCTAGCCCTAAACCTAACCCTAACACTAACCCTAACCCTAGCCCTACCCCTAGCCCTAGAACTAGCCCTAGCCCTAACCCTAAACCTAGCCTTAGCCCTAACCCTAGCCCTAGCCCTAACCCTAACCCTAGAACTAGCCCTAATCCTAGCCCTAGCCCTAGCCCTAACCCTAGCCCTAAACCTAACCCTAGCCCTAGTCCTAGCCCTAGCCCTAACCCTAACCCTAACCCTAGCCCTTACCCTAGCCCTAGCAATAGCCCTAACCCTAACACTAACCCTAACCCTAACGCTAACCCTAACCCTAACCCTAACCCTAAACCTAAGCCTAGCCCTAACCCTAACCCCAGCCCGAACCTAACCCTAACCCTAACCCTAAACCTAGCCCTAGACCTAGCCCTAGCCCTAGACCTAACCCTAACCCTAACCCTAGCCCTAGCCCTAGCCCTAACCCTAACCCTAACCCTAACCCTTGCCCTAGCCCTAGACCTAACCCTAGCAGTAAACCTAACCCTAACCCTAACCCAAGCCCTAGTCCTAACCCTAGCCCTAACCCTAACTCTAAGCCTAGCCCTAGCCCTAGCCCTAGCCCTAGCCCCACCACTCAGCCTAACCCTAACCCTAGCCCTAGCCCTAGCCCTAACTCTAACCCTAACCTAACCGTTGCCCTAGCCCTAGACCTAGCCCTAGCCCTAACCCTAACCCTAACCTTAGCCCTAGCCCTAACCCTAGCCCTAACCCTAACCATAACACTAAACCTAACCCTAGCCCAAGCCCTAGCCCTAGCCCTAACCCTAACCCTAGCCCTAGCCCTAGCCCTAGCCCTAGCACTAGCCCTAACCCTGACCCTAACCCTAACCCTAGCCCTAACCCTAACACTAACACTAACACTAACCCTAAACCTAGCCCTAACCCTAACCCTAACCCTAACCCTAACCCTAACTCTAGCCCTAGCCCTAACCCTAGCCCTAGCCCTAACACTAACCCTAAACCTAGCCCTAGCCCTAGCCCTACCACCAACCCTAACACTAACCCTAACCCTAACCCTAGCACTAACCCTAACCCTAACCCTAGCCTTAGCCCTAACTCTAACCATAACCCTAACCCTA